>CAFUXE010000433.1:79028-150426 GCA_903364295.1 Serranus cabrilla | reverse complement strand
CAAAGTCTGATCTCTCTCCCCCCTCTCTCTCTCTCCCTCCCTCTCTCTCTCTGCAGATCTTGGACGGGTCAGGCCATGTAAAATTCTGCGTGGACGCCAGCAAGCCAGATATCGGGAGCTGGCTGAAGCACATCCAGTTTGCCCCTGCGGCCAAGCAGCATAACCTGACAGCGTGCCAGATAGATGATCAGGTACGTGGAGACACTCGCAGCCTGCCTGGCTCAACAGGCTCAACAAAATACAAGATGAATATGATCTGAAGAAAAGAGGAAAAAAAGAGAGGGAGAGGAAAAAAAACATGTGGATGACATGATTTTGGAACTCCCACATGGTGATGTGCTGTCTGGCTGGATGAATCAAGTGCAACTGAGAGTCATTCAGATCTTTGAAACAGCTTTTTTTAAGCATAGCTCTGATGCCAGAAGGCTTCCCTGTATTTTCCGATAGTTGTCCTGTCTGCCTGCTGTTGTGTTAAAAGGTGTTATTGTGATCCAAGTCAGATAGTCCCATGAGCGGCTGGCCCACCCTGCCTTCACTTCTCTCTCACACACACACACACACACACTGCTCTCCCCCACGCTGCACCGCAGAGACTCCTCGCTATCTGTGTGTGTTTTCTTTCTGTTAATTGTGTTCTGGCTTCTGCCGTGCGAGGACCACAGGGCAGGATCAGAGGCTGCCCCGCCGAGATGATAGTTCCACACACTTCCCGGTCACGCTTTTGCGATATAAACTCTTAGATATGCCAGGAATGTCACAGTCCTTTTGCTGCTCACCTGGCTGTACAGAGGAGGTGCGTGCTGCACACATGGGGGCCTGTTCACCTCAGTAATCCTGTGGCCAGACACCTCTTCTGCACAGCAAGGCAGGGAGACAAGAGGCTAAACTTTATTTGACATGTGTATAGAGCATACCATAGCCTGACCCGAATAAAAAACATAATCTAGCATGCGTGCATGTCATCACTTCTCACTGGTGGTCCTCCGAGATTGCTTGTTAGGTGTCAAACGTTGGATTTCCAGACAGAAGTACATGACAGTAGAGTTTTTAATAAATCCATCCAAATATAGTCGTAGGTATGTGAGCTGTTATTATGTGAGAATATTTTCAAAGCTGGATTCGGTATGATTGGCCCTGAAACCATTTGAGAAAGTGAAAACCTCTTTAAGGATGTAATGTCCATAAAAACACTTCCATATAGAGACAAAAACGATTATAGTGACAGATTAAAACAACTTGGAAAAGTCTTCAGCTCTTCCTGCACATGTCATCCTGCACTCTGAGTAAAAAAAGAAACAGTTTGAGAGAGCGGACAGTCCAAGCTCTTTTCATGAACAGAATGGGAAATTCGGAAAGCAGAAGAGAAGCTTTCCAGAAGCACTTACTCCACTCTCTTTTTAAAAGGGACAGAGAGACAAACAAGCGAGAGAGAGCTTTTCCTGAGCTGCCCTCTCCGCGAGGTGTGACTCGCTGTCAACACTGTGGTTCTGCTCGGGTGGCTGTGTAAGGCTCCGACAGGTCACGGACATGGCTATGATGAGGTGATTGTTAAGTATTACACACTGTCACAACACGGCACAATGTGCCGTCTTTAAGCCTTCCGGCCAACATTGGTGTTTTTGAAAACACACTGTAGCGTCTCACAATGCCTGTCTGTATGGTTAAAATGAATAGGCTGAAGGGGGTGGTCTTGTAAAGCGGCTGTCAGTTTTTGATAGTGTGTGTGCGCGTGCATGCACGTGTGAGAGTGTGTGCTTGCAGGGGCCTTTATGTGCATTGACTTGTTGTGAGTGTGTGAAGTGTTTCATTGTGTTTCTGGAGTGTGTGAACGCACCTGTAACTGCCTGTGTTTCTACATGTATGCATATGTGTGTGTGTGGGTGTCTGTGTGCGTGTGTGAGTGTGTGTGTGCGTGCACGCTCTGCAGGACTGTGAATTGTTCATTGCGGTTCAGATGACTCCCCATGCTCCTCATTCCGAGCTGGAAGTGTTCAAACACACAGTACCTGATTCCAACAGGTTTTTTACTGCCACAGAGAAGTGCTGAGTCTAAACCCAGCCTGAAACCACATATTACACACCCGCCGCACAATGGTGTACCATCACAAGTTTTCCACAGACCGAGCTACCCAGGGCTCACTTATTACTCGTTCTGTAAAATCTTCCCAAACTCTTCTCGGTTCGTTGCCATCGGCAGAGATGACTTGTTGCGTGATTTACTTTAAGACGATGTCATACAGCGACAGCAATTTCCAGGTGTGGCGGTCGTTATTTGGTCCTGGTTCTTTTCAAGCACCAATTTTAGCTCTGCCAGCGTGAGAGTGAAACTGGCCCCCGTCCTCTTATTTCTGACCCAGTTCTGTTTATCATAAAACTTTATGACCAATCTCAGGAGGGTGAGGGAGTGAGAGAGGAATGAATGAGTGAGGAGAGAGAGAGAGAGAGAGAGAGAGAGGAAAAAGCATGTTTTGTCTTACTGGAGGAACTGTTCAGGATGCCTCTTCCCCTTTTTCTCTCACAATTCATTTTTATCCAGTCAGCTCTACTACAATGGCATAAATGATCTATGTTGTGGCAGCAACTGTATCAGATTTTTTTTTTTATAATATTAGCACAGAGTCAATGCCCTATAGTAACTTTAGCTTATATACAATCATGCAATCTTCTCTATCTCCATAATTTAAAGTATTCCCTGTTAAAAAGGAAGATTTATGGCCTTTAAACAGTGTTTCAGATCATATTTGTTTTTTAACTTTTTAACTAATAGCAATTATGTTTTATTGATTTAAGTATTTGACTCTGCAGAATGGAGCAAAAGAAAATAATGGAGAGAAAGGAAATGTCAGGTGTCACACTTTCTGAGTCACTGAAATCTGTAATTAATACAGCATGTGAATGTTTGAATTCAGTCCTCTACAATAAAAACAGATCTATAAGGAGATCCAATTAATGTCGTATCAAAGTGGCGTAATGTTTGTTTTTGTTTTTTACTTTGATTCCTTTTTTAAAAAAACGTCAGTATTCAGAGAACATAATTAATGACAAAGAATTTCGCATAAAACTAATTTGTAATTATTAAATCTTTTAACTTCAGCCTGCGACCTGCTGTTTATGTCCAACTTCAGCCTTTGACCGTCCCCGCCACTACCTCCCCTGATATCCTCATTTGTTTGCTGATGCACTGAACTGAACGACGCAGCCCGAGCACGACGAGCATAGATCCTTCCACCATCAGCATGTTTTGTCGTTAAGATAATTAGGGCAATTAGTGCTGAAAAACCCTCCACCGCGCTCCTCACTCTACCGATTCAATTGAAAGGAAAATGGATTAAAAGTGTAATTAACATCATCCAACGAGGCCCTGAAGAGCCTTTCATAAGACAGTGCAGAGGGATATGAGCGTTAATCTCATCCGCTCTATTGATTCTCACTCAGTATTGAGTGGGATGAAGTGGCTGAGGGGCATATTAGCAAAACACTGACAGTCACTCACTATGTAAATACCCCAGAGGTGAAATCATGAGGTGATTGTAACTCACTGAGATAACAGCTGAGGCTTATTCAGTTATGATGAATGCACAAGAATGTGTTGTAAAAGGAGAAAAATTCAAGATTGCAAAAACATAAAAACTGTCCTGGGAAAATCTTGTAAATCCAACACTGAACATTTTCACTGGATGCTACTTTCAGAATATTAATACACATAAAAATTCGTATCGTAGTTGCAGATTTTCCACATGACATTGACGATATGTCCCTGAAAAGACACCAGATAGCTCCTCATAAGGTCAATTTCCCACAGCGGACTCAGTCCAACATGAATACAGCCATGTTGGCTTCCTTACACGTTCATCCAATTTGCTGGAAACCAGCTGCTCATTGTGTGCTCGCACTCTTTATTGCTATCTAAGTCACGAAATGGTTTTGTTCAGAGGCCAAGTGATGGTGACTGCCAAACACACTGTACATGTTGCGTGACCCTGATTGCAACACATGCAGACATGCACTGTGGCTGTTGTGCTACTGCTGAGCGAGCACAGGTAGACCGTTCTTCTTAAAGGGACAGTTCACCTGGAAATACCAAAGAGTTTTTTCTCCGGCCTGTAGTGCTTTTTATCAATCTAGAATGTTTTGGTGCGAGTTGTGAGAAGTTTTATGGAAGAACTATTTTATTTCTAGTGTAGTTCCTATTAGAAACTGCTCACAACAAGATCTCTGGAGAAACCAGGCCAGGATTTCTGAAAATAGACAGGGCTGTGTAGATACTTTAATTTTTTGTTTGGTGCTTTGAGCACCACAAGCAAAGTGCCATTTAGTTTTAATATATTAAAGACAAGGGAGACATCTCCAACACTGAATTTAAAAATATCACTTCAGGTAAAAGAAAAAAATATATATTCAGGATTTAGGGCTAAACTGTCCCTTTAAATGTCACTACACCTTGTAAATATTGTGAGCTTTGTAGCTCTTTCTGTTGTCCATGGGGCATCACAGCTTTTAAATGTTAACGTAGCTTGAGATTTGAAGAGAGGCTTAAAGACTGTGAGTTCATTGTGGCAGGACAGCTGCGTCAGTGAATGGCATACCTGCCGAATGAGCTCTGTGTGAGCGAGGAGTCGGCCAACAGGGTGTGACCGGGGAAACTGTGACTGTGTTTACTCTGCTAATGACTAATGGTGTCAAGGTAACAAAGTAGTCCGATTATAGCCTTTGATCGTCTCGTGGTTGTAACCTTTGACCCTGAGAGTGAGAGAGAGAGAAAGATAAGTAGTGAGTAAAATAAATGGACATACCTAGAGAGAAATGAAACATATTTAGAATTTATATAGAAAATAATTGTCTCATTACTATTGCAGTTTGTGCAATAGTATTTTTTTTTTCCAAATGGTTTGAATATTTACTGAAATGATTTATCCTCAGTTTGAGTGGCCTTGATGCTGAGAAGTATTGCTTTCTTAGTGTGAACTCACACACCCCAGCTATCTTATCTACAATAACCTGTTATTTTAAGCCACTGTTAAACTGCTGGCAGTCAGTGTGTGTGTGTGTTTGTTAGTGTGTCCATGACATGCAAAAGATGACCCCTAGAACCAAACACTGCGTCCTCTGCTCTGGAGTGAGTCGCTGCCTTTTCTTCTTTTCTTTCTGTTTGTGTGTTTTCCCTGTTTATCTGTGGCGGCCCTCGGGGAAGGGGTGGAGCTGTTGGGGGAATTCCCCTCATATTCGTAATCGCCCTCCTGTGCCTGCTCATGTGTGCACTTACCCCAAAAACACATAATCTCATGCAGCGAGTGCAGAGAAACAAAAATGTTTATTGATCCCTAACAGAGGGAGGTCAGAGGTCACCAACACTTCAGCAAAGTGTTTGCTTCTAGTTTGAAACACTTACCTGACTGCTCTGTCTGGATGTGTGTTTTTAATTATCTCCTCTTATTTGTAAAACACAAAAATTATAGACTTCTAGTTGTACTTCACCATGAAGTTGTACTCTTGTATTTATGGACAAAGTGGTTTTGACAGTGTCCATTAATTTTAATGTTCCGAGGCCTCGGTCCGTGCCCTGGTAGCTTTCCAAAGAGCCTCCCTGTCTTGGTGTTAGTATCAGTCTCTCAGAGCGGAATCCCTGCAGACTTGCATGTCTGTTTGAACTGCTGGCTGATTGTTTCTGAATCACAATATTTTTGTGGCCTTACAGAGGTGACGGGCACAGGATGGAGTGTGTCTGTTTGTGTAAGTGTGCATGTATGAAGCTCCATCCATGTCCGAGCATATGTTTATGGTGTAGACAGCGTCGGGTATGTCAGGGATTAAAGCTCCTGTCAGAACCCTCACAGCTCAGGTCCCTTTATTCTTCTCTATGAACAATGCGGCTGCAGAACCAGACATCCAAACTGGAAGAAAGTTGGCAAACCTGTGGAGCGGTTAAATTAATACAATTGAAAAGATTTAAAGCTTAAATGTTGCAAAAATGAAAACAAGAATTTCTTGGTGGGTTAAATTTGGTGGTTGATATATAATGTGTCTCTCCTGGTCTGGATAACTGTAATGGCTCTGGTTTAGCCCTGTAATGGGAGTCAGACTTGTAGTGCCTGCCACCCTCCCACTGACTTTCTTAGATTTTTTTTTTTAATGCCTAAATTTAAATCATACTTTCATGCTACCACAAAGCTACATGGGTTACTGTGCACCAATCACTCCTCAGTTATTGACATGCAAGAGCTCTGCATTGGTCAGACCCTGCTTTGTTACTTCTTTTCCTCCAGTGACTCTCAGTCTAGGAACTTCCTTTGCTTCAGTGAGTCACCATGGAGCCCCAAAAATATGTAGCATCATATTTAGCATTGTATCATTTGCCAGAAGTTTGAACAATGACACAAACAATTACAGCATAGTCGACAGAATACATCATGATCTTTATTGTGAACAAGATATTTATTATATCTCTGCGGAGCCAATGTGGCTCTAGTCTCCGAGTAGTGCTCGCCAGGAATTCTGTTCATTAGCTGTGTACCTGTGACCCGTGCCTTCCCAGAAGCCCCCCTCCCGGTTGCATTTCTAATAAATCCCCCCATCATCATTGTCACGTTGACGTGGCAGAGGAAGGTAATATGTTAAAGCTCCAAAGCGTGCCAAAAATAACGCTATGTCTGATTGTTTCACAGAGAAAGGCTATTGTGTGTCCATGGGAAGCACCACAATCCCAGGGTCTCTCAGCTGATTCTTTCAAATGGCTGACCCCCTCCGAATACATAGTGCTTTACTATCAATCTGTCCGTATTGTAGCTGGAATGAATGCCTTGAAAACTGCACCTAAGCTATTCATATTGAAAAGCTGAAGCTTTAAAATAAGTGGATTTAGGTGGAATTGTTCTCATTGACTGAGCACCTAGAAGTGGTGTTAGTTCTTAATCAATCTCACTGTTTGGAAGTTTCATCCATCACTGAAATACTCAATTAGCAGAATGCAATTTTTAACAGCCTTTACAGTTTATCCCTTTACATTAGTAAGCTTGCTCTCCACTCTCTGCCTCCTGGAAGCATTACTGGAGAGTCCAGTTTGTGTCAGTATATTTACTCTACAGTATGGTTTGTGCTTTAGTTTTGTTTTCATGAAGATGGATGTCGTACATGATGGTCAATTACAGTCTAATGAGGGTGTGTACTTCCATGTATTCGTCTCGTCTGTGTGTGTGGTGGTGCAAATATGACAAGTATTGTGTCGCAGATTTGCATGTGTGTGTTTATACAGTACCAAGAGCTACTCCAAGTGGCCTCTGCTGGTTTAAACATTTGGTAGCTTCGACCACATTGCAATGCAGTTATGGGCAATGTGAGAAAAAAATGCAGGCAAAATAAAAACAGCTGTAACATCTTTACAAGACGCCAAGAAAATATGTTGATCCTTACTTTTTTGTTTGACCTTTGTAATTAAGGGTCCCATACTGTAAAAAGTGAGATTTCCATAAATTTTTTTTTTAATTTAAACCAGATCTTTGTGCTATATAACTATTGTGAAGGTATCTTAATGCTAAATCCCTGGAGAGATGTGTCTTTAATCAAGCCGCCAGGACTTAGTAGGTATTGTTAGGGGTGTGATGTCACAGCTGTGATACATATTGGTAGAAAATGCCGGCACAGTCATTCTCCAGCTGCAATGATGGTGCGCAGATTCCAAAACCTCAGATTCAGAAGGCCTGGGAGCACGGGGAGGCTTAAAGAGACATTAAAACATCTAAACATGTTCTTTTAGAAATCCAAAATAAATCTGAAAATTAGCATGATGCCAAGCCTAATTTAAATCCGTATCCCTTGTGTGTGTTATACAGATCTTCTACAAAGTCACCCGTGAGATTTTCCCCGGCGAGGAGCTGCTGCTTTTCATGAAGGCTGAAGAGTATTCATGTGACAACATGGCTCCTGATATTCACGGTCTGCACCGCACACTCAAACACACATTTCTCTCCATAGCTTAGACCTTAACAGCACATACACCTCACTTAAATGCATAATATACTAATGTTTCTTTCTCTCACCGTGCAGAGGAGAGGCAGTACCGCTGTGAGGACTGTGACCAGCACTTTGAGTCCCGTAACCAGCTGCTGGACCACCAGAAGCAGCCGTGTGGGATGCCCCCCTCCTCCTTCCTTAACCCAGGTTTGGCTTTTATTTTGAAATAGTTGCGCTATTTTCATGCCATTGTAAACATCGGGTACAGAAGAGTGACAAGAAGGATGTGTAGCTGAACTAGGAGAGTACGACACTAACGATGTAACAGAGCCACTAAATATTAGCTCATGCAAAAATAACACTATACAAACTGGCATACATTTGTTTTGTTTATGTTTTCACTTTGGACAGTTAATGCAAAGGAAAATATATTCATCCTACAATATTCAACCAAGATTTCAGACTTTATGCATGCCAGTATGTGTTGTAACAAGAGCCTCTCTGTAACGTGTATGAGACTGGACCACAGACTCAGTAATTGGCCAGGGCCTGCAGCAAATCATTATGTTTTCCCCATATGATCTATGTAATGTAATAGGTGGCTCTTAAAGACCACAAACATGCCTCAAGACTGCAAATAATTTACATTTTAAGTTAACTTGCAGTCCTTGTAGACTGTTTGAACTTTGAAATACTTGAAATATACAATTTGAGGGTAAACCCCAATACCATAACATTTGTAATTTTGAGAAATTTTGACAGACTTCTTGTTTTACTTTATTTTTCTGATGTATCTAGGAGTGGACAGTGACCTGCAGGCCCAGGAACCTCAAGACCTGCGACCCCTCCACATGTCCCATGGTCTCCACGAGTGTAAGGAGTGTGACCAGGTCTTCCCTGATGTCCAGAGGTAGATGAATAGCTGACACACTCAATCACATTGTTTATTCAGGGAGATTTTTTTCTTTTTCTGCAGCAGTCAGAAACTCAAAATAAATGTTTGAATCCTCATTGTTGTTTTGTTTTCTGTGTTTCCTGCAGTCTGGAGGCCCACACGCTGTCTCACTCTGAGGAGAGGGAATATAAGTGTGACCAGTGTCCCAAGGCCTTCAACTGGAAATCAAACCTGATCCGACATCAGATGTCGCATGACAGTGGCAAACACTATGAATGTGAAAACTGCTCAAAGGTAGAGTGATGACTTTTGGAGGGAACATTAAAGAGATAGTTTGGATTAATTGAAGTGGGGTTGTATCCATAGACGGCTCATAATCTACAGTAGATTATGGCAAGCATGCCCCCAGTTAGGAGAAGCAGACGGAGCATTTTTAAGTGGCTAAAATATATTTTGCTGCTGCCTCTTTCCACAGCAGTGTATTATTGTGGACAAACTGGTTGTTGCCACCCGGCATCCACTGTAGGTACTCTGACTGGGGACAATCCCGCCTCAATAAATCTCCCCTTTAATTAATGACCAGAGTTTGTCCATGTGTCTGCTTTTTATTGGATATTTTTTACTACTCTCCTGTTTGCAGAGGCAGATAGTAACTCCCCCCATGTGTCTGTGTGGTTCCTTCCCCCAGCAGGTGTTCACAGACCCCAGTAACCTGCAGAGGCACATCCGCTCACAGCACGTCGGGGCGCGGGCCCACGCCTGCTCTGACTGCGGCAAGACGTTTGCAACGTCTTCAGGCCTCAAGCAGCATAAGCACATCCACAGCAGTGTCAAGCCCTTCATGTGTAAGTCACTAAGACCCTACCTATGTAAGTCTCCTCAGTACGTTATAATAATAATAATACCAATATGCCTGTGACTTGCTTTTAATAGAAAAACTGTGATGTTTCTGCAAAAATACAAGAGTCAATCATGCAATGTTCTACAAGAATTACACGTGGGATTATGTAGTAGCTGTGTTTGGAGTGGCAGGACCATTTCCTTTAAGACAAGAGCGCTGCAGTTTTATCTGCATCAGCACTCTCACACAGTGCTGATATGTTGATAACAGCATTTAAACTAGCATGTAATTTGACTCAGTCCCACTTGGTCTAACCCTTAATGTTGCCTCTCACAGTGACCCAGCTTCACCTGCTGTTGACGCTACAGCTAACGTTGCTTTCTCTCTCACGCACACACACACACTTTTTGTCCCGGCTCCTTTGTAAACGCTTGCTCCTGAAAGACCTAAACACATTTTGACCTTTCACATTTTCACCACCGATCTGATCTCCATCCCCTAAAGCATTATGACCTTCACCCTTTGCCCCCCTCTTTCTTTCCTTGACCCTTCACACCGACACACACATTCACGCTCACAGAAACCTGTACGTGCACCAAATACACACTCTTTCTCCTCCTCAAACAAACACACTCACACATACGTATATATATACATAGGCCGGTGTGACTGCATCTCCACTGCAGACCTCTGACTCCCCTTTCTCCTCCTCGCTCCCTCCGCCACATGCACCATTCCTCACAAATAGCAACCACATGTACAGCCCTCTTCCCTGTGCTCCCTCTGAATAGGAGTCCATTTGCTGTAATCAGCAGAAAATATGCAGGTTTAAAAACAACTAATGGCTGTGAAAAAAAAGACAAAGCAGCCTCAAACATGACTTCTGCTTGGGAGAGACCATGTGTGTGTGTCCAAAATGTTTGTTTGTGCGAGTTCTCCTGAAGGACATGTACGTGTTTTGGACAGTGTTGTACTGTATGAACATGTGATTCTGTTTGTATGCGAGTGCACGCAATGTGTATGTGTGTGTGTACGTGTCTCAGAGCTTCCCTATGAAAGTGAAGCACTCAGGCCTGCAGGGTTGTTAATTCTGACGATCAGTTAGCCGCTACTTAACCGCCGCTCTCCTCTCAGGAATGTGTTTATAATATTTTGTTTCAGTTTATTAAGAGCTGACGAATGCTCTCATGTAGTGAATCAGATCTCACACTCAGTGTGTCATGTGTGTGTGTTGTTAGTCTGTAAATGTCACAACTACATGATTTATGGCGCTGGGCTTTTTCTTGTAGTTTGCACACGCCATGTGGCTATTCTTGTAAAAACACACACAAAGAGAGAGCAAAAGGAGCAGCTACCCCTTACACACAATGAGTAGATAGACTGATTAACTACTTGTTTACTATAAGAAATTATGAATCCATTTTGTGAATGATCCAATCTTTTATTCTTCACATAATATATAACTTACATTTTCAAGTGGACATACTGCCTCCCTGTGAAAGTCTGCAGCCTAAGATCAAGCAGATTTATTTTAGTTAATTGAAAAGTATTCAGAAACTGTTTCAAAATGTCTTAATCTGTGTTGCAAGATACTTGCACAGCTTCCAGAGAGG
Source organism: Serranus cabrilla (assembly GCA_903364295.1). Taxonomy (NCBI): domain Eukaryota; kingdom Metazoa; phylum Chordata; class Actinopteri; order Perciformes; family Serranidae; genus Serranus; species Serranus cabrilla. The sequence goes on along the minus strand of CAFUXE010000433.1, from coordinate 139,130 downwards.
AAACAACACGTGCAAAATCAAAGGAATCAGGCGCTCTTCAATTTTTCCTCCCCAGATGTTTTCAGAATGTTTTCAACTACCTTTTTACCCTGATTGTATCCGCCAAAGCCAAGCCACAAATACACTTCATTTCAATTTAGTTTTCTGGGTCTATTCATTAAAATAGACTTTTTTTATATACAAGATTACATTCGCTCTTGGCTCGAGCATTCCCATTTGGCGTTCCTCCTGGGTGTTTATTTAAATCTGTTTCCACAATACTTTTTTCCCGCTCTTCCTCTCCATCTCCTTAAATTGCCTCTTGTGCACCTTGTGGCTGGAAGGCATCCAAAGTATGCAGAAGTGTAATCACAGTGTGAGCCTAACCACTTCCTTATCCTCGTTTTGAAGATCTCATAACAATGTGCGCAAAATCAATCATCCAGAGCTGCTTCGAACTGCTTTCTGTTATTGTCGGATCATCAAAGTGTTATTGAAACGTAAGCTGTAGTGTAGCTGATCTGCAAAATATCCTATTGTTTAGGTGGGGGGGCAACAATTAGGAACATCGAGCCCCTTTTCATAAACTGCATTCTTCACTTTTATTAGAACAGCAACAGAAAGGAGCATGGGAAAACATGAAGTACTTGGCTACTATCCCCCTTTGTACATTTAAACAAATCATCCATTGGCAGTAGATAATGTTGACAGACTAATAATGGCGATAGATAATGTCAGACGGTGAGGTTTTGTCTCAGGGTCAGGTGTTGCCACTGTATGACATCCAGGGTCAGACAGAGCCACAGACAGGCATACAGGGGTTGACTGTGGGAAGGTCACTCAGCGCAGGACGACAGGGACCCAGCAATGGGGACAAGGTGAGAGGGCTGAGGGGCTGACAGCGAGGCCCGGAGGGGGAAGAGGGAAGAGGGGCAGTAGAGGACGTGGGACCTGTCCCTGGGAACCGGACTGCAGGATAGGATTCATTCAACTCCGCTTCCTTCACAAACTTAAAATAGAGCCATTGTACTGCGCGCGGCTGAGAATGTGTGTGTCTGTGTGTGTATCTGTATGTCTGTGTTATGTGAATATTTTGTGAATGTGCCTGCATGTCTGTGTGTCTGTGTATGTGTGTGTGTGTGTGTGTGTCTGTGATTGTTTATGGACTCCCTGGGAGCGTCCCTGGGAGGACAATGGGGCTGGAGATGCCTGGGAATTTGGTTTGATGTGCAGGTGATGAGTGGCAGCAACTGACTCACACCGTCAACCAAACAGATTCCCTCACAATGCCAGGATCTGGACACACCTCTCCTCCTTATTTTGCTGGAAAACTGTTGTCAGAGTATTGATGGGAACAAACATTTCATTCATAATGTACTTCCTGTGCTTCTGCATCAGCCAGCCTGAAGCTTGTTAACTAGAGATGTGGTATCATGTGATGTCATTTAGTGTGTCTGTAGGGGGTGTGTCGGTGTGTACTGATACATTCTGTATCTGTCTCTGTGTCCCTGCAGGTGAGGTATGCCACAAGTCCTACACCCAGTTCTCTAACCTGTGCCGCCACAAACGCATGCACGCTGACTGCCGCACGCAGATCAAGTGCAAGGACTGCGGGCAGATGTTCAGCACCACATCCTCCCTCAACAAGCACCGGCGCTTCTGTGAAGGGAAGAACCATTTCACAGCAGGGGGGTTGTTTGCCCAGGGTATGCCACTGCCTGGCGCCCCTGGCTTGGACAAATCAGCTCTTTCAATGGGCCACAGCGGTGCAGGACTGGCTGATTACTTTGGGGCCAGTCGCCACCACAGCGGGCTTACCTTCCCTGCTGCCCCAGCGTTTCCCTTCAGCTTCCCTGGTCTCTTCCCCTCTGGACTCTACCACAGGCCACCGCTCATTCCCGCCACCTCTCCGGTCAGACAACCAGCCCATGCAGGTCTCGCTGGGCCTGGTGCAGAGCTGAGCAAGAGTCCACTGCTGCCTCCAAGCCCTGGACTTCAGGAGTCCCGAGAGCTCCTCAAGGCTCTCCGTAAAGATGGTGGCGCATCTGGCAACCACATGCCAGGTTCAGAGCTCCACACCCAGAGCTCCTCGTCCTCCTCAAAGCAGCGGAACAAGCAGAGTGACCAGTCCGAGAGCAGCGACCTGGATGACGTCAGCACGCCCAGTGGAAGCGATCTGGAGAGCACATCGGGCTCCGAGCTGGAGAGTGACATGGACAGTGAACGGGAAAGGGTTGCTGCTCGAGAAAATGGCAAAGGCCCGAAGAGGAAGGCCAGCGAAGGGGGGCCCCAGAGCCCCAGCCTGACCGGCAGCAGCGCTGCTAAAGACTTTCCAGGCCCTTCCCTCATCCCATCCTCGCTGGACGAGCACACAGCCGTAACAGGGGCTGTGAATGACTCTATTAAGGCCATTGCCTCTATTGCCGAGAAGTACTTTGGCTCCACGGGGCTGGCTGGCCTGCAGGACAAGAAGGTCGGGTCCCTGCCCTACCCCTCCATGTTCCCTCTGCCTTTCTTCCCAGCTTTCTCTCCTCCAGTTTACCCTTTTGCAGACAGGAACCTCAGACCTCCAGGCATGAAGGGCGAGCCACAGTCTCCAGCAGATGACTGCAAGAAGGCCCAGGACAAAACTGAGTCACCATTTGACCTCACTACTAAGCGGAAGGAGGAGAAGTCTGCCACATTTGCCCCCTCCAAACCAGGGGCATCCCACTCCATGGGTCAGGATCAGCCGCTAGACCTGAGCCTGGGGACTAGGGGACGTGGAGGCAATACAAAAGACGAGGAGACAAAGAACAGCCTGGGGCATGACGAGGAGAAGGCGGTGGTGGAGATCCCAAAAGCTGACACCTCTTTACAGCATGCCAGGCCCACCCCTTTCTTCATGGACCCCATCTACAGGTATTGTTATTCCCAGTAGCTTTCTTAATCACACTCAAAACCACTGCTGCAATTTTACATGATGTGTAAACATAACATACTTAAAGTGTGGAGAAGTTTTCATACTGCTACCACTTTCCTGATGTATTTGTTAATTGTTTGTTTTTTTTGTATTAACTCTAATTGTAAAAGTAATCGCTGTTGAACATGCATTAAGAGAAATCTACTATTAGCAGGGTTGAGAAGAGGAGAATGAGCGATCCGTTTGAGACTCTGAAAGACAAGTACATGCGGCCAGCTCCAGGTTTCCTGTTCCACCCACAGGTAGGTGCTGACTGTGGCATGAGTGAGAACTGGGATAACATGGGGCATTTAGAAGAAATATAAACTTGAGATATCTGCATATGAATGCAGAATGAAAATGTCAATTTATACATTTTACCTATCCACTATTATTCTGTTTATTTGGTATTAAAACTTTGATGCCCGTATTGACCCTACAGTCATTAAATAGACAACAACGTCCCTGTAATTTGTCTGGGTAGCTCTTTGTCAGTCCTGTCCAGATAAATTCACAATAATGTGATGACTCTTGTCATGTAATCACAGAAATATCACTGTTACAAGTTCACTGTCAGGTCTTCATATCTACAAATGCCATAGCAGCATGGTGTTAAAATATTTTTCTGTAACAAACTCTGCGGTAATTCTGAATGATTGTCCCAGTCCGACCAAACTGGATTAATAAGGATTAGTATGTGGCTCCAGCCTTATCCAAACTGCTGCCTGTTAAGCCCGTTGTTAGCTATCTGAAACAGATGTGGCAGAGAGAAAGGGCACACTCTGACACGTCTTCCCATAACATGTCTTTGATTACAATATAAAAAATGATATGCTCTTAAAGCAGTGATTTCTGCCCCTGGGTTCTGTGTGCCACTATTTCCAGAGTGAGGCTCGTGTGTGCGCGGGTGTGCACGCGGCTGTATGTGTATGTGTGTCCATGACGTGTTGCATTGACGTTCATTTGTTCAATCTTCCCCCGCGGGTGAGAACGGTCCGTCGGAAAGTGAAAACACCACTTTCTCAGGCATATGATTTTTTTTTTCCTCTTTTCTGGCCGTTTCAGGTCTGGTTTTTACAGGCTGTTTCATTTGTCTGATTTATGTCCCCTGTCCGGACTGCTGCATGGGCCCAGCCTGCAGCAGCCACATGGCCGTCCCACACGCCTTAATGAGGTGTCCTATCAGTAGAAACACTAACAGAGTGCTTAGGCCATCTTTATGACTTTATGATGTCTGGACACACAAATCATTTCCAGAACCGGGTAGGTCTAACCCAGACCAGGCAAGGGGGCCCTTCTGTATACTTTTCAGGGGGTTTGTTTTCAGTCACCTGACTCACTCTTGAGCCATATATCAAAAAAAGAGGTTGCAAAGCTGAGGGGACTGGAACTTTTTTTTTTTCAACCATGAGTGATTCAGCTTTTTATTTCCTGGCAGGAAATTTTACTGCGAAGCAATACTGGCTTAGATTACATACTGGCATTGTATTTGTAGCCTGCTATAATGAGCTTATTGAACACCAGGAAGTGTTGGGAACTATTAGAGCCTCCTATAATTCCAGCGCCATAACTCTGCAGATAGGCAGCTCGTTGCTCATTCAAAGTTAATCACATCGGGACCCATCGTTCTCTCAGTACCCATATGTGTCCAATCAAAAGCTGTTGATTCATGCGCCACTTCCTGGTTCTGACTGCTTTCTCTTTTCCTTCTGTTCCGCCCCTCAGTTTCGTTTGCCAGATCAGAGAACTTGGGTAAGTTCCTCTTTAAACTACAGTACTGCCGTGTGTCTGTACCTCTACCAAACAGACCCCATCCCCTAATTAATGCATGGGCTGCACAACAGTTTACAACTGACATCACCCAGCATTCGCATGGCTTTACACATCACCTTCACGCACTGGCTGGTCTTGTGTCTGCTGCTGGCATAGAACCACTTTCTTATGTAAAGAAGTTTCATCTAAATGTTTATATTGTACAACAGTATTTTGTAGCAGTTTCCTTGAGTATTTGAGCCTTGCTTTTACATCTTTACATCTAGACATATCCACTGTCTGATTCACATGAAAGGCTATAAGCGGGGATTTCCAGACGAGCTACACCCTGTCCATCCAGCAGCTCTGAATATATGTTTGCTTATTTGGAGAATGAAGCCGGGCCCTTGCAAATGGGCATGAGGGGGATGAGCGGGGATGGAGGGTGCTGTTTAGGGGGGCTGCTTTACATCAGCGCGAGGGTAACAGTCTCTTTGGGACACTGGCGGGGGGACTGGGGGGTTAGTTCCTCCCTGCAAACATCTGGTTCCCGATAAAGATCAACAATTGAGAATGCATCTCGCTAATTAAGGCCCTCACAGCATCACTGACATCTGAAGATAGCCAATCAACTGCTGGTCCCAGAGCGACGCTACAGCAACAAGCAAGTTCACAGACACACACAGAATGCCCGGGGGGGACGGACAAGGGGGTTTTCGGAGGTGTGTGTGTGTGTAGGTCTCCTATACAAAGAAGTAGAGGGGTTATAAAAGCTTTGAAAAATCACTTTAGAGCAAAATGTGGAGCCATTTATCCTCTTGTCCTTTAAGTCGAACATTTCACACACACAGCATTGTCAAACAGTGGCCTAATGAACCGAGCTTACCATCCATAAAAACAGCTCAGTGGCTGAGGGTTTTTAAAGCGTAATCCGTGCAGGAATTATGTTACTTGTATTAATCATTAATACATCTAATCCATTGGATTGGATGTGTGAATGATTTACCGCTTGACTGCAGACAATGTATATTATAAAAAGAGTGTTTGTCTTTTTCCACCAACATAAAGCATGCAACAGTGGTTTTAAAATCATTTCTAAACAAGAAAATACTCCTACTAAAAAATATTCATTTTGAATTATGTATAAAGCTAAATTATTCATAAACTATCTCATGCAAAATCTTCTTTTTTTCCAAAAGAAAGAAAGCTCTATTTTAATAGCAAGTGTCCAAAGATCATTTTATTCTGTTCAATAAGCCACACAAATACTAAAATCATTTAATAGCAAGTACAATGCCTTTCTTTTAAAGGATACACAGGCAAAGGTATACCAAAGGTGTGAGATTAAACTCTTAATAATAGAGCGCAGCAGCGTGAGTGGGCACAGGCGGTGATCAGAATTCCCCAGTAGATGGAGCCGGGACGGAGTAGTTTGAGCTCTGAAAAGTGTCTTATCGGACAGGCTCGATACTGCCGACAGCTTTAGGGTCCTTAATGTTCCCAAGAGTTATGACTTCTCGTTGAGCAAGGCAGACAAACTGAGCATTCACTCTGGTGCCTGAAAAGAGCCCGATGAAATACACAGTGCACATTCAAAAGAAATATGAAAGCATTTCACCTCCCTCTTCCCGACAACCCCTTGCCTATCTTTCAATCCATCGCCCTCCTTCTCTCCCTCTCTCTCTCTCTCTCTCTTCTCTCCCTTGCCTTTGATTCATGGCATGCAGCATTGGCATATTCATAATCAAACGGACCTGACACTCCACATCCTCCCTCAGTGGGAACGTCGACGGCTGCGGCAGGAACTTTACACTTGGCCGTCACTCCTAATCAGCCGCTCCCAACACCAGGCTCCACCATCATCCATCAGCCCTTCTCTCTCCGGGCTCTGTTCTTTCTTTCTTTTTCCTGTCTTTCTCTTCTTTCTTTCTTTTTATTTTCTTTCGTTTCTTTCTTCTTTCCTCTTCCTTCCCACTCTTGTCCCCTATCGTCTAGTCCTTCATCATGCTTCTTCTCCGATTCTCTTCCTCTGTTTCTTTCCCCTCGCTCTGCTCCATCTTGGCGTGAAGCCTGAGAGTGACAGGGGGTGAAAGCAGGAGATGAAATGTCAGAGTCGGAGCAGGGCTCTGGTGGAGGACCTGAATCACCATTGATTTGTTGCCTTATTGAAATAAGAATAAGAAACAGGCTGAAAATTCAATACACGCAAAATAATGCAAATTTGTGTGGCCCCTTTAAAGAAAAAAAGGAAAAACTCCGGCGTGTGTGTGTGTGAGATGGGCTGACAGGCCCTGCGGCCTACTGGGACCCCCTCACCCCCGCCCCTCCCTGTCCTCCTCCCTCTAGTTCTCCCTTCACTCCCCCTCCAGCCCCCGCTCCTCCCCCATCCCGCCCCTCTCAGCACAGCGATATCATTATTACCCGTGTCTGGCCCTTGATCAGTAATGTCAACATCTTTCATATTGACGAATGTGCTGTCTGCCCGCATTGTGCACAGAATAGTTTACAGCCCAGCAGTGGACATGAATCACTCCTCTGCCACACACACACACACACACACATAGACACACAGACATGTATCTGACAACACACAGATACACAACAAGTACGCACACATACTACGTACATGCCTCTAAGTGCACGTTCTACACACTCTCACAAATACAAATGCATTAGAAATACATTCTTTTCTCTCACACACGTACATATATTTTCCCTTTCACACACATTGATGGCAATTAATCAACTACGGCCACCATGCAGCACATAGCTTCATGTTCACACACACACAGACAAAATGACAAGTGCACATATCTCCTCAGAGAGTACCTGATGAAAGTAAATGTTCAGCTTCATTAGCAGATTGGCTGCAGTCCTTAATCCTATGTGTGTGTGTGTTTGTGTTTGTGTGTTATGTGCATGTCTATACATGTTTGTAAGAGTTGGCTGAATTTAACGCTCAAACTTTCACAGTAATCCACTGACCCTGAATTGGACCATAATGTTTTTTTGTTCAACTACAGAGTTATGAATCAGTATCAAATGTACTTGTCATGCACACATATCAAGGATTTGACCTTGCGATTCATGAATCATTGATGAACGCCATAATAAGAATTCTCACAATACGTGTTTCACTTTATTTCAGCTGAGGTCACGCCTGTAAACAAGGCTCGTCAATCCATTAAGATTTTTGACAGATTTTTGAGGAAAACATTAATTATATATTTAGACAGAAACTTTAATAGTAGATTAAAAACAAATCTATCAGAATGTATCATATTTCTGGCATTTATGCTTAATATTAAGACATCTACAGCAAATGTAGCTACTGTCATTTTTTAAGGGTGCTCCTATCAGACAGTGTATTGGCCTCAATTATTAATTTATTTTTGCCTTTTTTACATTTTATTGCATTCTGTAATCAGAAACTATATATATAATAAAAAAATTTTCTGCCATATCCTGCAGTATAATTGTATGGCTTTCTAGACTGTGAAAATATATTTTTTAATCAATAAACAAGTGAAATCTCACACATAGTATCCTTTCCTGGATATGGTCATGATAAGTGATGGCACTTTCAAAACTGCTAAAACTCACACATCAGTTTCTTTGCTTCGCATGTTGGACGCACGCAACACTAAAGCATTCAGTGTGTGTCCTTAAAAGCAACGCTAACCCCTCACTCTGTCTCCTCTGTGTCCTCAGATGTCAGCCATCGAGAACATGGCAGAGAAGCTGGAGACGTTTGGCTCCTTGAAGCCAGAGTCTGGTGACCTGCTGCGCTCCGTCCCCTCCATGTTTGACTTCAGAGCCCCACCCTCTGCACTCCCAGAGACGCTGCTGCGCAAGGGCAAGGAGCGCTACACATGCAGGTAACTACAGCAGCTGGCATTGGAGTCTTTTTTTAAGTCACCTTTCCTGTTTGTGCTTTTTAATATTAGAAGTATTGAAGTAATCCCTGAAAAAATGTTTTTTATTCCTTCATAGATATTGTGGAAAAATATTCCCGCGCTCTGCCAACCTGACCCGCCACCTCAGGACTCATACAGGAGAGCAACCATACAGGTAAGACTAAAGAGTCCATTCACACACATACACTGTCTCCTGGAGCTGCCTGTGTGTGTGTATGTTGAAGATGTGTGTGTTTAGTTTTTATTTGAGCTGTTTTAAAAGAAGAGAGGGTCCAACAGCAACATGTGAGCTGAATATCATCAGCCTCTCTTGCTTTCTGGCAGCCTCTCTCCATCTATCCTCCTCACTTTGTGGAATACACGCCGTACAAAACTCCGCAGAAAAATTATCATCTAGTCAAGAATGCTATTTTCCCTAATAGCACATTAACTCCCCAGTGAATAACTGCTTTTCTCTCATCACGAGAGCAGCAAACATGTTCTCAAGCAGACAGAGAGATGCAGCTCATTTGTTAACAGCGCATGGATGTTTTCCCAGGGAATTCTTGTCTACAGTTAGAGCACAGTTTATGTGTGTTTTCTTATGCCGTAAAAGCCTGGAATAATTATCCTGCTGCTAAATAATTTGCCTGATGAAAAATGGTGTCCGTCGCCAGGGTGACAGGAGGAGGAGGGGGACTGAAGTTGGACTGGTAAAAGAGCAAAGCTGAGAGGAAGGGAGGAAGTTTGGTGAAAAATTGGGGTGATGAGGAGCGCAGGCAGATGTCCAGACCCAGCAGCTGTGGTCATTTCTCTTGTGCGTATGAGGCCACATGAAGTGACTGGCTACTTGCTGCACCAACTGAGGCTTTCTTGCCAACTAAAAAGATTATCACAAGTTATTTTTTTTTAAATCATAGTGTCGCTGGCGAGAAAAACCAAAAGTTTCTGAGCAATTCAGTTCATGGGAAACGTTGGCAATAAAAGACTGCCTGCCCTCTCTCCCTTCCAGGTGCTGCTGAGGTAGAGGGAACAATGCAGCAGCAGTTCAGTACACATGTAAAAATGAATCTAGCACATTTACTACATTTGGATAATGAGTACGCCCTGGCTAGCACTGCACCGCTTTGTAGTTACTAAGGTAGTGGAATGTTGGCCCAAAGCTTGGAGGAGGCCTGCTGACCACAGGGGAGAGAGAAAGACAGACGCAGGCCTCTACTGCCCCAGCCTGATAGCCTGCACTCCACACGCTGGCATGCCATTAAAGATCACCGCTGTTTATTGTAATTTTTTGTGGAGATAACCGGGGGGTTCCTGAGGGACAGCCAATCGAGCGAGCTAATTCCACAAGAAGAAAAGATGTAATCTTCTCGTATAATTTTGCATGAAGAAACTTGGCAAGAGGCTCTAATTTTGCAGGGCTCAAACCAAATCTGTTGCGTGCTTATTTTGTGAGGGAAGAATGCAATTTTATTGCGCTGGCTGGAGATAAGAGGCAGAGCTGTTTCACCTTAAACAAGCTCCTCCATCATGTCTGGGACTGTGGGACTGCTGGGACTGTATGTATGCGTGTGTGTGTATGTGTGTCCCACATTATGTATCCCATTATGTTTCCCACAGAACAAACCGCAGGTTCCTCATTCATTATGCAGTACAGTTGTACTTATGACTTGCAGCCTGTGTGTTTTTCTGGTTTTTGTCATTTCGTAATTGCTTTAAGTGAAAGGCCTCCGCTCTTCCTGCAGGTGTAAATACTGCGACCGCTCCTTCAGCATCTCCTCCAACCTGCAACGTCACATTCGTAACATCCACAACAAGGAAAAGCCCTTCAAGTGCCACTTGTGTGATCGTTGCTTCGGTCAGCAGACCAACCTGGACCGTCACCTCAAGAAGCACGAGAATGGCAACCTGTCAGGTGAGAAGTCTTCAGCAGGTTTTTTTCCCCCTTTTTTCATATTTCATCAGAGATTATTAGAGCTTTGCTTTGCTGATTTGTGACATAGCAGTGCGTTTATAAATCCTTCTGCTGAATATTATAAAACATAATTTACTCATGATTGGAAACAATTTTCAGAGCTGAAAAAATTAGATTACATAAATCTGTCATGTAGCTCTGCAGCAGCACAAAATATTATTTTGAATGAGCTGCTTTCATCAGCAGCTCAGCTTATGGGCTCGATGGGTTGCATCACTCTGACTCTGAATCAGCAGAACGAGTAGTGACACCTTGCCAGCCGCTGAGAGAAACAGTCCTCAGAGGAGGTTTCCACTTAATCACACACGATGTTCACTCGATCAAACGCAATATCAATTATCTGCCGAGCGTTCCCTTTGCACCGTCAAACACTGTATCTCCCAACCCAGAACACAAAGACAACAGACTGGGAATTGTTGAGCAGAAAAACTGTTACGTTGTAGTTAAAATAAGAAAAATATTTGTAGCCTAAACCTCAACCTCCAGCAGGTCCAAGCACTGTCAAAACATACATTTTAAGATCTCAGGCTTTCCAAAGATGACAAATATTTCAGAGATTTACACTGAAAAGTATAAAACATGATGCACAACCCAGTTTTTCCCTATGATGTAATCCATGATTAAATCACTAGGAAAAAATTCTATTTGAATATTTCACTCACTGCAGTTTAATTGAAGCAGTGGAACCAGCAGATACAGAATATGTCGCACTGTTATAGAGTGAAATATTTGAAGGAACTTTGGGGGTAAACAAACAAACAATCAGTGTTAGTTAGAAAAATGCTGACTTCAACAGTTCAACATCATTTAATTAACAGGTGGACACTAGGGCTGTCCTCGACTAACCATATTCTAAGTTGACAAACACTTGACATACAATTTATTTTTGGTAATTGATCAGTTGATTTGCTCGACGAGTCATTATTCAAGATTCTCCACAAAGAATCAAGCAAAATCAGCACTTTAACATCAGGACATACTGTTGTGCATATTTCATTATATTGAAATGTCCGAATCAGAACTGTAATACTTTTTCTTTCTGCAGGCACTGCAATGTCGTCCCCACAGTCTGAACTGGACGGTGGCAGCGCCATACTGGATGACAAGGAAGACTCTTATTTCAACGAAATAAGAAATTTCATCAGCAACACAGGCCAGAACCAGACATCACCGGACCCCTCTGAGGAAGGGTAGGCACACTTTAACGTTTTCTGAGGACCTGTCTCTTTAACCTGATCAGATCTGCATTTACAGAGCTAAACAATATGTTTATAGATCAATATCATCCAGGCGTCTTACCCTCCACATCTCAGCAGCAGGGACAAATGAGGCCCTCATTACTGCATGTTGAACTTGCATTAATTGTGACTACATTAAGATTGTTGGACTTCAAATAGGCTCTCAGGGCTTGAAAAGGATTTTCATACCACCCAGTCAGCCCTTGTTAATTATGACATCATGCTCAGAGGTCTGGAGTAGAGAGCAATCATCAGTGATGACATTTAAGATAGCGGCAGGTTTTGGAAACGTGCAGGAGTTCCTTCTATCTAGTTGCCTTTCGGCCACACGTACGAACAGATATCTGTGTGCATGCAACTACGTCTGAGCATTATGCAAATAAATTCTTGGAGCTGCGATCAGGTCGGATAGCAGTTGAGAGGTCTGCTCAGGTCTCCAAGTTTGTTTTCATGAGCTTCACGTCGGTGTGATGGCAGGGCAGATTGTGAGTCTGGATAGAGATCTCGCAGACTGGTGTATGATTGTGCAGACGGCCTGTGAGAGCAGGATCGGGGCGGTGGAGGTACGGAGGAGAGAGGCAGGAGGGGGAGTGCAGCAGTTAGACCGCCACATCTGGAACCAACATGTCTGCCTACAGGAAGAGGGTAGAGGGGGTGGGGTCAAAGGGTCGGCCCGTGTTTCCTTTCAAAGTGCTGTGCTCCTGACTACTTCTGATAGATACTTTATCCCCAGCAAATTACCACGTTTGAAAGCGTAATTAGCGAATCTGTTTTCTTAATCACAGAGCTCCAGCTCTCTCTTTTGGAGCAAGGCCCTCTTCTCAGCCCTGCGAGCTCGACACGGCACGAATACCACTTTGTCGGCCTCACACTCTCCATCCCAGTGGGAGCTCCGTCAAAAGCACAATATTATCAGCTGCTGATAAAAGATGATGTAGATACTGTATGTGCTAAGATGTAATCTGCAGTAATTCCCTCTCTCGCCTTCCTCTAAAGTCGCTGCTCTCTCAAATGACTCCGGTGCAGGTATCCTGTTTACAAGCATCCTGCAATTATGTGATGATGTGCTCGACGTGTTTTGTTTCCTATCTGTCTACTTCTCCACATCCAGTTCTCAGTCCTCCACTCTGGATCCTTTGTGCGAGAAATGGCATTTTTGAGAGCTGACGAAAGACGTCCAGAGTGTAATTAGTGAATCAGTCTAAATGTGGTTCCAGATGATTTACCAAATGGTGGTTTCCTGTGGCGCTGAGACAGAGGGACAGATTAAGAGTCAGGCAGTTTGGATAGCTCGCCCTCTCTCCCTCCGCAGGGATAGAGGAATGGGCCGGTTGGCAACGCTCTCATAACTCTCCCACCAAATGGGGCTGTCAGCTAAATATTTTGCCTATTAGATGAATACGAGATAGTAGAGAAAATAAACAATAAGAGAGGCGAAGCACTCCAGTTAAGTGCTGCAACGATCAACCGAGTGCTGCTGTGCCCAAAGGGGCTGCAGAGCCTCGATGACAAACGGGATTCCGGCTCTCTCGACTGAGCTGCCACGTCCTGCCTCAGATCCACCTCGTTCTGCTTTTTGTCCCATATGCTTCAATGTTTTTGTATGCAGAGGGAAAGAATTCTCACACGAACTTGTTGGAAACTGAAAACAAGAGTCAAAAACAGCTCCCAGTATGTGTAGTAAATCTGTCTATAGCTTTCACTCTACTGTCTTTTTCTGTAAGTTACTTATTTTAAAGGCGTGCCAAATCCACTTTGCATTTAAGGAACCGACTCCATTATTTTTGTAGCTTTCTGCAAAAATGCGATGCCTGGAAGTGACCAAAAGACAATAGAAGCCAATACGTACCAAAGTTTATGCAAAATCCTGCATATAATACCTTGAACAAGCATCAGAGGAATAATTTCTCAATTTCTTGATTACTTTCTGAAACATAGACTCGAGTGAATTTATCAATTTTACAGCTAATAAAGGGAGATGTCACTGTCATTTAAAATCCTAATCTTTCTTAAAATGTGTTCTAGCTTATCAAGCTATATTGATCTCGTTGATTGTTCTGTCCTGCAGGTTAAATGGCGGTCCATTCGAAGAAGAGAAGCCGCTGATGGCCAGTCATAGGTCAGGTGACCTGGAAGACGAGGAAGCGGAGGAGCTTGGTGCTGATGAAGAAGAAGGAGAAGAGCCTAGCGACACCCCAAGGAAACAGGAAGACGAGGTGCTCCCTAGCAGCCTCAGTGATGACATCATACAGGATGAAATGGACTTCAGTGGACCCAACGACTTAAACCTCAACTGCAAAACCTCTCCGAGGAGGTAAAGCTGAAACGATTAAAACAGTTTTCGTTGTTTAAATGACGATGTGTCCTAAAATGTATCCTGAAGTGCCAGATTTTAAATTCCCTGCTTGACCTCCAGGTATAAGGACGAGGAGGAGCAGGGCGGCTACTCAGCCTTGGATCACATTCGTCACTTTTCGGACATGCGCAAGCTGGAGGAGAGCGAGCTGAGTGACGGAGATGGAGACGAGGATGATGCATCGTTTGGCTCCCCCTCTCTGAGTGACGCAGTCAAACAGCCGCTCTTTAGGAAATCTAAGTCTCAGGTAAAAGATCATCAACATGCATGCACCCCTGTTTACTTTCACACACAAAAAAAATTATTACATTTATTCAAATACAATTTTGAGTTATTTGTACTTTTATGGCTACTTTATACTACATTTCACAGGGGAATTTGTATTGCTCCACTAAAATGATGACACATATATGTTCTTTGCAGATTAAGGTATAATTATGCAAAATGCAATCAACAAAAAAAGATGTATTTTATGAAAAAAGAACTTTGATCCCTCTGTAAAATCTCAATTTCAAGCAGTGTTTATAATAAATAATGAGCTCCATGTTTGTACATAATAATGCATAATAATAAAATAGTGAAATAGTATAAATAATTTACTTTACTTTGACTTTTTTATATTTTAAGTATACTTTGATGTTAATGCTTTCACACTTTGACCTGAATGCAGGAGATCTGAGTAGTGCACATGCACATTTGTATTTAAAGATGGTAGTTAAATGCCGTCCCTCTCCCTCTTCCTCTCCCTCAGGCATACGCCATGATGCTGTCTCTGGCTGAAAAGGACTCTCTCCACCCGGCCTCCCACACCCCGGCCACCATGTGGCACAGTCTGGCACGGGCTGCTGCTGAATCCAGCGCCATCCAGTCTCTCAGCCACGTATGATGAACCCCTTTTGCGCTTTCCTTTCACATTTCAACCCCCGAACCTGACCTATGGCACTGGGAGCCCATTGCAGGGGCTATGTGCAGTGGCCCCTGATCGTCCACAGAGTGACTGCTGAGCAGAACCACGGCCCATCTGACTGCTGAGCGGAGCGCCTCACACACAAAGCAGGGTCACTGTCCATGAAGAACCCAAGAACCCAGAAAAAAAACCTCCAACCGATAGAGAGCAAAACGTCCCTCTGAGACCTTAAAACTGATTTCTTACATTAACACCAACCAGGAAGATAGCAATGATGATGATTGTGGTGAAAATAATAATAAGTAATAATAGCTGTATTTATTCTGCTGAATTTCTATGTTTTGCACAGCAAAGGCAGCTGGTGGACATGGAAGATGGATGTGCTGATGTATCATTGCTAGACTGCATTAATTGCCCAGCACAAGGAGAACATTTTACTCTGAGAGTTTGGTTGTGTCTCTAAGACAGCCAGTTTCCGCCGCGTATCTTTCACTGTGCGTAAAGCATAAGAGCCCCTATCTTTAAAAATACATTACAAGAATTCCCTTTTAACCCCCAGAGATCCACAGGTGTTTCTCATAAACACGTGTACTGGATGATAAAAATGAAGGGTGGGGTTAGCAGCCTCTGTTCAAATAAAAACCGCTCCATGTAAGGACAGCGCGAGCAGCGCTTTAATATCACTGAAGTCATTGAAGAACAAATTAAAAAGAGTAATTGTTAAAGTGAAATCAGGCCAGTTTCCCACCTGCGTTTTCATAGCTGCGTGTGTCTGCACAATCATAGCACTGTACACAAGTGTCTACCAACTGTTCTCCACTGCACTCCATCCTGCCCGCCTGCGCTATCTGTGAAAGGATATAAATAGATTGTCTTTTTAGTGGAAGAGAAGAAAACACAATGTTTTTTTTTTTACTGAAATAAGTAGCCAGTGCTGAAGTTAATTGTTGTTCTGTAAAGGGCATATGTCTTTTTTCCAAACCCTTGAATCCATCCTAGTCAGCCAACAATACCACTAAATAGCCTGAATGCTAGTCGTTAGCTACTCCATGCTCGTGTGTCTTTCATTTTTAGACAATCATGATTTTGTTTTCATTTTTTTTGTTGGTGTTGTTGTTGTTATTTGCTGTTGTATGTTGAGAATTGTATTTATTTCTTGGCAAACTGTAGTTTGTTTACTGAATAGCACTGCTCTTAGCCCAGGTGAAGGGGAGATTCCTCACCGGGCCTATCCCAGAGTTCAATGGGGTTTGTAGATTACATTTGAGTGCCGGATAGTATTAAACATACAATTCACTCCTTATTCTTCTAATGAAACCGGTCGATGAATAGATATTACTTAGGTTTTTTTTTCTATGACAATTTAATGATTCAATTGTAAAAAATGAAAAACATTATAAAGAATGAATAATAAAAAAAAAAGCCAGGTATAATTTCTTCATAAACGCATGATTGGTCTGGTAAGATCTGTATCTGACATTTTCTACGGTTGTCTGCAAGCTTGTGTGACGTTCGGTTCATGTTAATCCCTTGTGCCAAACTTATGATAAATAACAGATTACTTTCATTTATTCTCCCGTTTTGAGGGACCAGATTTTTTTGTTTGTTTTTGTCGTTGTTTTGTTTATAATCGATTTTAAAAAGTAATCAGCAAGTTGAGGTACTTTGTTTTAATGCTTTCTACAATGTAACTGTTATGCATTTCAATTCAATACTGTGGGAGGAACAACTAAGAAATAAAGGACTACAATGTGGATTGACATGTCTACCATTCTCTCTTTATTTCTACTTAAACATTTTACTCACTCTTTGTCTCCACTTCCATACAGTCCTTCTGGCTGCCCATCATTTTGGCCCAAACAGAGATTTATACGAAGAGACATGAGTCAGAAAACCACCTGGCGCTTTCTTCTGGCGCTCCCATGGCCTCCAAGAGCGAGGGAGAGCCTGAACTCTGCTCCTCCTTTTTCTCCAGGCTTTGGCTCGCATAGAGAGAGGGAAGGAGAGAAAAGGCTGGAGAGGGCTTGAATGTGGTAGTGGGAGCGGAGGCAGGAATGTGTCCTCTTTATTTGTGTCCGTTTGTGGGGCATGATGGATGAGTTGGGTAGATGTGATGACCTGGCTCATCGCTCAAACGCTCAATAAGAGTCCCATCCTGCAGCAGGCCTCCCCATCCGGCACCCCCCTCTGTCACTGCTGCCAGCCAACGTGGGCGGACATTGTGGCTGGGAGGGTTGGAGGTTCAGCGGCTCCATTGTCCGGAGAGTGGCTTGGGTGGGGGGTTGGAGAATTGGGCATGACAGTGAAGATGGCTGGCGCTGACACTTCACATTTACAGTGCTCTTGGCACCCTAATGGATGGGGTGTTTTCTTAGGGCCTGTCGTCAGCCCTCAGGGCTCCATGGGGCGTCCAGCTTTGATGAGGTCACAGGGGGTCACGCAGTGTTGATGAGGTCAGCACGGGTCGTCCAGCTTTGATGAGGTCAGCTGCAGCGATGGTAGTGATGGCGCAGGCCAGGGCCATAATGGAGTGGCAGTGATAATGGTTCTGAGTATGAGTTTTGCCACCTGTACTATTGTTCACTAATTTATATGGTTATGTGAAGTTGTCAGCAGTGAAGCAACAGCATCTGTTCCCTGGGCTTGTGTCCGCTAATCCAGGACCTTCAGTGAGCCCTTTAACCTGCATCTACTGATGTCATTGGCCAATTAAGGACAGCATAGAAATATGATAACACAACAGTAGCCATGTTGATTTTCAAATGAAGTAAAAAAGAATTACAAATAAAGCCGCATTTCCATCGAGTGGTTTGGATCAAATAAACTAAACTACAGCCAATGCTCTCAGGGACTCAGAGGTGCTATAGGCTGCGCATGGGTTAAATCCACCAGTAAACATTGTTGAAGAAGTAGAGGTTGCGAACTGGAAGCAAAACAAATCACCTTGGCCTCTTCACTATCTAACTGCCTCCAACCCATCTACCGGGGAAAAGTTATGAGAGATCTTCAGGAATTTTAATTGAGCAGGTTTTGATGGTTTCATGCTGTTCAGAAATGAAGACAAACGAACGTATTATCCGGAAAGACGCAAAACATCTGGGCAGTCGTGTGAGTTAAATGTTTGTTACGTCAGAATTTATTAGGCAAAGGCTTTCACATTGCACAGTCAACTGATCCATTGTTATAATGAGGAATATTGTTTAGCAGCTTTAAATATTAGTGTTGCAGTGTAGGTCCATGCTTCATCTTATTAATGTTGTTTATACTAAAAAGAAACCAGATATTCTATAATCTCACATGCTGTGTTGTTGTGTCTGTGTGTTTTTTTTTTTTGCTCTCCTGTGTCTCCTGCAGGTACTTCCTGTTCCCTTCCTCACAGCTGCAGTGAGTGGCAGCCGTCAGCTGTGGCTCGTCACCAATCAGGGCCTGCAGGGTAAGAAGCCGTGCTGTGCTGCAGTCCGGCCCTTTGGGCCATTACCTCAACATCAGCCTGGGTGTTGAGGTGTGCTTGTGTGTGCTCTGCTCGGTGCATTTTCTCCTTTTTGTGTATATTTGGGTGTCTGCATTCTCAGTGTGTGGTGTTCAAGTTGGTGTGGAAAGTACTTTTCAGTCAGCATGAATGTTCCACAGTTTAATGTTGTTGTTACTTCCTTCATTGACCACTCAGGGAACGCAACAATGAGAAAGAGCTGAAGGTACACTTCTTGTGGATAAGTACCTCATACAACCGCACATCAATAAATCCAAACCCTCCCCTTAACAAACAGGAATCACACCTTGCGTACATTTGAGACCTAACATGGCAGCAGGTTTTTGCCACCACCCCTCAATGGCCACACCTCCACTGCAGTTCAAATTGCCCATGTAATTACATCACCTACATAAAGAACTTCCCCCAGACAAAAGTCCAAAGGCACTGCCTCTTGAAAGAACACCAAAATATTATGAAAGGACAGCAGTGTGTGTAATGTCATTGTGTGTGGGCAGTGGAGTGGTGCGAGGAGGGCACCGGGTGAGTTTGCCAGCTTAACATTTAACTGTTGTGCGTGCGCTGGTTTGATCAGCGTTGATTAGCACATGCCAATGTCACCCACGTATCCTCTCGCACTTAATCAACACGTTGGGACGAGTTATTGCCGTCATTAACCCTCAGCTTCTCATAAAGGGCTCAGTGTGTATTGAAGTGTGGCTGGCAAAGCCCTGGGAGAGTGTGTATGCATGTGTGTGTTTGAGGAGCTGAGGAAGTCGGACAGAAGAGTGTGCATTAGTCAATGCAATCTGTTTTAGTTAAATGTGTGTGTGTCAAAGGGGCCGGATCCCCAAGCTGCTGTGTCCCTACAGTGTGTGTATGTGGGCGGGTGGGCACACTGTGGGCAACGCTTCGTGGGGCTTGGAGCCACTCAGCTAATGGGGCAGCTGGCACAGCCTCAGAATCCATCAGGCCTCATTACAGCTCCTGTTCAGCCACCGTCCTCTTTTTCTTTCCTCCACTCCTACTTTCTTCCCTCACCCCAACCCTCCCTTCCTCTACCTCTGCCACCAGGCCAACCCTGTGTGGCATGTAACTGCCCCCTCGCTGGAACATACATCACACCCCCAGAGAGAGAGGCCATCACAGCTGGCAGCTCTCACACTGATTGACTTGGCACCCGTGCTGACTCAGACGCCAGGGGAAACATTTTCGGAGAGGGAGGCATGGATTGGTGTGGGAGCGCAGCCTTTAAGGAGGGATGTGGGGGTAGAGGAGATGGTATGGAGCGGTGCTTGCTAACAGTTGGCACAAGTGTGAAGTGTGTTTGGGTGTGGAGACTCCACAAATCATCACATCAACTTTTGTTGTGTTTACAATAATAGCAGCACCTCCTCTGTCTGTGTCCTCCCACTTCTTCTGCTCTGCTTATATTCTTGTCTTCTTTTCCCCGCTCCTGCCCTCTCCCTCCTCGAAAGCAGCAGAGCTTAAGGTTGTGGTTTCATTACGCTGTTTGTTTTTCTCCCTGGAGGCTACGGGTCATTAGTGTTATTGATGGACACTCAGCACAGTCCCACATCAGGACAGAGCAGAGCGGTCGTGCACATGGTTTTAATATGACGAGTCTAATCAGGACAGGCGTGGTGGCAGAACCACTTGGAGCCTGTTATTGAAATCATCTCATTCTTTGCTCATGGAGTAGATTAGAAAGGAGCTCATCAGGGCTGCAGAGGAGCCAGCGCAGCAGATTAGAGTTGTGGTGCTGCTGGAGTCTTTTAAATATAAAAAGTGTGCTTCGGTATCAGGCAATATGAATACATAAACTTTATTACAATCATTATATTCTACCATGAGTCATATATTCATGTGCACTCTCTTGAATCACTCAGTGGCTTCTTGCTTTTTTCCATATTGAGCGCCATCCAGTGGTGAATATGCAAATGTGCACTATGTCACCAGTCAACTTTTACATTTCACCTATTAAAAAATCAATCTATATAAGCAATATATATAGTGTCTAGTTGTGAGATCACTTCTGCTGATGCACATACATGCTGACACATCTAAACCAAAGATGCCTCCTTTCCACCACACAGATTCAGAGTGTGGGAGAGTTCCTTGATACGTATCTTTTTGCAGCCTCGACATTTAACATTTATTTTTCCAGGCAACAACCTAACAAATGGTGCAGGACGTGCTGAAATGATTTCCCCCTCATTCTTTTATCTCAGCCGACAGCTTTGTCAGCTGGAGTTCAAAACAGCGTGGCCTTCTGGGAGATCTGGTTCAACGCAGAGGGGGCAGAAATGATCTCTGGGACTTGAAGCTACGGCAGTTAAGTGATAGAATCTCCTTTGCAAAGAGTGGCTTGTGCTTAATTACGGCGAAAAAGTACCCATGATGCGATCTTACCTTTTACGGGCTATTTCATCTGCAGTTTCCTGCACCCTTCTCTCTCTCCGGCGTTCCTGATGAGCCAGCATGCATACAACAGCAGGCCTTTTTTCCTTTCCAAAAGCCTTTTAGCACAAAGAGCATCTTTGTTCATGTGCTTGTAATAAAAACAAGAGTGGCTTTCAAAGTGCTGAGATCATTTGAAGTAAACCAAAATGATGTCTAAATCAGCTCCTGTTTCTATTAGCATCTTAAAACAAAACAAGTACTGTATCTCTGTAGTCGGCCTGAGTGATATGACGATATATATCATCATCATAATCTAGCGTATATACTTTTCTTTGTTGTTTCGATCAAAGTGTTGCAAACCAGAGGCTGAACTGTGTTACGACAAAATTCTGGACATTTTTTTATTGAATTACCAGAAAACATTCTAGATTTTGTTACATCTTTATCAGGCTAGAACAGAGGTGGGCAACCTGCGGCTCCGGAGCCACATGTGGCCCTTCAGGCCATCTTCAGTGGCTCCCTGTGGCTGTGATAAAAAAATATACAATACTTAATGGTTATTACTTTACATTTTCATTTTCATTCATCATTGGTTTAGGCCCGAAGCAATGTTTAAAAAATGTGTAGATTATAACAACAGAAAAAAAAAAGTTTTTTTAATATTTTAGTCAACAAAAATGTGCATCATAGTCTCTAAAATTTGGCAAACGTTGGCTAGCTTTCAATTCCAAATCTCCTGAGCTATTTCTTCCGTGTCCAGCATCTTATTCTACACGTTTGTCCTCGCTGCTTTCTGACAAAATCATATCAATAAATTATCTTTATGACCTGTTAGTAATATTTGAGTGAAATTAAAACTTGGTAGGCTGTTTTATCTTTACTGTAAGACTCAAAAAAAGGTTTGCGGCTCCATTTCGGCATTTTTCCTCTTTTTTTGGCCACAAATGGCTGTTGTGTTAGTAAAGGTTACGAAGATCATATTGCCCAGCTCTATGATGAAGTATAAGACTGGATCAACTGAGCCCTCTTGTATGCATATACATGGTTTGGCTTCTACTACTTGATTCTACTTTTGTCGCTGCTGTCTGCTGTGGCACCCAGCGTTACGTGTGTAGGGCTGATCCAGCGGTGCTGTGGCCACCCAGGGCTCAGTGGATGGATGGCCTCTCTGGGCCTGTTTGACTGGAAACAGGTGTGTGTCATCTGAAGATGAAGGCCTGGCCGATAAACATTATTGGAGAACATCTGCTGCTTGTCACAACACAGGGCGAGCTGGAGCGGCCCCCCATCCATCAGCCACACCGGAGAGTGGGTGTGGGGGGCTCCGTGCTCCGCTATAGCGGGGCCCGTTCAACCATCACTCACACCGGGGATGCTGGATAGGGGGTGCATGTTCGGTCCAGGCACCTGCCTGCCGCTGCCAGACCACAGCCGCCTTTGGCCGATAGAGAAAATGCTCGAGCGCACTTGAAAAATGCCTGAGGGAGAGCTGACACCACACACACACAGAACATCAGGCACAGACACACACCTCACACCAACAGTGTACCCTGCTCAGGTGCCTCTAACACCCCCCTCCACTTTAGACTACCGTCAGGGAGCCGAGCACGGCCTTAATGCTTGACCCTTCGCTGCCTGATGAGAGATGCCTGGTAGTAGCCTCGCACAGAAACACACATAGGATCCCATAGGTCTCTATGACAGCTGGAACCTCTCCTCCTCCCTTTTTCCACCCCCCATACCTTACCGCACCTCCAACCCCACTCAGGGGTCACAGAAATCAATACCATGCAAGGCTGCATTCAAAGCACACAATTCAAAAACAAAACGTTTTGTCATAATTTATTTGGGTTCATTGCTCTTTCTCTCTTTGTTTTAGTCAAAACACAGCCCCAGATGATAAAGACACATGGATGAAATGAAAAGACGAGGGGAAGGATAACAGTAAAAACCGGGTTTATCCATGTTACACAAACAAAATGTATCAATGTAGCACCACTGACATCGGTCTGCCAGGAAATGAGCACAGTAGGTTATGACCTGAGATATATTACAAAAACAGTTTTTGCATTAAAAAAAAGAAACACCCTCATTAAAATCAAACGCACATATGCGGTAAATGATAGCAGTAGTGATATGTCTTGTTGCAAAAAAGGCTTCTAATATTGTGCGACTATAAAAATGTGTACAAGTGATGCGGAAAAAGTATTAACATCAATTGGATAAGACTCCTAAACTCTGTATCAGCTGCAGACTCGATAAGATCTGAAAGAAGTGCAACTCACGCAAGTTTTGCTCCCAGCACAGCACACTGCAATAAGCAGAATATACGACTGATTCAATGACAATAATAATAAAAAAGAGTGTTTGTAATGCTGCTAATTGTTCATTCAGATTTGATGAATGCAAGGCAAATATGTGAAATTAAAACAGTATTTTAGCAACAATTATAATTACAGGAACAAGCACACACATAAGACACATGTAGGTAATACAATCTCCTCTGTTGGCCATTTCAGTGTTTTTTGTGCGTCACTATGGACAACTGCTAAGTGAACTACATAAAGGTTTGATGAAGTTAATCGTGACTGATTCTGGATTCGTGGAAATGGAATCAGATGTAATTTAACTACATTTTATGTGGAAAAAACATATCAGACATGACAAGTTGAATATGTTTTTAGGTCTTTAAATAAGTCCAGAAGAAACATGTCTGGCTCTTTACTGGACCGTGTGTGTGTAGCTCACCTGCCTGCAGTCCCTGTACGTGTGGATCTTTGTGTTTGATTAATCAGAATAAGTAAAAATGTTTCCCACATCTTTCTTAATCTGTTTTAAAGGCATTTCTTTTTCACCCAGAAATATGCTTTGCGTGCTGTTCTGCTGCTAACCATCAATTCTTTGTGCACACATAAAAAACTAAATGTTGGTTTTAAAGGCTCTCCAGCGGCAAGAAAGTATCAGATTCAGCTACTTGTCTTGTCCAAATGCCCTTAAGAAAGAAACCTTAACAGCTCATTAGATGTGAAACTGGAAAGTGAATGAACCACTGTCCAACAGCAATAGTCACAAATGTGCTGCAGGTATTCGTGTGTATTGCTGAGAAGTCTGTGTAATGCTGGACTTTAGATCGTAGACAGTCTGGGGTGGGTTTAGAGTTTATGGTCCTTTGAGGGCCCCTCACATGCCAGGTCCACCGGGTGATTTCTTCGAGCTCCAGGCTCAGTGATGGAGTGCCACTCTCTGACAGCTGAGTACCACTTTCACAAAAACATAATATTACTAACATCACCTTTACCAAGATGATCTGAGTAATGCTTCACAGAGCCGAGCCCCGTGTTTGAACGTCCAGTCAGGAGTGTGCACCTCTGCTTGGGTTATGTGGTTTTGCTGCCTGCTCTTCTCTTTCTTTGGGACACTGAAAAGTTCACCGGTGCTGGGGTTTGGTGTAGCAGTGCTGAAAAGGGGAGAGAAAAAAAAGAGCAAGAAGACATCAGCACTATTTGAAAATCAAAAGCAAATGTTCTGGGGTTTTTGGAGGAGAAGTAACTGGTACGAAGTCTCCCGTGTGCTTGGCTTTGAGGAGGTAAAACGAAGACAGCCCCGAGCCCGGCTCCATGCTGGGTGCAGATTAAAATAACTGTCAGGAGACAGGAGCAGCTATTGAGGGAGACAGGGTGACACACAGAGTGATGGGGCTCAGCCTCTCGCACTTCATGACACAGTATTTCACTAAAGCTGGTTCAGCTTTACAGCCCGTGACCTTGTGTGTGTGTGTTGGTGTGTGTGTCCGTTTGCTTTAGCTTGACAGACTAAGTCATAAGTATGTGTGGCAATGGGAGCTTTACCTTCACTACAGGTGGGGCC
This sequence comes from Serranus cabrilla, assembly GCA_903364295.1. Lineage (NCBI taxonomy): Eukaryota > Metazoa > Chordata > Actinopteri > Perciformes > Serranidae > Serranus > Serranus cabrilla. The sequence goes on along the minus strand of CAFUXE010000433.1, from coordinate 114,347 downwards.
CAGCCAGGTGAGCGGGCACTGGCACCGCCCACTCAGCCCGTCACAGCGGGCCCTGTGGGAACAGTGACACGGCAGGGAGCAGTCAGGTCCATAACGGTCTCCGCCACAGTCTGAGACAAAAAAAGACAGGAAAAGAAAGAGAGAGAGAGAGGACAAGATACTTATTAGTCATCTTTGCTCCTTAAATTAAGATTTTTAATTACCCTCAAAGCGACATCTACCTTTTTCACATCGCTGTCCCGTCCTTCCTGGGGGACAGAGGCACCGCCCAGTCGATGGGTCACACGGGGCCCAGCCAGCACAGTCACATGACTGTCCACAGCTCAAGCCGAACCTGCCCGATTCACAGCCTGAAAACAGATGCATAGTCTTATAACTGTAGTCATGAGCACTCTGATTGTCTTTATTAATAACATAACCCTCTTCACTTTATTCTGCAAAATGATGGAGTACTGGTTCACTCGTGTTTTTTAAGACCGAGAAAGGCAGGCCTCAGACTAAAATCTACTTTTGTGTTTTGGTAATAAAAGGTACAGTAACATCTTTAATCTTCCAAAAAAATCAGAGTCGAGGAGTCTCTAACACGGTATCAATCAATACCTGTGAACTGTCAGATATGAATTAACATTTTGTTACTGTATTGCCTATTTTGTACCTCAAATGTTTGAAATTATGTTTGGTTTTAGGGAAGGGAGGCAAACTTTTTCGTTTCACAGCTAGAAAGTACACTAAAACATGCTTCTTAAAACAAGTTAAACTATCAGGATATAGTAAATGTTTGAGCAAAATGTGACAAAAGTCATTTATTATTTTAAAAAAAACTACTAAAGCTTTAACCATAATTCTTGTAAACATTCCAAAAACTGTAAAAATAAAAAATAAAAATAAAATCATGTTTTCACTTTTCCATCCTGAAACATCTCTGACTAGTTCAAATGCAACACTGCACTTATGTGACTGTGCACCGCATAATTAAGGCACAACACAAGAAACCAAAACACAATCAGACACATAAGTGCAAGTGCATGTAGTTACGACAACAGATCCCCTCACATGCACAAGTGCATGCACATTTCCTCACACAGACACACAGATAAGAGCGAGGTCTGCCTCTGGAGCCTGTGGCTGCCGTACAGCTGCTCTGCAATGCTCAGTCATATCTCCTGCTGGGACTGAAGTGCCCATTTAGGCGCTCACACTGCGGCTGAGAGCCCCGCGAGCAGGCGGGAGGGCACGGGATGTAACAGGAATGCATTAAGCAGTCGGGAACCACCTGTCTCTCATCAAATAACCAGGCTGCTTGGCTGCCCACCTACCTACCAGCCTGTCTGTCTGCCTGCCAGAACACACTCACTCCAACCCGTTTTGGGGGGGAATCTCTTATTCATGTATATCTGCCTTATGTCTTACAGCAGCTGGGCAACCAGGTGGCTGTTTATTAATGTGCACAAGCTTGTGTGTTCAACAGTGTCTCTGCCTTTGTGACGCTGCTTAATTGTTAGCATATCAAAAGTCTTTAAAAATACTTGAAAGATGTGATGTATTTTCGCAAAATCAATTTAATTAGGCTTTTTTTGACTTCTTTTATCCTTCTGGCAGCCCAATGAAAATGTTACCATGTAGTTTTTATGGATTTTAGTGGATACGTTTGATCCTTTAATAGTGATATATACTCACGTCTTTGGCATTGTGTGCCATAGTAGCCTGGTGGGCACACGCATTGGCCTGTCACATGATCACATGTCTGCCCCACTTTACAGTCACATGTATGGGCACAGTTCACTCCAAAGAACCCAGAGGGACATCCTAAGAAAGACAAAAGACATTGAAGTTCAGTTAAAAATAGTCCTTTGTACTGAAAGAAGGAGCCTCCTTGACAATTCTCTGTTCACAAACAACAGAAACATGTCCAAAAGCTGCTGTGCAGTAAAATGCTCTAACATGGTGAAGAACCCATCACTATGTTTTTAAATTCTCACGAACCAGAAATTGAACTTTTAAGGTGCCAAAAGCAGAGACATCAGCAGTTACAATGGGGGAAACTGTTTAGCTTAACTTACAGTTTATTCAAATCAGACACTGTAACCTTTATCACCAGGAGCTCTTTAACAGAGTGAGGACCTTATCACCAAGTTTCTTTCTGTATTTGAAGTGAGTGTTTGCATACTGTGTTGACAGGAGTGGCCGTAGTATCCAGCAGTACAGCTGCAGGTGCCAGTAAAACGGTCACAGGTCCCATTGTTGAGGCACGGACAGTCTTGTGCACAATCAGGACCATATTTTCCCTGTGAACAGGCTGCACACACACACACACACACACACAAGCTATGTTAAAACTTGTATTACAGGCGATTAAGAAGACATCTTATTGACAATGTATTGCAAATATGTTGCATATATGGAAACTTTTGATTATAGAACACAGCTCTACTATAACAGCGGGTTATATTTCTGGATTGCCTATTAGTGCCATTTTCTAAAACACAAAAAAATAAATAATATAGAAAACAGTGGAAATTGGAGGGGCATAAGCAAGTGTTAAAAAAATATATAAATTAGCTCATCGTGACAGCAGGAGGTAAACTACTCCAACATCCAGAAGATTTCTCTCTCGTTTTTTTCCCTTTTTTGCCATAAACAGGAGCCTTTTCCATTAAGCAAACTTACAAAATAACTTTGGTTAGTCTGACTCATTTCATTTAATATTTCATAAAGCAAACACAAAATAGTTTGTGCTCAGTTATTCTGGCAACTTACACTGGGAAACTGGTTAAATTTGCTTTATTGAACCGAATCAGCAGAAAATGAGTCAGACAAACTGAAACTGCTTTTGTAAACTCGCTTTACGGAACAGGCCCCAGAACTCTTGCTCGGTCTGGATTATTGTGTTGTGTCTATGGCCTGTGAAGTCGTACCAAATTCACAGCGGACTCCGGTCCAGCCCAGTCCACACCTGCAGGACCCGTTGACGGGGTCACACAGACCCCCGTTCTGACAGCTGCATGTGTGTCTGCACTGCAGGCCATAGCGCCCCCTAGGACACGCTAAAGAAACAATCAGAATATCAGGACAAGACAAGAATACAGGCCCTTCTGTTCACTCACTGAGTGTAACACACAGTCCGTCTATCTGTCTCCCTCTCTCACACACACACACGCACACACATATACAAGATTGCACTAACCACGTTCATGTTTATTTAAGCAACAGTTCATTAAAGAGATGGCAAAGTGCTCTAATTTGGCACTGATATAAAAGAATAATCATGTTTCTCTGGGTAATTTAGATTGGGAAAACAATAAGCAAGCAGTCTTTGATTTTCCTGTTTATTTATTTGCTTCCTTGCCAAATCCAGCGACACGGAACACAGAGAACGAGCTACTTATAGGTTTCTGTAAACATTCAACAAGAGGAACTTAAGAGGTGGTATGTCCAAGTACATGCAGGAGGCTAAAGAAGAGAGCGTTTAGCGCAGGCAGCAGTGGAAATCCCCGTTCGCAATCCAGCTGAATTGCTGATAAAGACGGAGATAAAGAGAGCCAAACACTGCCTCTGTTTCCCGGGAAAACAGTCCTGTAATCATCAGAGGCCTCACACGGAGGAAATGGAGAATTTGTTACTTAAATATACAGAGAAAAATGTTGAAAAATGCTCCCTCATTTTGGTGGTTGTTTCTCACTTTCTAGTTAGGCCTCCTGTTTCTGAAGAACTCATTAGGGCCAGTGGTTCCCACTGATGCATGTCAGCCTCAGTGCTCACTCTTTGTGCTCAAGGGAAAATAAAGATAAAAGTCTTGATACAAACCATGTTTGATATCTGTGATATATTTTACTATAAACACATTGTACAATAAATTGCCTCTTGTTATGTAGTAGAAAGATATTAACATTGCTGCTTGCCTTAAAAAACACTAAACAGCACATAAATCATGGCGAATACTTCTTTTTTTATATATCATTCTGTTTAAACCTGGTTGTTCTGAGCTGATGCAGATAAAGATTGGGCTAAACTAACTCTGCTTTTGGTAGAATAAGTTTGCAGTGGTTGTTGCGGAGGATTGTTTCTGATGAGTGATCTGCATCACTTCCCACCACTAGGGGACTTTGCTGGGAGGATAATGGACAGCAGGTCTGGAGACGGACTCCTAGTTAGCTACCCAGGGTCTGATCCTGGACCACCCCAACTGCATGCAAGATCAGCAAACTTCTTTTGTTGGGGTCATTGCTGGCTGATTTTGAGTTGCTTCAGCAACTAAGTTAAGATCTGTGTCCAGAGCTGCTGTCTGCTCCCCGCCAGGTGAAATCTCCTAGTGGCGAGGAAAGAGGCCGACAGATTGCAGGGTGCGCTAGCTAGCTAATTCTTGACTCATTTGTGATTTGATAAACAGAGAGAGTGAGAGCTGGGCGAGGATGGACCAAGCAAATATAAATAACGATTTGAACCATTTTAAAAAGGCTATTGAAGAAAACACCACACAGAAGTGGCAAGTACTTTCATATCTGAGCTAATCAATCCAAAACAAGCAAAGACTTCAGTTTCGTGTTACCTTGTTGGCAGGACTGTCCCATCCTACCAGGAGCACAGATACACTTCCCCGTTATTGAGTGACACTGTCCTCCTTCTCCACAGGAGCAAAGCTTAGCACAGTCCTTCCCAAAGTACCCACTGGGACAACCTGCGGACACAGACACGTCTTCATTCACACAAAAGTTATGAAGATAAACACTTTTCATCTGTCTTTTGGGTTTCTTCATTTGTGGTTGAGCAGATTTTTCCAATACAAGGAAGCTGAAATGACCAACACCGCTAACATACCCCAACAATGACTATTATAGAGGGTTTTCACGGCGTGTCATCAGCACGTCATCGCTACCGGAAGTCGCCATGTTGGGGATACTCGTTGTAAAAGAATGAATGGAGTACAATGGAGAATTGTGTGCTTGCGACACTTTAAGTGAATTTAGCCATGTCTAAAAATCGGAAAAGGACCGGATTTGTTTGGCACATTTCACATGTTTCTCGGTCTGACCTATTGGTACAAAATGGCAGTAATTAAACATTTTATGTGACGGCGTTCGGGATCTACTTCAGTACCTGTGCCTTGTTGTGGAGAGTGCCTCCTACAAGACGCGTCGTGAATACCCTCTGTAAACTGCAATCTCTCGAAATATCGAGGATTTTCTTGTGTTCCAAGTCCTTCCCTGTATGCCCTTGCATCTTGGACGCGTTTTAAGGAGCTTTTCTTGTTTTTTGGGGAAGGCTAAATTCACTTAAAGTGTCGCAAGCGCTCAATTCTCCATTGTACTCCATTCATTCTTTTACAACGAGTGCCTCCAACATGGCGACTTCCGGTAGCGATGACGCGCTGATGACACGCCGTGAAAACCCTCTATAAAGAGGGGCAGAAACTTTCATTCTGGAGTACAAACAGGTGCAAGGTTTCTTGACTCACTTGAGCTGCAGTCAGCTCCAATGAAGCCAGGGGGACAGTAGCAAGTCCCAGTCCTGAAGTCACAGCGACCACCATTGATGCAGCTGCATCTGGACTTGCAGTTTGGCCCAAAGGTGCCTGCTCGACATCCTGGAGACAAACAATAGTGATGAGACAGAAGGAGAAAGGAAAAACAGGGGGCAGAGGCCATGGATGTTACGTTATTGAGATATTTAGGTTATTGTGCTTGCAGGATACAGCAGACGGGTTAGGAGGATTTTACAGTCAATCATTAACATGACTTTGACTTCGATTGAAATCTTGCCACATTTACTACATCTGTTCCACCAAACTCCCTGTTTAACTAAAAGCATATCTGTGTACTTACGTAGCTCGCAGCGTGCCCCGTAGTATCCAGGTAAGCAGCTACATTTCCCCGTCACAGGATGGCACTGTTCCTGGTCTCCTGAACACTGGCACAGCTGGCTGCAGTTTTGCCCAAACATGCCAGCAGGACAAGCTAAGATAATACATACAGAAATATATCAGACATACATATCAAAAGTGGGCCGATTGGCTTAGATTTGGAAAGAAGTGGGCATATGATTTGCAGGGGAAATTGCATTAAATGTAATATACTTCAGTTTTTTCTTTTTAAGGAATTTAATATTTCAAAAATCCTGTTTTCGCATTGCCATTATGGTGTATGAAGTGTAGATTGATAAGGAAGAAATCTATTTAAACCATTTTAGCATAAAGATGCAACGTAACGTGTCTGGTGCGTAAATATCTGTGTTTGTGTGGACAGACTTTTTCACTGGATATTGCCACAACCGTCTAAGAGGCAATCGCGAGACTACTTGAGATCAAATATTGTAAATTTGTCATTTTTGTTATCATCAAATTGTTAAACTTAAAGTTTAATGTTAGCTGGCAAGCTTATGCTAGCGTGTGTCAGTGACTTCTTTAACATATATATTTGTAAAAAGCCAGTTGTTGGTGCACGTCGGTCTCTTTAAGCACCAGACATTTTGCATTTATTTCCTCAATACCATGTCCCCAAATGGTCTTTTGCCCTTATTTTTAGTCCCTAAAAAAATGTCTTTGTCAATGTTTTTGGCTTACACTACAAGGTTTGTAACCAATTCCAATTGCTTTTTTTGTGCTATTTTCTATGATGTTGCCCCTATGTTCATTCTTAGATTTTTCACTGTCATGGATTATTGATATCTGTAATTATTTGCTTGATTTTTATTGTTGACTGAAGGCTTCTCTTTCTGAAACTCTGGTGTGACTAATCAATGGCCAATGTGCTGCAGCCTGCACAACTGACTGACAGCTGCTGCCAATTTGATGTCATCAGCTCACTGCCTTCATAAACCCTTCTGTCTGTCATGCACACCATTTGCCTGATCAAGACTCTGTTGGGTTGCTGCTTTTTGTTGCTTTGATGTAAAATAGTGGGAGCTGTAAACCAGTGAGAGGACATTCACTGTCTTCTGCCTTCACATGTAGTGTTATCCAGCACCTGGATGTGCACATGTCCTTGACTGAATATAATCAAAAAAACTTTCCCTTGTGTCCAAACCCAGATGGACGCAGAGGGACATTCTTTCACACACCCTTTCCACATAGATTCGTATAGGCTCATCACAATAATGAATTGAGTCCACAGACAATTGGTCATAGCCAACAAGATGAATCTGTGAACCGAACATGTTTTCGGGTGAGACCGCAGCACTCAGCTCCTCAGTCAGCCAGAAGCAGGCAGCGTGGGGGACAGATAAGAAAGGACTCCAGACTAAAGAGGCAATTACGGCGCTGTCATTATGCATGTCTGCCTTCCAAAGGCCCTTATCCGCCGCCGAGGAGACAAAAACAATGCCTTCTGTTTTACTTGGCAACTGGTGTGTAACATTTATCAGATGTCTGGGGAGTGTGTGAGGAGAGGAAGGGAGCTGAGGTGGTGAGGGGGGTAGAAGGAGTGGCCAGTAGTGAAGCTGTATACAGTCCTAAAGGGTCCGGTCTAAATAATGAAACATTAGCATAAAGTCCTGTGACAGTTAGTGCCGGTGTAGAGTGCATTTCCTGGAATGAAATAAACGGTAATCTTTCCCAGGAGGAAGACATTTTAATCAGTATTAACAGAATTATTCGCGGTGATCACTTCAGTCCCATGATGCCTTTCCTTCCTGATGGGAGTGGTGTGTTTCAGGATGACAGTGTTTCTATCAACAAGGCACATGTGTCAGCCAAATGCTTCTAAATGCATGACAGTGATGTTACCCATAGGCCGAGGCTTTCCCAGTAACCAGATATACATGAGGGGTATTTGGGAGATGCATTTCCAAAGATGTTGAGAATTAAGTTTCCTTTTCCCATTGAGCAAATCAAATGCTACAGATCTTTATATCTGTGGAAGGAAGTTTTATTTTTCCAAGGCGGAACTTACGTTTCTCGCAGCCAGGCCCTGTGAGTCCAGCTGGACACCCACAACTCCCCGTCTCATGTTGACAGGACACCCCAGCCTGGCACTGGCACCGTTGTGCACAGGAAGCACCGTAGGACCCCGGAAGGCATGCTGGAAGTCCACATACAGACCAGTCAGTTGACTCTCGTGTTCAAAGCTCGCCCTATTGCCACTTTCATTCCGTTTGCAATTTCCTCTGCCCTATACGCACTTACGTTTGTCACACCTGGCTCCCCTCCAGCCTGGCTCGCACTCACAGCGGCCCGTCACATGGTGGCAACTCGAACTATGGACGCAGTCACACCTCTGCTCACAGCTCTCTCCAAAGAATCCCTCAGAACAGGCTTCAAACAAAACACACACGCATTCACAGTGAGCAGACAACATTCAAGTCTGACAGCAACACTTTTTGAGCTTTTTTATTGCTGATTATCCAAGGCTACTCGCACAAAATGTTTTCAGAGTAGGTTTATGATGCCAGGAGGAATTAAACCTTCATTTTTGCTGCTGCTATACAGAAATGTAAGCAAATGCAGCACAGAGGAAAACTTAATGGAAGAGCTGAAAAACATCATAGATAACACTGTATGGCAAGCAAACATTAAAAAAGCTTAATACAGTGCTGTAATGTAAATGTACTGATGGGAGTCACCTGACTGACAGAGCTCTCCTATCCACCCAGGCAGACACACACATCTTCCCGTCACTCTGTCACATCTCCCTCCACGTGCACAGCTGCAGGCCTGGGTGCAGTTCTCTCCATAACGTCCTTCCTCACACTCTAGGAGAGACAGAACGGAAACTTCAGATGGGAGTTACAATCAAGGCAATATTCATTTTAGAAATACAAAAAGATTTAAAAAGTCTAGGAGTCATTTGTTTCCCTTAGCTTCCTCACAATGTAATACAGAGTGCTGTAGGACTCACCTAACTCACAGGCAGCTCCAGTCCAGCCGGGCAGGCAGAAGCACTGACCCGTCATACTGTCACAAGAGCCTCCGTGTTGACACAGACACAGACCAGAACAGTGTTCCCCATATTGTCCCGAAGCACAGGCTGAAATCACAGAATATGTTTGATTTTTAATCCCTTTTCACCGTTATGTGTTAAAGGGTATGGGGTTTGCATACAACAGCTATAAGTTGACAGTGAGGAGGAAAGGTCTGTCCACTTTATATTTTATACGTGAACCTGTGTCTGAGGTGTGCCTTGTTTTATAAGCTGCTCAGTATTTCTCAGACATAAAGACCCAAGTCATCTTGTCAAGTCACATGTTATGTTAAGTCAAGTCAAGTCGAGCCCTTTGTTGTGAGAGTCAAGTCACAACATAAAAAATAATTCTTCAACAAATGATGGCAATTTAAGCTAAATAAAATAATACAAATTTAAAAAACAGTCAACATTAAAACTTAACTTGGAGATTGGCTTTCATTGTAACGTTACAATGCTAGTTTTTACCCTGATGATTGGGCTGCTTGTTAATATTAACTGTTATCAGGCTAACATTAGCTAGCTTGCTCATGTCCTATGATCTCATCTGGCTTGAATTATCCCGATACTGCCCTCCTTGATTTCCAGTGGTACTGCACTGTTTCGTCAGTGGCTGTAAGCTTTCAGAAAAGTGCACAAATACAGACTAAATAAAATAGGAGGATGTCCATATCTGTGCGTATCTAATGTTGAGCATCATCAGTGAGATTCATTGGCTTTTATATTTGTGATGTCCTAAATCCCGATTCCAAGGTGTTCATTTGATTGTCAGATTTTGAGTGTACAGATGTCCCCTTTCAGCCACCTCTAGTGACAAATATGCACAATTACAAGTCAATGTAGTCAAGTTCAGACATTTTAGGGTGCATACACTTTAAAAAAGTGAGCAAAGTTGGACTTTAGGAAAATAGTAGCAAAACTTTTGACAGGGTTTATCACGTTGAGTGATGAGCTACTCACGCAGTTGACAGCTGACTCCGGTCCAACCGGCCACACAGCTGCATCGCCCGGTGACGTGGTCACACCTGGCTCCGTTCTGACACTCACAGGTCTGACTACACTGCTCCCCATAATGACCCTCTGGGCATTCTACCCACACAAACCACACAAAGACACACACATTCAGTATTAACTTCGGTATTAAAGGACATTTTGAGACATTTTCAGCACAAATACTGTAAACTTCTCCTTAATGATCCAAGATGACATTTTGAGGCTCAGAAAGAGGAAAAAGCGCTAATGACAGAGATGCATCATTAAGTCATGCTAGTGGCTTTCTGCTGACTCTGGCTCTCGTCGTTGGGACCACAAAATGGTTGTGGCAAGGGGAAAGTCTTGAATAAGACTGCAGAATGACAGAGTAAGAAGTTTAGTGGGCATTTCACTGGATTCATTAAAACAACGGCATGAAACCTTAGCATGAGAACACTGATTGAACAGCTACTAAAGATTCTTCAGAGTTCCCTTTCCCTAATGTTGATCACTTTAAACACGTGGGTGCGTTTATCCAGAATAGACCTCCATTAAACCATGTGTGCCTTAGGGGTCCCTCATCCCTCCTTTCTTCACTCTTCCCAATCCCTAAAAAAAGTCATTGGCAATGTCTTGTTATAGAGATAATTGTTCACAAACACATCATAGTTGTGTTTAAGGAGAGGATGTCGTGATGGGCTGCAGTGAGGGCCTCCCTCACACCCCGTTTTAATGATGTGGCTTCCATTACCCAGAATGCAGTGTGGTCCTGCCCAGCCGGCGGTGCAGAGGCAGGCTCCTGTGATGTGGTGGCAGCGGGCACCGTTCCTGCACTCGCACATCTGGCCACAGTCAAGACCGTAAAAGCCGTCCGGGCACACTGTGGGCCAAGATAAAACATCCGACTGGTTAGAACTGGCAGCTTCACAGAAGAGGAGAGGAAAAGGTTTAGATGCCAACTTTTTTTTAGTTCTTTCTCTTCCCTTTCCCATCTCTCACTCTCTTCTCCTCCTCCTACTTTCCCTCTCTGTCTTACCACCTACTGAAAATACCAATATCAAATTGCAGTACCACGCTGTGACTGTTCATTTGCAGAGCGTCTGCGTTCGTTAAGTGAGCTCATGCCCCACATGTGTGGTGGATCTGGGCCACATCAAAGTCGACGGCGGCTCGGAGGCCGTTCCCTTTCGGGGGTAGAGGGGGGCACGGAGAGCCGGTAATTAGAGCACCTGCTGAGTCAACAGGCCCCACCAATACAAAACAAAGCCAGGTTACCGTGCCCCCCCTAACACACAGACTTTACAGTATCACTGCTGATGCAAGGAGATGCCAGTGTAAGAGTCTGTTTCCCATTCTCAAGTAGAGCCAGAGAGATTGTTTAAGTGTGTGTAGAGTCAATTGACACTCAGAGAGTTTGGTAAACATAGTGCCTCCCATCCACAAGAACCTAGCCAGAGGCAGCGGGATGAAGGAGCCTTCCCACCGCTGGGATGTAAATATTGTCTGTGAGCTCGGCTTCACCAGAGCCGGAAAGAACGACTGTTTATTCACAGCCTATTTTTGATCGCTCAATTTGTCAGTGAAGAGATCACAGCCGAACTCGAGTTGTATTTTGCAGCAGAAAACGTTCTTCCACTCTGGTTTTTATTCACAGGAATGCTTCTCTCTGTGCTGCCAATGTTTGAGTGATTGACAGCAGTTGCAGACATTTTTCTCTTCTGTTTTCTGTTGCAGTAATGTGAGAAAATCTGGTAGAGTCTGTCACAATTATCCCAGCTTTTATATACTACCTCTTCTATCTATAAGGAAAGTAGTGGACCATGTTACCAAAGGAAGCCACAAATTGGGAGTGCAGCAGAAATGTGTAACTCGGTGGTTTTATGTATTCTAAATACCGCGGGTGTTTCCCTACAGTTAATGCATCATACCCTCCTTCTCCTGCTCCAATTGATGATGCTGCCCACTCCTCCTTTCTCTCCCTCAAATTGGGGAAAAGTATCCTTCCTGCTCAGCACTTTCTGGCATGACCATCGCTGTGTTCCCACGCTGACAGCATGACGTCTTCGCCTGCCTCTGTAGTGGTTAGGCTGTGATGTTATTAAAGCCAGCCCACTGAGGATGCTGTCATTTTAACCCAGCTGTACATTAGCTCTGTGGTAGTACTGTAGCAAAATTGCTGGTTTATTGTCTGTTGTTTATTATTATGATAGGCAATTGCTGACACCATGGCAACATCTTTCTGTCCTGTGGAAAAAAAAAAGTTTCAGGAATGTAACCCTGAAACATAATTTATTTACACAGGGATTCAACGCATCCATGAGGTTAAAAAGTAAACATAAAACATCTCAGATGAGTGATGTTCCCTTTTAATGAGCTATTTATGCCAGGAACAGTAATCACCTCAACATGTTAAAACACTTTTCCTCCGTTTTCAAATGCAGCACACACAGTTTACTGCAGCACACAAACTCTACAGTTAATCTTCAGGGGATATACTGACACCTCTGGATAGCAAAGTTTATTATTTGTTTATGCCAGCAGGGGGCGACTGGTCTCCATATGGACCGCAGAGCAGCAATCTGTCATCTGATATTAGGACAGTGTCTGCAAGTGTTTGTAAGAGAAGACTCTTCCCTCGGAGTCTTTGTTTATAGGTAGGCACAGAGGATTCGGTCCACCACACACACTGTGCCATCGCAGAGAGACTCCATCTCCAGACTAAATGAGCTCTTTAAGACAGGAGGATTATTTCCAGATCCCTGGTTGTGTAAGAGCCACTGCTGTCAGCCCATAAAGCAGGTCCAGGGACCACACAGCCGGGGAGAGCGAGGCCACAGAAATAGAGCGGATAGAGAGAACATAGAATAGAACTTCCTGGTGCCATTCAGGGTCTCTACACTGAAAGAGGTCAACAAAACAACAACACAACAACCCTGTTTCTTCGACAATAACGCGGATGTTCAATGCCAGAGTTCTTTTTACTGCGACCGAATGAGCTATTTTGATGCAAACATCAAAGCTGCAGACCAGAAAACGGAGAACAATCAACGTTAATTGAAGAAGTGGTCTGGTGTGCAGGACCCATGTCAGCACAATAGCTTGTTTCCTCTGACAAAAATGTTTAGCATCAACCACAAGAATGCTCAGTGAAACTATGCATTTGCCATAGTAACAAGCTGTCTGAGAGTTGCAGTTATTTCCATGAATAACATTATAGAAACCAGCGTTTGGATGGAAATCGGCCACCTAGAGTCAAACACTAAAAAGGAAAAGTCATCGCTTTCCATTTTAATTCTCCGAAACAGATGAACTGAGAGAGATCTGGTCCTTCTCACAGCACAGGAGAGCCTTCAGGAGAAGTCAGGAAGAGGCCCAGCAAAGACTGAGAAACTGGACACCTCTGTTTGAGGAGAGAAGGCCTTCAGAAAACAGAATCTGGTCAGAGCGATAGCCCTATTTCCACAGCGACGTCCAATCAGAGTGACGTCTGCGTCTGAGGCCATTAGACTGTTATGACTAGCGATGTGAAGCTCTGTTCTAGTGTGACATGGCCATGATTTACGATGCCCCGTGTACTCCTGAGGTGGTATGAATTTCTGGGCCTGGTAGTACACTTACACTAAATCTTACACTTAGTAATAACACCAGGCCACTTCAAGTCAAAAGACTATAATCAAGAACAAATCTATTACATTGTTAAAACTCTTGGACCGTTGGTTTGTCTTGCAGTTCAATAAAAATATCCCAGTGATGAGGAGAATATTATGAAGGGTTTGGGATGAAATACAGCCCTTTTAGCCCAGAATGACGAATACAAATTATATCTTTGGATTTGTGTGGTTTTGCTTACGACATTACATGGACAATGTGATGATTCACTGAATCTGTGTGATGATTCACTCGAACTGCGGATGAGATGAGAAAATCTGAAGAGTGTCCTGCAGCGCCCTCTAGTGTACTAACACTGGTAATGTCACCTTTCAGTGGGGTTCACAAAAAATTTGTCCCATGTGACCCAAAATTCAATAATGTCGGAGAGGACAAAGGATCTGAGGGTAAAACTTAAACTGACAGTGCCTCCTAAAAGTATTCAAGGCTTTCACTCATATACGCCATTTTTAGAATAACACATTTACACTGCATGCAAAAAACTGCATGGATTAGCCCATAAAACCCGTTTTCATTCAGATATCTTGAGGTCAGAGGTCAAAGAACCTCATTGAAAATGGCCATGTTAGTTTTTCCCTCGCCAAAATTTGACCTAACTTTGGTGCGCCCCTTTTTGACAAGATGACATGTTACCAATGGATGCCTTAAGGAACTTCATATGATGCCGATATCTTCACTTTAACTTCATGGAGCTCACTACAACCTCTTAAATACAGTTGTTTTCCATCCTGCAGGTTTCATAAGTTTAATTACAATGAATCTATTTTCATCTAGTTCCTTCTAGTTTCCTAAAGTGAAGGAATTATTCAAATCATTTGTTTTGTCCAACCAGCAGCCCCAGACCCCAAAATATTCAGTTACTGACTCATAACAGATAGAGAAACGCTGTAAATTCCTGCAGTCCAAAAGTTGGATTGTTCTGCAGTTTGGGGAAGACAGAGCTGAAGCTTTGTTTTGCTCTCAGGAAATGATTGTGTGTTTTGTGTGCTGGTGTGTGTGGGACAGAGGGAGAGACTGACAGGTGGCTCTGTACTCTTAGATAATCTTGGATTTCCTGCGTGCATAGTTTTGAGAAAGAAAAAGCAGATATTAAAAGGTTTTATACTTGAGGAAGAGAATCAAAATGATCCAATGTCGGCAAAAATGAAGGGGACATTAAAAATACACCATCGTGTGCATTAATGTAAACCTTTTCATCTGCATAAATTATGTAAAAAAGACATCAAATGGATCTTAGATACATTTTTTAAATCCTAGGAAATCATGTTTGTGATGTTACAGATTGATCGTGATTACAAAAGAGAACAGAAAAGTTTGTATAACTTCACTTTTCTAACAAAGAGATACTGTCTGGCTTATTATAGTCGCAGTTGAGAAACAACAGAAAACTTACTTTTTTCGCAGTAAGTGCCTGAATATCCAGGTGCACACGTGCAGGCTCCACTCACATGGTCGCAGAGGGCTCCATTCTCACACTGGCACTGCTGGGCACACTGCTGCCCATAGCTGCCATTCACACACTCTGACAAAAGTGATCAAGCAAAACAGTTTCTTAAATCATAAACTTTAAACCTAAATGTTCAGCCTCAGGTCACAGAAAATCAGTGTTTGGTATGAAATATAGTTCCTGGAAGTATAATTGCAGGAGCTTTATATAAGCTGCCCAGAGTAATTAGTATTTAAGTCACTGAAAAAATCACTAAAATTAAACATGTTATAACATAAGAATATCCAGTAAATTACTTTCAGGATTGTAAATGAGCTCAAAAGATGTTATGAGTGTCGATCACCCCATGGTGGCAGCATTTACTAAAATATATCTTTGGCAACTTGAAGCTGACTTACTGCTTTCACAGTCGTCTCCAGTGAAGCCGGCCTCACACACACACTGACCCGTGAGCGGATCACAGCCCAGAGAGATCTCTTTGCACCGGCATTTACTGAGGCACTCCTGGCCCCAGTAACCGGATTCACATGCTGTTAGGGTCAGAAAATGCTCCAGTGAGAAAAACAGTATAGTCAATGCTGCACTATGATTTTTATGAGGATAGTTAGTTCTTACATGTGGCACAGTCATGGCCTCTTTTGCCAGCAGGACAGACGCAGTGTCCAGTCTGCGGGTCACAGGAAGCATCAGGGTGGCATGAACAGAGCCGTGAACAGCCTGATCCATGGAAACCCGCGGGACACTCTGTACACAACAGGACATTTATAGGATTGTGTACAGTTCAATCAATCACTTATTCAGCTATTGATATCCATCTATCTTTATCTGAGACATTCTGAGTCTAATTAATGATCCCAATAGTCCTAAAAAGAAAAAAAACATTAAAACAAACATTGAAACAAAATCTCACCATTTTGGCAGAGGTTCCCTGCGAAGCCTGGTTTGCAGTCACACACACCAGTCTGCTTGTTGCAGGAGCCTTTGTTTTCACAGCTCAGACAAGGTGACTGACACTTCAACCCCCAGAATCCATCAGGGCAGTCTGGGGAGAAGCAAGCATCTTTCAGATTAAGCGAGCAGTAAGCCACTTATGTTAGTTATTTCTCCGTAAAGTCCTAAAGCCACTTGTGCTTGGATGTTTTTGGGGAGAAATGTATTAACTGTGAGTAAGCTACACAGCAAAGGAACTGGTATGCTGAGGTCAGTGGGTGCAAACAGGTCCTCGATCTGAAATTCAGAGAGGCAGCAATAGACCAGCAACTTCTGCAACTTCCAATCATTGATTTTGTCAATGGAGTAACTTAAACAGGGCTGCATACCACAACATGAATAGGCTAAAATGTCCCAAAACTAAATCAGAAATCAATGTAACCTTGGTTACAGGAGTGTCCCGTCTTCCCAGCAGGACAGACGCACTTTCCATTTACAGGATCACAAGGAGCTCCTGCACAGTCACATGTCAGGCGGCAGCCCTGGCCATAGCTCCCTGATTGGCAGGCTAGCAACACATAAACACATTAAAACATATTTGAAACAAGATCAACAATCACAGTGTAACCAACACACACAAAAGAACAACACAGGTTTGCGCAACAGTGCAAAAAGAGAAATGTTAGAAATAATAAAATCAATCATTTTCTGTTTATTTATCCAGCCTCTGCCAATAGCCTCTGCAGTAGTAACTGAAGTAAATGATCTGTCATGACCTGGCCCTGCAACTAAAGATAAATGCAATCCAGAAAATGTGGATTCCTTTTTTTTATACTTGGCTTTGAAAAACCCAGCAAGCCCAGACCTGGACTGTGAATTAGTGCTGACAAACTGAAACTGGGCTCTGTTATCTTAGAAGCTCCTGAACAATATTCAGTATCACTTTAGATCACAATACAGAGGGCTGGGCTTTCCATCAAGCAGCAGAGTAAACATCCAGAGGACACCCTGCTGTGGAGGCACACTCATGTTTTTGATTGTACAGTTTGTAATAACAAGAACACCTGCACTGACCAGGTGAATGTGAAAAGAAAGCGTTATTTATTTCACCCCCTAAATCCACTCAATCCCTCAAAGGCTGCACAGAATGAATAGAGAAGGGCGGAATAAAGAAAGATTTATAGGCCAATTGAAAAGATTTTGACAAAGGTGGAGAAATTAAGAACGTCGTTTATAACTATTTGTTTTGACACCATAAAAAGGCACGCATTCGCACAAGCATGAAGTATGTAAACAATAATCGCACATGTAGACACGTGTCACCGTGCAAGCCCATGCACTTCACATATCCACACACATGCTTACAGCGATCCTTTAATATAGAGGTCATGACCACATGAGAGCGCTGTGGAGTCAAGCTTTGAGACGACACCATACATTAACAGTTCGGTGTATGCCACAGCTCAAAAATTGCACCTCAAATCTACTTGATTACAGTCCTTGCACTCACTTTTATATTGCATGTAAAATAAATAGATTTCTAAAAAGTAAACAATAGCTGATTGGATAACTATCATTTTATAGAATATAGTTGACTGATACGTGCATGTCAAACTCCAGGTTTAATTGCATT
Source organism: Serranus cabrilla (assembly GCA_903364295.1). NCBI lineage: Eukaryota > Metazoa > Chordata > Actinopteri > Perciformes > Serranidae > Serranus > Serranus cabrilla. Next base: position 96,805 of record CAFUXE010000433.1, on the reverse strand, counting down.
AAAGCAGCTCTTTGTCTCACCCAGCTGACATTTATCTCCGTGAAGGCCTGCAGGACATCGCTGACTGCACTCTCCGGTCCTGGGGTCACATGACCCTCCACCTGGACAGTCACATGGCTGCTCACAGCCTGCACCGAAGAAGCCCAGCTCACACTCTACATTAGGACATAGACACATACACAACCAAAGAAAAGCGGGACGATTAACAGAGAATCTCACAGCACATTTCCAAACATTTCCCTTCCCCACAGACAGCTTATAGGATTTTAACCAGTGATCGATTTGATTCTGTAACCACAGCATCTACTTAAACTGCATTTCCATTATAGGCCATTATATTAAAAAGGCACTGTAAGAAGGCAGCATGGCTCCCAGTGTATTTCCCCTCAGCGACTTACATTACTGCAATATAGTTTTTATAGTCCAGGAAATGCACTTGGATCTTTATGATGTTTGAAGCTGTGAAATGGTCAACACTGAAATACTCAGTAAACTTGTGGCTGAAAAGTTCCAGTTAGACAGTCAATCTTTAAGGCTGAAGCTCTCGCTGAATAAATTAGTTGGATGTTTAGTGAAGTGCTTCTACCTTTCTCACACTGTGGGCCATGGTATGCAGCCTTACAGAAACAGCTCCCTGTTTTGGGGTCACAGCCAGTGGAATGTTCTTGAACACAGTCACATTCCTTGGAACAGCCGGCACCGTGCGTCCACCTGGGACAGGCTGAGGAGCGGATGAGACCATTTGTCAGAAAACAGACAAAAAGAAAAAGTTAGGGCGATGATGTTCAAGTACATTTACTCAAGTAATGTCCTAAAGTACAACATACTTATACTTATTTACATTATGTAACTTGATACCAATAACCCACTACTTCTCAGAGACAAATATTGTACAGTAGTGTGTAGTCCAGATGTGTTGTTCTTTAATGTTTGTGTGTTTTCCTCATGGGTTGATGAAATCCTCCTACTTCTAAAGCTAAATAAACATTTTAAAAAACCCTCTTGGATCAGCAGGGAAATGCACCCACGCAGCTGAAAAACAGGGCTGTATTTCAGGAAAAGTTGACTTTTTAAATCCAGTTCTCACAGGACAACAACGCTACAAACATAATAACCTCACAAAATACGATGCATTGTTGTCGATCAAACTGCCCACATTCTGTGGAAGAGGAACCACTCACTATGCAGATATGAAGGGCTCATTCTAGGCTAACAAAAACACTGTTCTTTAGTTTCAGGTGATTATACACTCTGAAGACACAAGTATGAATATTGTGTTCCATTTTCCCAATAGATCCCCCTAGATCCCACACACTGCACCTTTTACGTAAAGGATCTGAATAACTTTTCCATCACTGAACATGATATCATGATAAAAATATACCCATATGAATTATGCTGATATTCCTTTGAATACAGGCGACACAGATATTACTGCACTAAATCAACTTCAGATGATGTTTTTTTTTGTCAAAGGTTAAGCAAAGACAACAAATTCTCATAGCATCTTGTTTATAATTCATAAAGAAAAGAATGTTTAAAGGAAACTTTCTCTGTTATCAGATTACATTTTAGTGTGAGCCAAACAAACACACCCAACTACCCTGTTATCACAACAGCAGCCTTCTGCAAGTTTAGGTCATGTGACTGCTGACTCCCATTTCACTCCGAGAGCTTTGTACAAAATGTTGATGCATCATTCATCCTAACTACTGTGTAATTATAAATCTATCTCGAGAGCAAGCTGACTATTTGGACAAGCAATCCGTCTGTAGTTTTTTGCAACTTTATCGCGTTAGTAACGGCAGTGAACAAACAGTTACGTAAGAGTTTTACAGCTGAAGCGCTGCCACATCATCACACAGTGTTTCAAACAATCTGCATGAATTTTGCCAAGATTCTCCCTACTCAGCAACAAAAAACTGACTGAACTCCACTCCACCCTGTCCCTCTCGACATTGGCTTTATGTTAGGTGCAGCTGCAGGCTCTGGTTACACCCTCTCCACCCTCTCAATGTCCCGCTGCAGGATGGAGCAGACAGCTGTGAGAATCTGATAATATTCCTTGTGCACATTCTTCCATCATTTGGTTTGGTCTGAGAAGAGAGAGCAGCTTCCACACTGAGAAATTCAGAGCAAAGATTCATCACCATGTCTTTTCGGAGGTTTCGGAGCAACCCTAAAACACTGGGAGATGTTAATGTTGTGACAGAGGAGCTGAAGAATCTTTATTATAAGAGGCTGCTGCCGATAGAGAAATACTATTCTTTCCATCATTTTCACTCTCCGAGCTATGAGGACGCAGAGTTTGACAACAAACCAATGGTCCTGGTGATGGGTCAGTACTCAACAGGAAAGACTACTTTTATCAGGTAGGAATCAGAACATCGACGTCTTTTAAAACTGCAGATTTGTGCATGAATTCTGCTGTTTTCATGGCTCTGATGTGTTGAGGGCAATAATGTTATTACCGCTGGTTTGGATGTCAGGTATCTCATAGAACAAGATTTCCCTGGCAGCAGAGTTGGGCCAGAGCCAACCACTGACTGCTTCACTGCCGTCATGTATGGAGAGACGGAAGGAATCATCCCGGGCAATGCCCTCACTGTGGACCCCAAGAAGCCCTTTCGGAACCTTGACCCTTTTGGAAATGCTTTTCTGAACAGGTGATACTGTAGGAATCACGAGGCAGAAAGAAAGAGAGGAGGAAAGAGGACAGTCTCTCTTCCTTTCTTCATTTTTATTTCTTTTATGTGGGGATATTTTAACGTTTTTGCCAATGTTCTGCTTTAATTACTAACTTTGTTTAATTGCAAAAATTAGGCCATATGATACGTATCACAATACGGGGGTTACGATTCGTTATATTGCGATATTATGATAACGTGATATAATTGGATTTTTTAAATCTAAGTTTGAGAAACTGGCAAAGCTTAAAAACTCCACACTGTCATCTGTTGCCAACTAGTTTTAGGCAGTCAGAACATGTGATGTCCACTGGAATTCATCACAGTCCCTGTGATACCAAACACAATCACTAATCTCTCTGCTACGCATCTTTGCATGTAAATGTTTAATTAAATATCAGTCAGTACAGTTTTGGAGAATTACAGTATCAAAAAGAACTTGATACTCTAGTGTTACACCCCTATTCACTAACACATGAGTACTTAAACATTGCAGTGTGAAGCCATTCATGTGTAAGTCAATAAATTAAAGAGAGTCCTTTAATTTAATGCATTTTTTTCTTTGCAGGTTTCAGTGTGTTCAGATACCAAATCAACTCCTTGAGAGTATCAGCATTATTGACACACCGGGCATCTTAACCGCTGCGAAAAGAAAACTGAGCCGAGGTGGGACGAAACACCCTTTTTCATTTCCTTTTCAATGAGGAGGAATTAATCAGCCTTTCCTTCCATATGTTTAGTTTCAGAAAGTTGGAAAGCATTGTTGCTGTCATGAGGATTTAAATCCCTGGTAAGAGAAGAGTCATAGCAGATGCAATGAAGCAGGGATATTTCAGCCCAACATAATTTAAAGTCTTGAAGTCAGAAGCACAGCAGATGAAAGTAATATAAGTGGCTTGGGAGGAGACGAGCAGCAAGTAACTGAGCAGTCTTTGCTTTGTTTTATGAAGGCATTAATCTGTGGGTGTAACTGACAGCCTTGTAACCAGTGAGAGCCCCTGGGATAAGTTTGTTCCTCTAGGTGTCGAGGCACTGAGGCTTGCCCCATTACATACAGTCTTAATGAAAACCCTGTGTTTTCGTTCCTTATCCCCAGGCTACGACTTCCCAGCAGTGCTGCGCTGGTTCGCAGAGCGTGTGGACCGAATCATCCTGCTGTTTGATGCACATAAACTAGAGTTCTCTGATGAGCTCACTCGGGCCTTTGGGGCCCTGTGTGGCTATGAGGACAAGTTGCGTGTGGTTCTCAACAAGGCTGACAGGGTGGACTCGCAGCAGCTCATGAGAGTGTACGGCGCCCTCATGTGGTCGCTGGGGAAAGTGTTTAAAACCCCAGAGATCTTGCGGGTTTACATCGGGTCTTTCTGGTCAGAGCCCAGGCAGATGTGTGACCACTATCAGCTGATAGAGCTGGAGGAGGAGGATCTGTTGGCTGACGTGAGGAACCTGCCACGCAACGCTGCAGTACGCAAGCTGAATGACCTGGTGAAGAGGGCACGCTTAGTGAGGGTAACAGATCTCAAATGTTCAATTCCAACACTTTACATGAATATTTACAAACTGAGGTGCAGATCTGGTGACGTATTTTCTCCCCTCCTATAGGCTCACGCCCACATTATCAGCTATCTGAAGCAAGAAATGCCAACAATTTTTTGCAAAGAAAGCAAGAAGCACAATCTGATTTACCAGCTTCCTGTGATTTTCACCAAGATCCAACAACAACACCGAGTCCCAGCAGGAGACTTCCCTGACTGCACCAAGATGCAGGTGGAACATCATTTTTAACAGCTTTCTAAACACCATATTACAATAATTTATTTGCCTACTTTAAATGTGTTCTGCGAACCTCACATGTGATTGCATTCCTCTCCAGGAGAAACTTTTGGGCCAAGATTTCTCAAAGTTCAAGGCACTGAAACCAAGTCTGATGGCTTCCTTGGACAAACTCCTGGCCACCGACATCGCAAACCTGGTGCCTTTACTTCAACAACAAGAACTGAGGAAGTCCCAAAAATCCCTCCCTGGTGTGTTGGATGGGGAATTTTTGGGAACATTCAGGCCTGAGCATTACAGGAGAGATCCTTTCAAGGAACTCAAAAGAGATGACGAAAGCAGTGAGACTGATTTCGACGAGTGGGTGGTGGAGAAGTACAAGCCCAAGTACGATGAGATTTTCTACAACCTCAGTCCAAACGGAGGCAAACTGAGCGGCACCAAAGTCAAAGAGTGGATGACGACAACCCTCCTGCCAAACTCCGTGCTTGCTCACATCTGGAGGCTGTCTGATGTAGATGGTGATGGCATGCTGGACAATGAGGAGTTTGCTTTGGCAGTGCACCTCATTGAGGGAAAACTGGAAGGTCACTGGCTGCCCAGAGAGCTGCCGTCTCACCTTGTGCCACCGTCAAAACGGCTAAGTACAGCCAGCGAGGAAGAGTAAAACATACCACTGAGAGGAAGCAGAATTTGTATATATCATTTTCTTAATATAGTCTAATCTGGTAGTAGCAGTTTTAAAAAAAACTAACAAAATGTACAGTGAACCTGAGAATGTGTTTTTCATTTGTTTGTTAATCTTTAAAAGTATATCTTACATATTCCTTATGTATTTGTAGTGGTGTTACATTACAATACTATTTCCATGTTTGTGATAGTATCATCATTATGCAGTGGGTATAATGATTAGGTGAGGTTGGTACTCACGCAGGTGGCACAAGCGGCCGTAAAGTCCAGGAGAGCAGAGGCAGCCTCCATACAGACGGTGGCAGTGTCCGTTGTTGGGACAGTTGCACTTTCTTCGACAATGTCTCCCGAAATAACCTCTTGGACAACCTGTAAACAGAAGTAATGCCACTTCAGGATAGGATGATGTGCACTTCTGTAAAATAATCTCCACTGTGATAACATTTAAAGTAAAAAATAATGTGAATACAGTGCCCGGCATTCTTTCCAATGGCCAACAGGGGGGCGACTGCACTGGTTGTAAAAAAAAGTCCAATTGTATAGAAATAAATGTGAAAATGACCCTACTTCTCACTTGATTTATTACCTTAAACATTTTCCTGATGAGTGAATGGTACCATGTGATTGACAAGTTACGACCAAAATATGTCTGAGACCGACTGAGAGCTAAGTGGTTCTATTCACACCTGTGTGTGTCTATAGAAATGTGTATATACAAACCATCCTCGCAGAGCAGGCCCTGTACCCCAGGGGGGCACAAACACTTCCCAGTCACAGGGTCACACGAGCCTCCATTCTGACAACGGCACAGGCTGTTACAGGCCTGCCCATAGGTCCCCTGTGCACAAGCTGGAGAGGGAAACATGGGGAAAGAGCATTGACACCTTAACAGTTGCAGTGTATGAACTGTGGAATTCCTTTGACACCGAAACACATTCTCATATATTGGAGAAGAGGAAATGCAGCCAAGGACAGGGCATGCTCTCGTGCTAAGAAGTCAGTCAACACTTCCCCTTCTGTCCTGTGTTTCCCCATGGTGCGTGCCCTCCTGACACTCTTAATCTCTCTGGCCTTGTTAGCAATTACAACATGGACCAGCTGGCTGTTTAAGATGTGCTAAAGTGTTACAATCCATCAAGTCAAAGTCTGCTTAAATTCCATGTCACACTTCCTCCACAGCAGTTTTACATCACTCCATGGGAAGATAAGCCCGTTTAAAATAATTTATGGAGGTAACGGCATTGCAGACACTGAAAATACATTGGAATTAATACATAAACGAAGGGTCAGAAAGGGCATAGAGTGTAGAGAATAAGCTAACTAACTTTTTTTCATACAAAGATTAAGTGGAGCTCTCTCCCTCACTTGCACCAGACATGATGTGTACATCTGGAAATACAACCAAAGCAAATTAACAGTGCAGTGGGTGGGGTTTAGGGACAATGGCTGTGCTTCATAATGATGGAACTCATACTGGGGTGTTTCTTATGGCATGCTACGGCCTGTAGAGGCAACAGCTGTTTAAATAGCACATAATACTTTTAATTCTCCAACATGAAAAATCGAAAAGGTTTGCCCTTTAAATGACCCATGTGTATTTATGTCTGTTTCAAAGACTTTCAGGGCCTTCATTCTATTCCCTCAAAATTACAACTTTCAAGGATTCAAGGTACTATGCTCCTGGTGAAAAGTCCAAGTGAAATCCATCTTTTTTAAACTAGGTTGATATGTTCATTGTGACCCATCACAAAAAGAATGATGATTAACAAGTTAAATACATCTTTTGAAAGATGCTTTTGAGAACTCAGATGTGGACTATACAAAGTGCATTAAGCACATTTACTTTTGATTCAAACGACCCATTTGTACAGATCTCAGGCAGGCAAACTCACTGTCATCTTTTAAATATCTCACCTTTATCGTATTGCTTTTATTGACCTTTTACTTTTTTTACATTGTTTTATCAATTGTTTTAACTGTTTTATTTATGTGTTCTTAATTGTATTTTGTTTAATTGTCAAGCACCTTGTAACTTTGTTTTGAAAGGTGCTATACAAACAAAATTATTATTTGTACAAATAGCTTAATAGCACCTATTTTTACTACAGTGGCCATAAAAGTTATGATGGCTGCTAAAGAGAACGTCAAGTTACAGAGTATAAGGAGCGATTAAGTGAGCGTAGGAAGGAGGTCAGGGTGTACACAGGACACAGGACTTTTGACTTACTTTTTACCATGTTATGTTATGTATATAATATGTCACATACATAACTACATCATGTATTACTCATTTAAACCCAAACCACTTTTCTTAAACCTAACCAAGTGATTTAGCTGCATCAACCTCTCCTGTGGGCCCTTCCTACTAGGAAAATAATTAATTACTTTTCTTCTTCTTCTTCTTTCGGAGCTATAACTTCATAAAATAAAATAGTGTGACACTGATCAAATAAGGTGAGACAAAGTTGTCAAATATTTTACTTCTCTACAGCCTATGGAGAGTCCAAACTTCTTTTCTCCACTACACATTTCTTCCTTATAGACCACTATGTTATTTCCTACGCTACCAATTCCCCGTGGTTGCTTCAGGCAGTAATACTGTTTATCTTCTCCACCTGAAAATGTCCAGACCCATCCCCTCCAGGGTTTGCATCTAAATACTGCCACCTCAGGAGCGTGTTTCTAAAAGTGACAGATTGCTTCTAACGGACTTGTCCCACGTGGCTCTCCTCCTATGATTACCAGCCTGACTCGGGTTCAGACCAAAGACAGCCATTAATCATGGAGCGGGATGGGAACAATGGAGTCTTGCTTTCTAACCCTGTAGTGGACATCCTTGGCCTCAGGCTGTGCTCCCGCTGTGGGCTCTGGACTCGCTCCAGTAGCAGACAGATTGATTCCCCCGGTGCTCTTGTGTTCTGGAGCCCATAAACAACCCAGCCTCCCACACAGAGGAGCCGACAGGTTTTGATACATGGCCGTGGATCGATGCACACATGGAGCTATCTCATCTCTGTCTAAAACTAGACCACATTGCTGTGGGTAGTTGAAATGGAGCTCTGGGGAACAACCAGGTTATGTGTGTATGCGTGTGTGTGTGTGTGTGTGCTGTACTGTTAACATTATTCACAAGCCATGTTTATGATCTGGGCATAAATTATAAATTTGGGTCCCGCATTCATGCATGTCTTGGCCAGAGAGTCAATTTTTTTTTAATGTACAAAATGATACATTCCCTGAACTTTTCAAAAAAGAGTCTGACATCTTTGGGTTATTCACTATCTTACAAAAAGTGAGATGAGAAGATTACCACTGCTTAGCATATGGACTGTATGGGATAGTAGCTAGCTTGTGCAAAGGTAGTTCAATCTTGAGTATATCTCTATGGTCTTTGAATCAGATATCCAGGTTTTATATTATATGGATGTTCCCCACTGGCCTCATCTAACTCTCGAGAAGGAAATAAGCAGATTTTCCCGAGTGCCAAACCTAAACACAAGACACAAAGCAGGGATGTAACTGCAGAAACGTACTTTTGTTACAGATGATCCCAGTCCATCCAGCTGAACATTCACAGCGGTCTCTGTTCTCACTACACACTCCATTCACACAGTCCTCACAGCTCACACTGCAGTCCTCCCCGAACGAGCCATCGAGACACACTGCAAAAGAAACGGGCAGCAGAAAAAAGTTATTTTCATGACTTCCTGGTCTGAAGATTTAATAGAGCAATAAAATATTATTTAGTCGATTTCTCACTAAGCATACATCTTATTGTCATCACACATGCTTTTACTGTACCTATGCTGCTGTCCAGTCTGAGCTCTCCTCGTCGCTCCCTCTGGACCTCGAATTCTTTTTCGCTGTCACCACCATCGCTACCGTCCTCATCGCTCCCATAACCTGAGCGCAAGGCTGCCGTGTACTGCAGGAGCTGAGGAGCCCTGCGGAACAGCAGGTCTGGTAATCTGTGGACCTCCAGCTGCTCATCCTCTTCTTCCTCCTCATCCTCTTCCTCGTCCAGCTCTCTGCCATACAGAGCTAAACCCACCAAGAGCAAAGTTAGAGTTCAATTATTTTAGAAGGCTGAAACACTATAATACAAATGCCACTCACGAATGCAGGAGTGCTGGTCCTGATCCAAGCGGAAGCCCAGTTCACAAAAACACTCATATGTTCCCAGAGTGTTGACACAGTCGTGTTCACAGCCTGAGGTCTCTGCTAGGCACTCATCAATGTCTGACAGAAGAATACACAAAAAACACACAGATAAGAGAATGAAAGAGCAAAACTCAATGAAGCCTGTGTCATTGTGTGGAGATGGAACACAGCAGGTTTTTATTGTTGACGTCTGATGGAAGACAGCAGTCCCTCTAGTATGTGTGGAGTTTGCTCCTTCCAGAAAAATGTTCTGTTTTCTGCTCTAAAATGGCCTTGAGAGCTTAATTTCTGAGCAAATGGTTAGTAAGTGACCACTGGGAATTTGTTTCCTGCACAACTTTGCCACAAAACAGAAAACACCAAAAACCTCCCGACTAGGTTAACTGCTAACAATGTGGCCCTCTTACCATCGCAGCCACAGCCGTCTGGATTCAGTCTGTAGCCGGTTCTGCAGCTGCACTCGTAGCCGCCCGGGTAGTTTCTACAGAAGTGACGGCAGCAGGACTCCCCACTGACACACTCATCACTATCTGAGGAAGGCATGCAGTGGTAGAGAGTTGGTTTCAACAGATGGACAGAATAAAATCACAATGTGAAAGAAAATGAGAGAAAAGGAATCGAAAAACAAAGACAGAGCATCAGACTGAGGAGAAGAAGAGACGTTCTTACCTACACAGGTCTTCCTGTCCCGGTCCAGCTGGTAGCCGTGGTTGCAGGAGCACAGCGGGCCGTTGGTGGTGTGCTCGCAGTGATGAGAGCAGCCTCCGTTGTTCTTCTCGCAGCTGTTGACGATCTCCATCTCAATGCCTGGAAGAGAGAGGAGAAAAACCGCGTTTATTGCTGAAACACGAGGACAATGTTTACGGACAGGAGGAAAATCACTCAGTTACACAAATAAATGTCTTCACAAGTCGCTGGAAACTGGGAAAGGCAGGTTTTTATTTCTACCGCCTTTACTTACGGTAGCACTGTTTGCCATCGGCACCAAGTTCGAAACCCGGGTTACACACACAGCTGAAGGAGCCCAGCGTGTTGACACATCTGTGGGAACACTTGGCATGGCCTGAACTGCACTCATCAATATCTGTAGGAGACACGAAAGGGGAAAAAAGTCAAATGAGTAAAAGAAAGGAATAATGGCAAACAATTAATATCAAAGATCTGCTGTAAAACAAAGGAATCCATCTATAGTTCATATAAAGACAAAGTCTTCTTTTAGAATTAAGTAACTTAACCCCTCACAAGCAGCTACAAGTGTTAAGGATCTCAGACTGGGTTTAGATGGTGGTGCCTGTAAGGGGCTGAGAAAAAGGGAAGCTGTGCAGTGTCTTGGATTGAAGCTTTGTTTCTGACTCTAGAGGTGAATGAACCAAACACACACACAGTCACACTGTTGAGCAGGCTTTACAAAACTTTACTCCGATTTAAATCTGAATGTGTCAAGGATTTCAAAACAATGTAACAAATACTTCCTCCAGCAGGAAGGCTCAGCCAGGTCTCAGATTTCTCTGGCTTCTCCTCTGTCCCATAGGTGGAGCAGGAGAAATACAAGCAGGAAAAGTTTCCAAATCAATACAGGTCTGCTGTAGTGCAGATTTGCTTTCAAAAGAAAGTTTGGTGTGGCTGTAACTAATGGAAAAATCCTTCTCTTAAACTGTAGTAGCTTCCAGGGAAAGGTATTTTTACTCCGTTTGATATCTCCACTTGGGAATTTCCGTGTGTATATATAGTATGTGTGTGTGTGTGTGTGTGATTCCTCACCTTTACAGTTCTTGCCATCTCCGGCCAGTGTAAAACCAGGTCGGCAGCTGCAGTGAACCCGGCCGTCTTCTGAAAGACACAGCTGGGCGCAGCCTCCATTCCTGTCCGCACAGGGGTCCACCACTGATGCACACAAACACAGAGACACACACAAAATGAAGCCAGGTCAGCCCAGCAGGTGGTTCTCTGACCTTGCTGGTTAGGTCATGAGCACAGATATCTCAAGATGAACATGCAGGTTTTTCCATACCATGTGAGTCTGTTTATGATATCCCAACGTTCCCTTGGAAAATTAATTAAAACATAAAATCCAGGAGGTGAAATCTGAATTCCTGCTTTTTACTGTACTGTAACAGTTTCCAAAGCTGCTTCTCAAATGTCTTTTGTCTTCACATCTACCTTGCATACTAGCAGTAGCTCTGAAAATAGTTATTTTTGCTGTAGTCTGCAACATTATGCAGCAAACTCAGATTAGCCTGCTCTAATCATAACTGGACACCCTGCCGAAAACCCTAATTGTCGCCCGCATGGTAGATAAAACATGAAAAAGTGCCGTCTAGGATGCTCCTACAGTGAAAAATAAATATGATGAAGGGCCTTCCAGTGGAGAAAACTTGACAAAGTGCTCCCTGGGAAACCATTAAATGGAGAAACCCTCATGAAACACCCTCAAGGGTGCCTCTAAGATTAAGAAGTTGTGATGTAGTGTCTGATAGGCTGATAAATACCAGAGGTGGAAAAAGTCAGATCCCTTACTTAAGTAAAAGTACTAATACCAAACTATAGAATTACTCCACTATCAGTTAAAGTCCTGTATTTAGATTTTTTCACTCCTGCCCCTCATACAGTCTGAGTCCACCACTGCTAACGAACTCTGTTTGTCTAGTGATTTCTGTTATATTCTCACATTATGAACACATCTGTTGACAAAATGACTTACGTTCACAGTGTCTCCCATCCCTCTTGAGCTGGTAGTTCTGTCGACAGTCACATTTGTAGTGATTGTTCCCCATGTCCACACACTTGTGCTCACAGCCACCATTCAAAACTGAGCAAGAGTTCACAGCTGAAAGGAAGACAGACACAGAAACATACATTGTGGATAAGCATAAACACACACCAGCCCTGGTGTCCTGTTAAAGAATTATTGGATGAAACTCTGACCAGTTATAGGGAATTTAAAATGTGAACTCACACAGGACAACAGGCTTAATTGAATTTGTTGGCAATCTTAAATGGCTTTCACACCTCAAACTCTGCAGCCGTGTAATGGTGGAAAACTCTTGGGTAAAAGCTGGAAACTGGAAAATGATATTCAAGCTGGGTCCAGTGGGTACCCCTGGTTACTTTCTAATGATCTTTCCATCCCATTACTCCTGTGATTTAATGATGTGCCAAATATGAATATCAGCCGTGTGCCTTCTGGGTGCTCTAAACACAGACATGATGACACAGACGTGCTGTAAAACGGAGCGGGCTGCTGGCTTTTAACATTGATGACTTCAGCAGACACAATTAGCTGTCCCTCTGCCTCCATCCCTATCCTTTACCACGAAGCTGCAGTTAAACAAATGGGACTATCAAGAATGAAAAATTAGACCACAAGCATCAGAGGAGTTCGGATTTTCAGCAAGTAGCAAATTCTCTCGTTACCCACAGGTTTTATGGTGCTAAAATAGGAAAAAGTAATTTACCGTCTTATATATCACCTTACAAATGACAATTTCCCACTAAACACAGAGATTAATCATGGAAGCTCAGCACTCCTGTTTTTTAAAGGTATAATATGTGGCTTTGCTTCATTAAAATGTCTAAAACTGGCTTGAAGTATGTTATAAATTTTGTTGGGTTGATTTGTTATCCCAAATCTTTCCAACTATTTTCAAACCTCCTAAAATCTGTCTTTTTTTTTTTTATCAAGATAATGGTCCGTTACCAGCTGTCAATGGTGTTATATCCCATTTGGGCATGCACTGTGATTGTCCATGAGAAGCTGTCATAAACTGACTTTTGATCCAGTTTGGAACAACATTTTTACAATACACTTAAAAGAGCTGGGTGGTTTTTAACTATAATTTCTTTCTGGATCTGGATAGAGCATTTAAGTCATTGGATGCCTAGATCTTAAGTACTGAGGGAGGAGAGAAGAAAGGAGTTGATCTTAGGGCAGGCCTCAGTGTCCCATGTCAAAACAAAAGCTGACCATGTTATTTGAAATAATGTTAGTTAACGTCAGTGTGTCGCCCTCGTAACACCTTAACTTCAGGCATTTAAACTATCTTTTACAGTGTCTCGCCAAGACATTTTCAGTGTTTTTTTTGTATCATATCCATAAAGAAATTGCGGCCTTTTAATTAAACCTAACCATTTGTTTTCATCAGGCAGCCATTGAATGGGCTGATAACAACCTTCTCTACCTACCAGCAGGTGGAGCAGGCCCCTACTCAGAAGAAGAAGGAAAGAAATAGCAGAAAATGACACATTGTGTGTTTAAAGTGTGCAATGTATCAAATACAGAGAAGGGGATATTCTTCCAGGTGTTTTCGCAAACACTGGCTGACAGTAAGAATTGGTAGCTACGGTTCCAAAACATTAATATCTTCAGTGGTATCAATCTTCTCAGCTAACTCTTGACGAGAAGGGAAATAAGCATTTCTCAAAATACGAAACTATTCCTTTCAGGAGCAACTAAATCCAACCGCAGAAGTCTACTTTTTCAAACTGCATTGCTTCTTTGTTATTCCTCCAAGCCACTGAGAAATGTTTACAAAAATCCAGCAATATTACCAAGAGAAAAATGCAGTGAGTGGGTAGAAGTGGAAGGAAAATGGTTACCACAAGTGCAATAAATACTTGTGTTTAGTACTTACCAATGCAGGTCCGACCATCAGAGTGCATGCGGAAGCCTTCGCTGCACTCACAGTGATAGGAGCCCGGTGTGTCGACACACGTTTGCTGGCATCCTCCATTGAGCTCCTCGCACTCATTTATATCTAAAAAACATATTTATAGCCATGCAAGGACAAACTGTCATTGAGAGAACTAACCATTCATACAACTGAATATGCCCACAAAGCTCAAGACTTACTGAGCATCAATAAAACATCAGACTTGTAAGAAATGTCAGTCTGCTTCTGAAGAACTCCATGTACAAGCATGCTTGTTATGAACATCATGGCATGATTAGAAGCCCATATAAACGCCCGCTCTGCTTGGTTGAACAATGACAGATTGAGAGTTCTGGTCAATAGCTGGAAAATAATAATGCCTCAATGAAAAGAAGCTTAAATGGAGCTGCTTTTTCGACATTTATTGCATCCTTTATAAAATCTCACATTCAACTTTGAGGCGGTCTAATTAAACATTCCATCTGCAGCGAGCCAAATAGAGGAAAATTAAAAGCAGGCATTGAGTATTACACGTTTAACGAGTTGTAATTGTTTAATTTTGAGCAGGCCTCAAATTTATTCTCTGTTTTATTTTTGCAGACATTTAGTATTATGTGTCATGTTTGAGTCTTACGATCTGCACCTACCATATAAAATGCTCATTTTCTGGTTCATGCCTGTATTTTAGGTGCCCATTTGAATATTATAACATGTTTTAATGTTCAAAACACACAAAAATGTCTGAATATATCTAAATTCATCACTCTGCTCTGATCGTCAGTTTTTCGTGGTCTGACGGTGCTCTTTGTGTTTCTGCACCATCATTGCAGCCAGGGAAGGACTATTTACCTCTTTATAGTAAAGTTGTGATATAACAGCCTGACAGAAGAAAGCTCTGTTATAGGTACAGTTTGAATAAAGGCTGTGTGCATTTCTCCATGGACTGATCCTTTTCATACTCTCACTGTACTTATATAGCACCTAGACCGGCTTTATAATTAAAAGACCCATTAAAATCTCACCTTTTACAGTATGAGACTTTTATTTGTGAAGAAAATACAAAACCTTATTTAGAAAAAGTTCAATGTGCCGTTCACTGACCCTGTGCTCTGACTCCTCTGGGTAAAAACATACATGTAGGATGTCTTTGGGCTAAATGATTAATGGCGTATCACACTGTTCATGCAGTAGCATGCATGCAATCAATTTGTTTCCTGCACAGGCGAGGATTACATATGGCTGCACGTGTGTCAGACTGAAGCTCATGTTCCACGGAGACAGAAGCGAGCTGAGAAGACATCATACCTGAACGCTCCATTCAAGGACAACCAGGCTTCACTACACATCTGGACAACACATCACACATCCTTCCTAACCTCCTCCTGGTTGTCATCTCTGACTCGCAAGAGCTTTTTCGGCTCACCCTCGTGATGACAGAGTAGATGTGTGCGAAGAAGGGAAGCACTGTTTCAATTTCCACTTTTTTTTGGGAGGGGGTGTTAAACACTAAGACCATGTGGTTCAGTTTATTTGAACACTACCATCATTTAGGTTCCTCAGAGGTCAAAGCACTTCCCGAGCAGTGCAAATATTAGAAATCATTTTCAAATAGTGTGTGTGTGTGTGTGTGTGTGCATGCATCTTTCCCTGCACTCTCTTTACTCTGACAGACCCGTGGGAACAGCCAGCCCTCTCCCAAATAATCACAGGACTATTTTAATTAGCTTGTTTCCAATAATAGGAGCTAAAGGGAGGAGGCGGGGTGTCAAAGTGGAGGCCTTCCGCCAAAATAATCCTTTTCGTACCCTGAACATAAACGAGTGTGATAAAGAAATTCATATTAATTTGCCCAATTTATTTAGGCATCTGCCTGAAACATTAATTACCACACAGCCACCAATGAAGAATCACATATTCATGAACCGTGCTGTCATTCTGGGCTCTTTTGTCCTTTAACACATTGGCAGCTATTGTAGAGGATGCCTAACATGCAAAACAATAGACGCTGGATGGAGGTTCGTCAAGGTTAATATACTTATTGGTCTCCTCATGTGAGAGGATTTCAATGGGAGACGTACAATGGCTGCTTTTCACCGGTGGGTGAGGTGGTGTGTGCGGCAGCAGGGGCGATGGTGTCGGAGGTCGAGGGGCACGAGGCCTGAATGGTATCGTGTGACACCGTCTGGCTCGAAACGGAGCTGCTGAGTTAGCATCTAAAACTAGACAATGTAGCAGAGCAGACACATGGGAGCGCTGCTTTGGTGTGTGAAAGAAATGGACAGGTGGTCTTCAGAATGAGCACCACAGGAAGTGAATTTACTAAAAACAAAAGAGGAACAGAGGAGCTCTGGTGTGACAGCAAACATTTCAATATGTTGTCTTTTATGTATGTGTTAGCTTTAGGGATCAAATTATTTCAAATTTGACTACATTTTTGATCTGTATTAAGGTTAGAAAACACAGGGAAGCAACTCAGTGGACTCTAACTGTCAACGGATCCTGTACATCTCAGTTTTCAGAATAGCATTCTACCTCCTACAAAGATTAAAGCAACATCTCAAACGGCTCCATCACATGTTTATTTTTCTTCAACAGTTCAAACCCGAACTCGCTGTCTTTCCCTATAAATAAGACCACACAAGCAATTCACGCAAAAGCCAGTAAAATAAGAACTTGACAGCTGCTGAAGCTGCTTCCGCTTGGCTTCTCCACTGGACTTTAAATTATTACTAAGTGACAATATCCTGTCTGAAAGGTTAAAGGTCAGGGGCACTTGTTCACACCTGTAGCTCTGAAGAACAAATGGGCCTCAGTGCCCAACACGCACTCAGCATATTTCTGTCAGATGAGGCGGCCAAACTGAGAAAGCATGCTGTCTGAGAGGAGAAGCTTATTAGAAAGCGGAGCTGCCTGTGTGGTTGGTTCGGCCCTTTACGGCCTGAAGTCTAGACAGTTAAGTAGGTCAGCTGGTCAACTTAGGATTTCAGATGTAATAACCTGACCTTTCTGCACAATCATACGGGTCATTAAATCCATTCAAATGGATGACAGTCACATATGCCAGCACAGATTCATTTTATGCATCTACAGAATAACAGATTTGTTATGATTATTCTTTGGTGACATGTATTGAGAAAGCCAGATGTGCAGCTTATAAATCAAAAACATTTTTTTTATTCCAGAAGCTTAAGTTCTATTTTTGTATACCAGAAAAAAGAACAAAAAAAGGCAAGAATAAAAGGTACACTGTATGTTTTTTTTTTTTTAACAATGATTGGCTACCCATATTGTCTACAGGAGATTCAAGCCAATGTGTTGGAAGACTAAAAGAAAAATCTTCTTCTATCGCTGAATGTGATTAAATCACTGAAGTAATCAAATCTATGTTAGTTAATCATGAATGTTTCACATCATATCTTTAGCTTTACAATTCACCCCATTGTGTGATATAACACATGCTGTACAAATTTCACTAAACTGAGGGGAGAGGGGAAGATAATTATGTTTCTATTGTCTGTGCAAAGATTACTTACATTAATGGTTTAAAAATAACACAATAAATTGACTAATATACGCGCTTATGAGTATTTTGCTATGCGTGTTTCCCCAATTTCACCACAGTAGAGGGAATGTAGAAAATGATTGGATTAGTGGAGCCTGAGTCTGCAAAAAAAGTTATTTAAAATCGCAATTTAAAAAAAGAAGCAGAATGAAAACTGGGCAGAGGGACACCAGCTACATCCAGATGTCCATCTTACCGTGACATGCCTTGCCATCTGGCCCCAGACGACTGCCTGCAGGACACTTGCAGTAGTAG
>CAFUXE010000433.1:23145-78476 GCA_903364295.1 Serranus cabrilla | reverse complement strand
CAGAATAAAGAACAAAAAAGGCAAGAATAAAAGGTACACTGTATGTTTTTTTAACACTTGTAAAACCAATGATTGGCTACCCATATTGTCTACAGGAGACTCAAGCCAATGTGTTGGAAGATTTAAAAGAAAAATCTTGCAAATGGTTAGGATGTGGAAAATGCATTAAACATGTTTGGTAGGCCCCAAATGTACACTCTATCTATTCTAGTGAAATCACTGAATGTGATTAAATCACTGAAGTAATCAAATCCATGTTAGTTAATCATGGATGTTTCACATGATATCTTTAGCTTTACAATTGACCCCATCGTATGATATAATACATGCTGTTAAATTTCACTAAACTGAGGGGAGAGGGGGAGAGAATTATGTTTCTATTGTCTGTGCAAAGATTACTTCCATTAATGGTTTAATAATAACACAATAAATTGACTTATATATGCCCTTATGAGTATTTTGCTAGACGTGTTTCCCTAATTTTACCACGGTAGAGGGAATGTAGAAAATGATTGGATTAGTGGAGCCTGAGTCTGCAAAAAAAGTTATTTAAAATCGCAATTTAAAAAAAGAAGCAGAATGAAAACTGGGCGGAGGGACACTAGCTACATCCAGATGTCCATCTTACCGTGACATGCCTTGCCATCTGGCCCCAGACGACTGCCTGCAGGACACTTGCAGTAGTAGCTGCCGATGGTGTTGCAACAGTACCCCTCACAGCCGCCTTGATCCGCTTCACATTCGTTAACATCTGAAAGAAAAGGATTAAAAGGCCACATTTAGCAACAGAGTGCACAGCCCACAAAACAGAAGGTTTCTAGCCCCCTTTCAGCTAACCGTTCCCACTCTGTGCACAGATCCTTCATTTGTTGTTTAGCTCTTTCCCTTTTCTCGCACAATGGAAACAAACAAAATCTTTACAGCATTCACTTCCAGTCAGCACTTTGTAGAGCATGACCCTGCTGCCTCTCCAGTCTCCAAAACTTTCTACCTAATCACTTCATGGCATCAGTTATTTCAAAATAAGCCTTATGTTGACCCACTCTGTACAACATAGAAACTGTTTTCATGGTCTTTGCATGTTTTCCATGTTCTCCCCGTGAGGGTGAAATGGTTTCCAGGTTTGTTCCTTGTTTAGCTCCTGTACTCCAGTGAAAACCCTCAGGCTTCTCGCCCGTGTGCTGTATAGTGATTCCTATCAGCTGTGCATCCTACGTATGCATCACCACCAAAGAATGCCTTGGAACACAATTACAGTTTGGTTTGCTATACATGAAAAAGTGTTAATTTGATCAATGTGGCCAGTATGACTTCCATAATAAACTGAAACGAATAATGGGACAGATAACTACTTTTGGAAAATAATGTTAGCTCTCTGAGTAAATATTTGGAGCAGTCATATTCAAGGAGAAAAGACATTAAAAAAAATTGAAATTTAAAATGCTTGCTTGCTTAAGTGGTGTAACGTTGAATACATCAGAAAACAGTGTATGGCTTTTCACATTCACAGATGAAAAAACTGTTTTCTGTTGCATTCTTGGCCAACTGTAATAAAAATGCATGCATCTATGATATTGTCAGAGGAGAGTGAATAAGGACTTTCTGAGAATTAATTTTCGATAGATATTATTATTCTTTTGTGTGAAAAACAAGAGTAAATGCAAAATGTTCCTGGACATAGTATTCCAGTTAATTACCAAAGATCTTAGCGTGAACTTAAACTGATTAAGCTGCTGCTGTTTGCCACTTTTACTCTGGTCCACGTGGCAACAAAACAGCCAGACGTTTCACAGATGGCACTGTTGCATGACTTTTATTTTTTTAAGGAGATGGTGACAGAGAAATGCATTGCGAAGAGTTAGACTAGGGTAACAGAGGGGAAAGGAAAAGTTATTTAGTAGTGTCCCCCATCTGTTAAAGGACTTTATGGGACCCCTTGGCTGTGTGTTGAGCAATAGTTTGTTTATCTTTGAATAACAGGAAATTTCATAAAGCACAACTTGGAGAGACAATTTGGAAAGAAACAACAGTCGGAGTCAGCCGGAGGTAATAAGCAGCATGCTTTGCAGTAACAATGTGTTTGCCAGCTTGTCTGTGTAGATGAAGAGCACCTGATGAATCAAGGTATACCTCTTGCTGCATCAAATTATGAATGGTTACTCTGTGTAATTCACCCACATTTGCCTATGGCTCTTATTTAATAAACACGGAAGTGCAACGGATTGTTACAGAGCTTTTAATTAAGGTTTTTAATATTTGTTAAGGCTTTAATTTAGTCGCAGTAAAATGTCCCATCCCCTCAATCCCCTGGTGATTCAGCATTTATGCAAAGGTTAATCTAAAGCACATACATGTAATGGACTGCCAATAAGCAAAAGCCAACATAGACAAAGCTCCAAGGCCCCTCTGGTGAAAAACCTGAAAACAATTTCTGCTGTAGGTTGCAACATGCTGACGAGTACAGTCGGGCATTGCCAGTATTGTCCTGATGGTCGTTTTTGCGACTTAGACAGTTATGTCTCCACTGTATTTTATGTGTGTCTCTAAACAGGAAGACACCCATGGAGCAGGGACAGCTTGGCCAGTATTACACACAGACAAGGGTATGATAAACAGCCCCTACTGATCTGATAGAATTTATCTCTGCACATGGATAAACACATAAAAAAAGCAAAATGGCACAAAACCAAAGCAGTCCATTTGGTAAAAATTGTCTCCAGCTGACTAGGCAAGATGCAGTATTGATTGTTTTAATTGATGGGATTCACAGTACAGTAGTTTGGACGAGTGGTGCTACAGTATTGCGACCACATGTTCCTCCTAAAAATCCTCCCTGTGGAGAGGAAGAGATGTGAAAGTATTTGTTACAGTAAGAGAAACAAACCAGGAAGAACAGCAGCTGAGGTAAACAAACTCACAGAACAAGTGTTTCTAGTTATAATAGTTTGTTTCCTTAACTTCCATTCTCATGTAATAAAGTCTAAAGCAGGCAATGCTTTAGCAACGTAGGCGAAAAGGAAACCAAGCAAAGTAGCACTGTGATCTCTGCAAAAATAATGGCAATATAGTTGAAATGTTACATGGAATTGTTAATAATGTGGCTCTAAGTTGTGATGAGCCTGTTAAGGTCTGCCTGTTTTCTTTATCAGTCTTCAACTGATTGGCTAGCTGCCACTACTACCCAAATGAGTGTGTGAGCAGTCTAAAAATAATGCACACATCATTATACATACACATGATGTTCGTGGTTGTAAAAAAAAAAGCTGCGGTTTCATTGAATTTAGGCTATAAAACCTTTGACCAAGGTTTAGGGCCAAATACTTTATGGTAAGGCATTAAAAAAGACAGTGGGAAAAGTAAATAACTGTATGTAAATGTATACGTAATATGCAAAAAGTGAAGTAGTTATGAGGATGACACAACCAGAAGAGACATAGTTAGGTAAAAATGTGATGCACAAAATGTGAGACACAGAAGTTCTGTGATGTTTGAACCACATTATCTACTTTTGTTTTCACTTGGGACACAAAGCCTGTTGGACTTCCTGAACGAGCTGAGCATGACAAAGTGCAATCTGTAGAATTCTGCAGGACCTCAGAAACTAAGGATGGGTCGCCATGTTTGTTTCTCAGGCCACACCCACACTTGGTTTCTCAGGGCAGGCAGCGTTATCTCTGGAGAGGCAGACTTTGTTTTGGGAATTTTTAAGGAAGATAATGTATTGGACAAACTGTGTACAGTAGCTGCCAGTAGCTCCTGCTGATTGGTCTGGCATGCTGGTGGTGCACAAACACATTATTTTCATGTTATAATGATCCCGTGATTTTTGCATGATCCCATGACATTGGGATAATCTTTTTTTCCCGCAGCAATGGATGCTCAAAGGGCAGGTTGACATTGCTCCCCACAGATGTCTACTGTGCCATGCCTTGGCCTGTACAAGCCTGTGGTTCAACGTTCAGCACATTCCCTTTCACTAGGGGTGTGCACATAGCTGCACACCAAGAAACAACCGTGCTCTGCACTTTTCATTAACTCATAGGGAAGTGACATGGCCCCGTAACCTCACGTCTCTGCCCCCTTTACACACCCCCACTTTGATCCTGCAGCTCCAGAGAGCTCTAATGAGCTCTCCATATCAGCTCAGGGTCATTTGCCATCACCATCAAGATGCCAGAGATGCCAAATTCGAAAAAAAAAGAAAAAAAAAAAACATTCATTCAGGCCCTGTCAGGTCATTTAGGGTGGTTTTACAAGGCAGCAACTAACATGTTGCTCTAAGAGTGAGGCGCTAGAGAGCCTTCAATGTGGTGACAGAGCAGAACTGCCAGAACTTGTCACTATTCCTAAATATAACTCTTGTTTTAAAAGTAGCCTCAAGGAAAACGTTTAGCCCAAATGTCAAATAAGGACAGAAGTCCACAGTTTCATGATCCAGATTTCCGAGTGTTTCTATTTTTGACTTTGTGGCTTGGCTTTTCACAAAAGTCATCAGTCATGGTCTGCGTATCTGGCCAAATCTGATGGTCATCAAAAGAACGTAACGTTGGAGCAAAAAGGATTCAACACGAGAACAAGAATAGCTGACTTGTTAGCACAATGACTCTTGGACCATGCCTTCAAGAAAAGATTTAACTGGAGGATGTATCATCATTTGAGAGATTTAAGAGATTGGGCTACAAAGATAGAATGAAATATGAGCAGATTTACAAAACATAATTCTGTCTTGCATTCAGCCAAAAAATACCTATGACTTGTATAATAATCAGTGTTAGGGCGGTGAAGACTAAACCTAGTTAGTAGCATGAAATATATTTATAGCAGGGCAATTAGGACCTTCCTCCAGGTCTTCAAAAAACAAGAGAATTAAAGTTTATGTAAATGTAAAAATGAAGAAACACAATGTGGTCTAATTTATAAACTTGCATAATCATTTTAAATTGATATTTTTTAATGTTAAATCTCGACCTGAAAAGTAACTAAAGCTGTCAGCTAAATGTAGTAGTAAAAAGTACAATATTTACCTCTAAAATGTAGTAAAAGTATAAAGGTACATATGTGGAATTCGTCAAGTAAAGTGCAGCACCTCAAAATTGTATTTAAGTACAATACTTGAGTAAATTGAGAAAGTTACATTCCACCACTGCATGCAATAAATCTAATACAAACTTTAAAACATGTCTTAGAAACGTACACATGCAGACTTGCTGTTTTTCTACAGTACATGGACACTTTTGGTGCTTTTGGTTCAAAACCTATATGTCCGGAGTTTTAAATTGGAGTTTTGAACCACTTTTATTCATTGCTGCACCTAAAATGGATTGCTACTTGAAAAGTAATCATAAATAGTTCCAGATGCGGCGCCGTGTTAAACCTTCCCCTCATACATGACAACACCTCTCAGACGTTCACGTGAAACAAGACCTTGAGTGGTTTATTGCTTTACTTAGCCAGTATATCTCATTGCACATGTACCTGTAAACAGACCTTTGCTGTCTCTAACGACAATCCGATTAACTGTGACCAACACGATGAATCTGAGCAGTGTTACTGCTGGCACATGTTGGCATTAAGATTCAGCTTTGGTTCAGCTGTGGTGCATTGAGATGTATTACACAGGCCGCCCACACGCATGCAAACACATACGCATGCATGCAATTATTTCTATAAGTCTCCACAGACCCAACAGTGTCACTAGGGAAGCTTTTATCCTTCAAGATAAAAAAAAATATTAAAACAAGCTGCGCCTTTTAATGCATCCAACACACACAATCATCTTCATTCTTTTAGCATAATATGTTTGCTGCTAAGGATTTTTTTTGAGGAACTTCTATATTTCAGGACAACAGATCATGATCTCATGAAAACCAGACAGATACATGTCACCCAATATTGTCTCGGCATATTAGCAACACATAGTTTATTAAAAAGAATTACGAAGCACTGTGACCCTCCGTTTGGGTCCAAGTCCCCTGATACTCAAACACCTGCTATCTCTTCTTGATATTCAGCAGTCCTGACTCCCTCATGTGGCCTCTGAGCCTCGCACATTCAAATCTGGATGATCAATCTTCATTTCACCGATGGACCGACAGGAAAGATGACACATACCACTTACCTCATTCTTTAATACGTTTCGGAAACACATCTGTATGTCTTCCTTCTTTCTTTGTCACACTTTAACTCAGTCACTCTCTGACCCAGACTTAATTCGTGCTGTGTTATAAAAATAATGTCTTACATGCAACTCTGAAATACTTTAATATCTTTCATATTCGTAGGTCAAAGTCAAATGGAAAGTGTCGGTCTCCTGGTGGTTTATGAATGGTAGTGATAACGGTTTCCCATCAGGTACCGGAGCGAACAAACAGCTGCTTGAATGTTCTTGTGTTCTCTGCAGACAAACATCGGCCACCGAGTCCCAATTCCTGCTTATCTCATTAGGTGTTATTGCCATTACTTGTCCTCTACAGTACAGTACCTCCCCTGTCCATTTTCTCCAAGGACCTGCGCTCTTCCTCCTCTAAAAAAGAAAACTATTTGAAGTGCTTTGACATTAAATAAATCATCAAGCCTTCAACCATGTGTCCATTCCCCTCATGGTAAAACCATTAGGCTCAGAGAGTCCAGATCAATAACTGAATCAGCAGGCCTCAGCTGCGTGGCATGTCGCTCTGCTCTGTTCAATGAATGTGGATTGTTTGGATCTCAGACCTCAGTGGTCGGAAGTGATACTCAAACCTTTAGTGATTTACTGTTTTTTCCTCACAAGATGGAAATTTAGACTCTGGCAGTAATTTTTCATATTTCCTACATTTTCTAAAACCCTTTTCCCACATTTCTATTGTGACCAATTGACATAGAAAAGGAATGCAACTTACCAAACAACTTCTCTATGTCCAAGAAGAAAGTCTTTAAAACTCATCTCATAAAAGCTACACTTCAGTTAATTTTGCAAGCTTTTATTTATCTAACTGAAGAAGACACATTACCAGATGTAAAAGATATTTGATATTGCAACATCAAATTTGCAAATAAACCAAAGGGGGATAACTAATGAGAACTGTCGTGACAGGAACCATTCTGCTGCTCTTCTAAACATCAGATGGCCTATTGAAGCAGAGAGAGCTAATAAGCCTGTAAAATGATGGTTTATTACAGCCATGAGCTGAAATATTTCAATGCTGAGACATTCCACCTGATGGGCTGTCTTTCATCTTTGATTGCCTTTGCTCCATTAGTTATGTGAATTCTTCTCAGGCCTTATCACAGCCAGAGACACATTCATTATTATAATCTGCAAGCTGAAAATGCAGGGCATGAAACTCTTTTAACTATTTGGATTATCTTTTATTCATTGGCTCTGTAGCTGCAATGTTGATGTGATACGTGCATGCATTGTTTTGTCTTTGAAATTGCCCTGGCTTGTGTTTGGTGTGGATCTAATAATCTAATCCAGCACTGCTCTAAATTCAGCGTTTCATCACTCATGTTTATAAGAATGTGGGTCAATGTGGAGAAGGTGTCATGGGTCCAGAAAACGGAAACAGTCATTAGATGGATTGCCAAGAAATTAATTTTCCTCAGAAGATGGATTCCACTGACTTTGGTGATCCCTGGACATTTCCTCCAGTACCAGAAGATTAACATTTTTCATTTCAGTCAAATATCCAAGCGGCAACCTCTGAGCCTGAAAAGTAAGGCCAATAAAGTGCATTAAACCTGCATTCTTTCCCGTGGCCAGCAGGAGGGGACTCCACTGGTTGCAAAATGAAGTCAGACTGCATGAAAGTCAATAAGAAAATGACCCTACTTCTCCCTTGATGTATTATCTCTGTCAGCGTTAATGAGTTAATGGTCACAGTTCCACCATGTCTGCTCAACATTAGCATGTAAGCATCATCATCGTGGCTGTGTTAGCATGCTGACATCAACATTTATCTCAGAGCAGCACTGTGCCAGCATGGATGACCGTAGACTCTTAATTCGCAGCTCCATATGCTTTTACCCATACAGCAGAATGCAAAGACCTCTGACATTTCTATGAACTCTGATTCAAACCAATAACCCCTGAGATTTTAGTCATTGGCTATCGAGACAGAAGATTGGTTGCACTTCTGCTTACTTTAAAGAGCATGTAGGAAGAGGAAAGAATGGTCAGTCGAGGGCTGTTAAATAAAAACACAAGATCCTGTGAACGAGACCAAAGGTCAAGGGTCATCTATAGACAGCTGAGGAGCTTAAAGGAACTTGTCACAGAGAGGAAAGTGAGTTTCAACAATCAGCTCAGTAATAAATAAAGACAAGACAAAAGTAGGATTGTTTTCAAGATGTTGCACTGAATGAAATGGACAGCTAGCTTGAGAAAGGGATACAATCAATCACAGCTTTCAACACTGAGGAAGAAAACCAGTTGTCCACAGGGTCTCATTCAAGCATGCAATAATAGAGTGAATAAACACAGAGGCAGTGTTTGAGTCACATTTTGATGAAGATGGAAACAAGTGTTGTGGAAAACTGCATGTATTTCTCCCTCTCTTCTCAGTGCAGTGTCTATGTAGAGAGCCAGTAATCCTGTACATTTTGCTTTTACCACCTCACACCAGCAGCTCACATGTTTCCCATTTGTCCCTTCAACACAGAATTGGTGCTCTACTTTAATAGGGATTTTCAGAGAATGTACAGTTTATGCTTGAATCTGATGGAAAACTCTTAATGGGACAGTTTTGTCACTTGGTGTGCACATATTTCTCATCTTTCGTCTTTTTATAGCATTAATAAAATCTCATTTGTTTCTTCATAGCGTGGGAAAAATGACTTGGAAGATGAGAACAGGCTGCTGCTCTGTTTTTGTAAGCAGACACTTTCACACATTGGATACAGGTGGCACGAAAGCTGGATGCATCACTTGACATGAGAATTAAATTACAGATCTGAGCTGATTTTCATACATCAGTCTTAAACAGAACTGCGCTTGGGTGTTCACATTATTCTGCACAGCTATTAATCACAAAGTCTTGAGAACCCCTTTAGTCTACGAGTGAGTTGATCCCCGACACTTGCCCCCTAAAGTCCAACTTTTTGTCCATTATCTCCATAAAAGCCTCTCACAACTTCTACATCTGGAAAAGCCATCCTGTCTGGTTCACCACTAGATAAGACAGAAAATGTGTTCCACAGAAAGGATGAAATGTGGATATGCCTTTGGTTCAGTACGGGACTATTTGGCATGTCACAGCAACAATCTAAGGCTGATTTTACTTTTATGCTCAGGCTGATAATCCTGGACTAGACTGGAAGAAATATGTCAACCTTAAAATAACATTTGTATCAACTACTGACACCACGTTACTTTGAATGATTGTAGAAAACTTTATTTTTTCTCATGCCCTTTAATGTACGGACAATTGAAAACAGTAAAGTAAATCCTTGTGTTACGTGCCAGAGGGCTTGTGTTGTTTGTGTGTAGTTCTGCCTCTCCTCCCCCGCCTTTCTGTTTCTTCCAGGTAAACGACCTGATTGGATCCACCTGTGGAGCTGATTGTCCACCTGCTGAGCTAGCCAATCAGAGGTGGTGTGTGGCAGTTTATAAGGGCCCACAGTGAGGATCACCAGGGGCTGCCATCATTCCTTTGTTGATCTCTGTCTGCGAGACTTGTGTTTTTTGGTTGAAGAACTTTGACTTTATGTTCAACACTTGTGGTGCGGAGGTTGGGACGTTAGGTAAGTTGGGTACCCTACATTGCAATTTCTGTTAGACACACTAGGTTGATTGGTTGGTGCCACACTTGTAGTTTTTGCATATCAGTTTTTAGAGAAGCTAGTTAAGCTTTTGTTTCTTGATTTTGTTTTGTAATAGTCAGGAGTTAGTCAGGCCTTGTTTTGTTTTCTTACTTTTGATTATTTGGCACCACCACCTTGTCCCATTCCTCCCACCCAGTTTGTGAAACTTGTTGAATGTTTTTTTCATTGGAGCACAGTAAAAATAAACTACAGATGACTTTTCACATGACTTTGACTCCTTCATTTCTTTGATTGTTGTTGACATCCTCATTTTTAAAGAGGGGATGTAACACTTGATTTAAGTTAATTGGACAAGTGCAAGTTTCACTAGCAGCACAACTTCCATGGAAGTGTTTTAAATAGTATGATTTTAGCAAAAGTGCATGTTTTTAGGAAGTAGTGACCATAAAGCTGGATTAATTAGATTTAGATTATACTGTGCAAGTTCTGAGAGATATTGTAAACAAGTTTGATATAAATATAATGCGTCATTTACTTCAATTCATTAAAGATGTACTTGTGTTTTTGGATTTGTTCACAGTGAAGGCCTGCAAAAAACAACACGTTTTGTAAGGTAACACTGGGTGAGTAACTGATACACAAATGCTTGTTTAATGGGTAAATATTCCTTGAAGTTAACCATGAAGCAACATTTTCTGAGAAACAACTTGTAACACATTTACGTAGTTTCACGGCTTCGATACGATTTGCCCTTGTCATAAATTTGACCATAAACCAGTCACCTTGATGCATACTGAAGGTGCCTGTGAAAGCAATAGTTCACCTCTAAATGGAAATGACCTATCTCAGCTCTATTAAAACCCTTCTGCAAAACAACAAAAAGGAAAAACAGGATATTCAAAAAAGAGCAGAAAATGACAATAGAGCTATACTCCAAAAAGCTCATCATGTAAAACATATTCTCTCTCACTCCCTTTTTCTGGAGCCAAACAGCTGCACTACGGGTCCCAAAGTGACATATTTATCCAGTATTTTGACTTTTTCTTTTTCTTTTGCTATGTTGCTCGAAGGCCATTATCAGTAGCCTTTCACAAAGTGGGACTGATCCCTACCTGTGTCCTCTCTTTCACAAGATGATTCCCCTAATCTAAAGGAGCACAGCCAACCCAAATTCAAGGAGGATCCTTTAATCTGCATGCTCCGCTGCTACTGTAGGAATCTCCCAGTGAGCTGTGGGAGCACATGGTCAATCACACAGACCATTAGCCCCAACCCGCTCAGCATTAACCTGGTAAACAATGGTGCATTGATGCATTTAGAGAGATGAGGGTGTGCTTGTTTAGCGTATGAGAACTCCCCTGCCATATGGCAGCCATTATGGCTCTAATGAGCTTCTTCCTCTGATAGCTATGCTAAGCATGTAGCACTTGCGTTGCCCAGTCTGTCCTCTTGCCATGCACGCTATATCTTTAAGCCTGTGATTTCCTGTAACTACACAGCTAGGCGTTAAGGGGCAGGTGAGGTAGAGACATAGAGACATGTCTGCTGTTCAGTTTGCTTTATCTACTGAATGTGGATCATGGAAATCCTTCACCTGACGGTACTCTTCAGCTTCCTCTCAATAAAAAAAAATCTGAATGTGAAACAGCTGTGGCTGACATTGACATTGATATTGCACGTGGGGAAAAAAACAATGTGTTATTGTGCTTTTCTCACTGCAGCTTTCGTTGGAACAATAAGCCACCTGGTCTTTTAAATATTTCCAGAAGTTAGTACTTGACAATGTGTCTACCTTTCCAGTATTGCACTGTTGAATACATTGGTGCTTTGGTGGCCTTAACATTGTACATACATTTTTAACTTCACACTCTAATGTGGGCTTGAGTGGCTTGTCTTCATTACCTAAAGGTCTGATGTATTCTGCCAGAAGCTGCAAGGGCTTTTAAGTCACTTTTCAACACCTTATCATTACCATAAATGATTGTATTAAGTAATATTCTCACAATGTTCTGCTCATGTACGGTTCTGGGTGTCCAAAGAAAATGTCTGAGGAGCAAAGTACTGATTATTAAATGATTAAGTTCATATTACACCAGACCCGGCTCTGTTCATCTCTGAAGGCTTACATTGTTAATATAGTTTTCAGTGGACCTTTTCAGTAACCTCTAATAAACAGAAT
This sequence comes from Serranus cabrilla, assembly GCA_903364295.1. Classification (NCBI taxonomy): domain Eukaryota; kingdom Metazoa; phylum Chordata; class Actinopteri; order Perciformes; family Serranidae; genus Serranus; species Serranus cabrilla. The sequence continues at coordinate 66,553 of CAFUXE010000433.1, read as the reverse complement.
GGGAGAGCCGCATGCCAAAGCAAAGACCAATCTGTCAGATGTAATCATGAAGTCTGTGCTGCAGCTCTTTATGAAAATAAAGATCATTGTGACATCCACACCTCAAGAACTTCAGCCCTGCAGCAGCTACATTTTGGTTAGAGAAATCTTTGAAACGATACCAAAACAAACAATAAGGCCTGCCATCATTACAGCCATATGGTTCCCATCATATCTTAATTCAAAACACAGTCTGCTGCACACTTGTGACACAATTCAAGACCTTTAATCTGTTAACTGGGCCTGCAGATTAGAGTCCTGTATCCAGGATTAAACAGTGTTAAGAGAGTTTGGTGCATAGATATAATTTCAAACAAGATTATGTGCTCATCTTATTTGGTGAAAAGGATTTAACTTGGAACTATAACAGTCTTATAAATTAACCATGTTGTCTAGCAGCCAGAGAAATACAGAGGGGAATAGATGTTCAATAGACTCATGTTACTTGGTAGACAAAACAAAATGCTTTAAATTGACCAGACGGGTGTACTATGAAGCTTGATTAGTGGGCTGGTGAAGTATGTTGGGCTTTAAGCCAGAGTTTTCAATCAGATCAACATATCTGCGGTTTGCATGAATGTAAAATGCCACATTTTTTTGCCGATGACTGGGCTGAATCTATTGGGGTTTTAGGCTTTGTTAAACCAGCTAAAGCAAAGAAATCCTGGCCCTGTTGAACTCTCTTTGTCCTGCACTCCTCTGGAGCGCTGCAGTGGAACTAACTGCATGGAAAGACTCAGGGAGGATCAACTCTATGCATGGTATGTTATTTAACTTAAGGTGGAAGGATCATTACAGACCTGTAAAAGACATCACTGTTCCCTGAAGTTGTGAGAACTACACATCATCTTTTACACCACAATTTTCACTCAAATGGATCAAGGTCTAGATGCATTTATTTTGTGTTGTAACTAAACCTTGAAACTTAGTTGCATTTTTTAGATTGATTTCTTCTCGAAATATGAAAGAAAATACGGTTTATTTCCACTTTGAATTCTTTAACAGGCTCTCTAAGGTTCAGTGCAGGAGCAGCCATACCAGAGTGTTTCCTCTGTCCAGCAGAGTCTATGATATTACTGCTTAAGACATGTGAAAGCACTGGCTCAGGATTCAGTAAGGAAGATATTAGCAGATAACTGTTCCAGAGTTTTCCCAAGATGCAAATATCTTGAGCAGTTCAATAACACACCAAATGTCTTTCCGTGAGTGAAGCAAAAGTTAATTCAGGAAACGTTATAATGGACACAATATCGTACAAATGGTGAATGCTATTCCTCATGTAGTATACCTCCAGCTTCAGCATGTTATAGCAAAACAGCTGTACACAATGTTTACAGCAGGGTTTTCCTCACAGGAACAGGAATTGGAGCACAGACATAAAAAAGGGAACATGAGGAGGAATGCCGAGAGGAGTAAAACATCTCTGAGTCAGCATCTTTCTCCACAGTGTTTTAATCACCTCCTTCTCCCGACCTCTACCCGCTAATGAGTCTGTACAAGGAGCCACTCACTCTCCATGTGGCCACCCCTGAGTCCTTACCACATCTCACTCTACTATAAACTGTGACCATCTGCTGTTGTATTGAAATCATTACAGAGTTTAATGAAGGTAACTCACAATAAGATACATTCATTATTTGTTTATTTGACACATATTGCCATTTCTACCCAAAGATCATAGACCTGCCCTGCTGTAAATGCAAGGAGCTACCAATGAATGATGTTCACTGCAGCTCTATCTCACTGGAAAATAAATCACCAGTAGTGGAATGTAACTAAGTACATTTACTCAAGTACTGGACTTAAGACCAATTTTAAGGTACTTGTACTTTACTTTTCACGTTATCACCTTGGCCAAGGAGGTTATGTTTTTGCTGGTGTGTGTCTGTCTGTCAAAAAGTACTGCACGGATTTGGATAAAATTTTCGGACAACATGTGAATTGGGACAAGGAACAAGTGATTCGATTTTCCATCTGGTTACTACGTTACTTTTCAGGTCAAGATTTAACATGAAAACAAAATAAATTGATAATTTAGACTTTTTACTTTATTTTATGAAACCTCATAAAAGTATATGAATTAGTTAAAACGAACCCTACCTTGAGAAAATTAAAACACCAATAGTATATTTGTAATATATATAACAATCTGAGTGAGTCCATTCTGCATAACGTGTACTTTTACTTTTGATACTTTTAATAAAGTAAGTTTTGAATGCAGGACTTTTACTTGTAGTGAAGGAACTTCGTGGTGTGGAATTAACATACAGAGGTTAAATATGGACATACAGAGACAGGTGTGTTTAATTTAATTGGGAAGGAAACAAAGTCTGTATGTACGACAGTCCAAGGTCCTGAGGATTAAACACTTATGTCCGTATTTATCTACATGTAGAAAGATGATTCCCGTGTGGGAAAATGTTATTTGAATGGCAGAGAGCTGTAAAGCTTCACAGCTGCTCAGTTCCTTAAAGGGGACACTTGTTAATCACACTGTTCACAGCTTTTTTATCAGTAAAGATTATGAGTAAAGATTCTGTTTTTAAAACTACAGTATATTTCCGTCAGAAGTTGGCGCAACAGGCAATGCTAGGCTGTTAGCCTGCCTGTCTGTTTACTAACAGAGTGGAATAAGTAGAGTTTGCAAACTGGAAACAAAACAAGTTGCCTTGGCCATCTAACTGCAATGACTAAAAAAATTTTGAATGGAAAATTAGTTGATGGAAACAAGGTGTATTTGTGTGTAAAGGTAAAATTTTGTTCTTCCAAATATTTTCCCTCAAGTCAAAAAACGTGAAGTTTGAATTATATAGCTACTTCTATGTCCTACTGTGTCATCACAACCTTATTCACCCCTCTTTCCCCCAATATCTGCTGATGCTGTTAGCTGTCTCATTATATAGCTAAACCCCCCAGTACAACAGGATCCAGTCTTAGGAACTGTCCATAATCACTCTACTATAAAGCTCTGAAAACAGCCAGGCTTCTTTAGTGAGGACCAGATGGTTTCTGTCCTCACACTGTTATGTGCCTGTAGTCTCTTAATTTCATGCAGACCCATGCACCAATTTAACCAAAGCAAAGCCTAATCCAAGTCCTAATAGACTGAGACAGAGTGGCATTCACAAGCAGGAGTAAATGCTAAACTATTACAGAGCAGGCTCCAGTGTCTCAGCACATGCTTGGGCTGTGTCCAGGCTGTTTATTACCTCACAGTGTCGACACCATGGCCTTGGTGTCAGTGGCTGACATACATTTCCATAGACGCTGCCTTCTGTCTCATATCAGAGATTGGAAGCAGGTGGCCTAGTCGGCCCCCACAACACACAGTGGGCTCTACCACCACAACTTGGCAGCGATACCAAAGCGAGCAACGTTCAAGAGGCCAATCAACGATGAGTGCTGAAAAGAGAGAGGGAGCAGAGCACGGATTCTGGCTTGAACTATTACCAGAACCAGCCTGTTCTTTAACACTGCTCTCAGTGTACATCATCCCTCTGCTGAAGTCTAGCCGGAGTGAATTGTGCTGAAAAGTCAAAGCTGATATCTTGTATCTGCAATAAACCCTCTCATCCTCCACGCGTATGATTGAACTGAAACATGGATGGATCACTGAATGGGCCTACTGGGCACATACCCAAGGACCTGAAGTGACAGAGGTCCCCCTGGCCTAACAGATACATACTAACGAGAAAGTAACTCAAAATGACCACAAAGATATAGAAAATGACTACAAAGAGTCACAGAAAGACTACAAAGAGACCAAGACAACCAAAAATAGATGTCGGCAAGATCAGACCACAAAAAGACTTACAATGATTAGAAATGGGGGAAGAACAACCACAAAGAGACAGAAAGCAACTACAAAGAGGCTCAACAAGGCAAGAAAGAGACAGAAATGATCACTAAGAGACAAAGGAGCAAAACAACCACAGATAAAAATTAACTACAAAAAAGTATGTTTCCGTCTTCCGCAGGCAAACCAAAACCATACACTAAAAGAAACATCAACGAACTGCATTGAAAATTCTCAGTAAACACTACGTGCAACTGCCGTCCAATCCAAGAAGTTCTGTATTGTTCAAATTAAAATATATATAAAATCTGCTTTAGTTTCAGCTAGCATCAACACACATTAACAAATGCACAAGTACACTTGTACACCTCATGTGGATCAGCCTCAAAAGCATCTGAACAAGAACAAGCAGTGGCCTTTGTCTTTAACTTGTCTTTGACTGCATAAATGCAGTAATATTTAATCCTTTTGATAAGAAATACACATGCAGAGCATCTGGCTTCAGCACAGATGCACCTTATAAGATGGCAACAGAAAGACAAGTTGATTGGCAGATGGACCAATAACCAGAAAATCCACCAGGCAGGGCAGGAAACCAGCAAAGGAGCCAAACATTTCCACGCTTCAACATGCATTACATGCAGCAGGATTCAGGGCATGTGGGAAAACGGATTAGAACATGCAGGAAACACCATATAATAAATCTGATGAAGCCCTGAGAAACATCTTCATGACCAAACATCAAGTCCAGTTTGCTTTCATTTATTCCTCCAAGATAAATCTGGAGAGGTCAACATTCCTGCTTCTCTACCGGATCTGCTTTTTCTCCATTCTTCATGAATCACATTCAGGACAGTAATAATTCCGTCATTGTGGAATGTTAAAGCTCACAACGCAAATCTAATAACGAAGAGGATTCCCTGGTGAAACCCTTGTGGCTCAGTGTTCAGAGCTAGAGTTGGAGTCTCATGGTAATTGTGATACAGTAGAATGTGCAATACATGGCCGATAGCCACTGTACGCACACAGAGAGTTTCTGATCATGGACTTTTGTCTGTCAAGGAGAAAATGCAGGTTTTTGGGAATAGCTGGCTGATTAAGTAATGAGATGCAGTGTGTCTTTCTAATTAAATGTTTAACTTTCTGTATAATGTGGGATAAATTAGCGTTAATCAAAGCCATACACCTTATCTTTGAATCTTTTCATTGTTACAGGTTTAATATTGCAATAAAGTATTGAGGCTTATTCTGGATTCCTATTTCAGGTGAGAAAACACTTTCTCTTGCTTTCATCACTGTAAAAACCTTCATGGAAACGAAATAATTTATCCCGTCATTCTTCGGATTCCAGTATGTTCCTGAGCTTTAACAACATGTGTGCTACAAAGATTTGTTGTATTTTATTGCTCAGAGCATTGAAACAACACATTCCTACATACTCACATTTTAGATCATGCTTGTGGTCTATAATCACTTGACCTTGTGTGTGTGAACAGAAAGCCCTCGATCAAACTAGCAGAGATGATTTTTGTTTTCCAAATTTCCTGAAACCTCTGTGTATTTCTGTAATTGTTTTAGCAGTTAAGGAAATAAACCTCAGCTGTTCACAGCATTATTATTCCTCTCAACATGACATTGTCATATGAAAAAGACTAACATGATGTTGTACACCTGTGGTAGGCTGTTACGGAAACGCATGTTGTTACTGTTGTCAAACTCAAGATTACAGACCAACTGCAATTTCTTTTTAAATCATTCTGGATTAAAGAAATACAGCAAACAAATAATAATTATGAAAAGGACCTTAGAAGATTTTCCAAAAGCATTCTAAAAATGTAACTTTTGTGGACAAAATTTGAAATGCTGTAAAATACCTTAACAGCTGGGCTGAGACCCTTACAACCCTGGATTATTATTGTATGTTCCTGCACCGAGCCGAGGTTCAGTGAGAGAACCTGGCTGAACACAGGAGCTTGGCTGACTCTCTCCTTGTATAATGATTCTGGCAGAGAAGTGAGGATAAATCTGTCTCGGGAGATGAGAGGAAGGAAAAACGTTTTACTAAAAGCAGAGTGAGATGGGTTTGAAGCACAGGATGTGGAAGAGAGGAAGAGAAACCTAAAGGAATACTGATCAGATCAGATATCTCTATCTGCTCCCTATCTGTCACTGCAGTGTGTGAAAACCAAAGAGTCCATGTCAAAGCAAACGCACGGGAGAGCTGCCTCTAACAAACAACGACACGTTCCTGTGAAATGTCTGAGCAAGAGGAAGAGCCCCGGTCCTTTATCTTGGGAAAGTCAAGGAGAGCCTCTTCAGTGTGTGTCTGTGTGTGTTTGTCAGCATGTGGGGGGTAGGAACCAAATATCCTCTGGTCACCATTCTATTTCAGCGGGACTCTTCCGAAACACTAACAGCCATCCTCCTGTTTGCGTGTTGACGTAGACCACAGGGGTTTGGACAGTAGAAAGAACAGACGCTGACAGTGACGAGACAATGCTCAGAGACAACAGGGACCATCAGGCTTTGTATGAGCTTACTGGAAGTATTTACTGTTTAGTGATGACAGATCCCAGGTTCCCGCTCTGGGGGTAAAAGAGTGTTCAGTAGCTGACCTTATTTAGAAGGTTAAAGGGGCTATAGGGCTTTACTGTACATCCTGTGACCTTTAGAGGTGTCTTCAAATTCTTCAAGACAGAAATGTTCTGTCATCTGTTTCTCAAGTTTTTAGGTAATCAAATCAGTTCAGTCACTAAATATACAATATATAAAATATATTTTGGGAAAGATGCTTTAATGCTATGGAGTGCTGCAGGGATGACAGACTTTTGTTGGCCAAACTGAAAGTTATCATCGCACTTGTTCCTGTGACAGAAAGCCAAAGGGATGGCTACTTGTTAGCAACCGACATGTTTAAGTAAAACACCTCATTGTGTTAAGCTTGTGTTAACAACTGACCGAAACCTCCCTTGACATCAGGGAACCAGCAGTGCAAAAATGCTAACACATTTCCAGGTTTTAAGACTCATTCCTTCTCTCTATTTGCCCTCTGGCAGACACGAAGATGAAAACACTGACACCACTTTCATATCTGTACAGTAGTGTAAGAATTCAGCATAAAGACTGTAAATAAGCAGAAACAGCTAGCTAGGCTTTATCTAACTTCAATAAAGTCCTTACCAGCACCTCTAAAGCTTCATCTCATTTGTTTAATTCCCTGAACAGTTGCCAGTCAAGTCAACTAAGTTACTGCTCCCCAGCAAGAAGCTGTCTGGCCTCTTAAAACAGCAAATTGTCATTGAGCAACGCTGTGTTAATTAGTGAGCTTTAGAGCTGCTGGTAGCTGGGTTTTGCTACTGTTTGACACAGCCAGGCTGGCTGTTTCACCCTGTTTATAGTCTTTATGCCAACTAAGATAAGCTAGCTGCTGGATGTGGTCTCATATTTACTGTACAGATATGATAGTGATATCAAGCTCCTCATCTAACTCTCCACCTGAACGTGAATGAGTGTGCTTCCCTGTTCGCAAAATTTTAAACTATTCCTTTCAGTTGTTCACTTCTCATGACAAATAACTTACTTTTAATCATCTGATGCATTAAATAAAATGTTGAGCTACTATTCTGAAACTGAAACTGCCATATGTGACAGGGTGCTTCTATGGTTTTTACTTTTTCAGACATATAAATGCATCTATCCTTATTAGCATCAGCAGTTTTTTATAGAGTGGAGGCTCAGCTGGGTTAGCCTCAGCACTCCAGGGTCTAGCCTTCAAAGAAAACCTTTCCTCCCAGAGAGCACTTCTTCTGCATTTAACTACCCAGAGACCCCCCAACAGAGCAGCCCCATCCAATCACTGCTACACTACAGGCTCTTTCTGCTCCTGCAAAGTGAAAGCATAAGGTCTGAACTGGGCCTTTTAAAAGCTTTAACAACATGTTGTCCTCTGAGGATGCAAGTCAGTTCACTCACATACACATCTTCCTGCTGTATACTGTATATTATGAATATCTGCAATTCATGAAGTGGAGTATTCAAGTTTGTAGAAGTTGGCCAACTTTTAATCAGGTGGGAATGAACTCACCATATTGGCATCGTGTCCCCTTGAAGCCCCGTGGACACTGACAAATCTGCTCTCCCGTCTCTGCACACTGGCCTCCATTGAAACATGTATTGGTACCACACAACCCTGCAAATAACACATATAATATATCACAATGTTGCTGGTGAAGTATCAAAGTTTCTGTGAATTTCTGTGTGTACAAATGATCTTCATCTAGTCAGCAGCTTGACTGCATTCCTGCTCATTTTTCAATCTTTCTACTAAATATCAAATTGATATGATATCAGAACCACCCCTATTTGATACATACAGTATGTCTATATAATACAATTACTCACTGTGCAGACAGCCCATCTCGTCACCCATCCGAGTCCAGCCGGGACAGCACTTATAGACTGTGTGCAAATCCATGCTGTACACCTGCCTGTACACTGTGTAGTATGCTGTCCTGAGGAGGAGAAATTGGTTTACAGTCACATGATTTTTCTGGAAGTTATATTATAGGCCCATGCATATTATTAACATGTGCATGTAGACTCATGTAACTCTTTAATGTGTGCAAGCAGTTCTGCTCTTACCTTCTCTCATAGCCCATACACCAGCTATGGCTGTTGCAGCCCTGCTTCCACACCTTCACCATTCGGGTAAAAGCCTGGACACAAGGCTGCTGGACCCCCAACATGGACATCTCCTGGTCAGTACAAACATTTGGCCTGTGCATTGGAAAAATACACAAGAAAGAGATAAGGGAGAGAGTTAAAATTGTTTAAAAAAAGACTAACCTTTTTTAAATCATAAAGGCTATTGGCTTTCAAGAGCAGCATGTAAGTTCTTCATTTCCTATAGTTGTATAATGTATGTTTGTATGTATGTTGACATGGGTAGTGGGTTCGAGATGATCTTCAAATTAGTGGCCTGAGTCTGTTGCAGAGATCATGTATTTATCCCAACATACATGATCTCCCACATGCTCTACACATGTTCATTCGCATGAACATCAGCTCATCACAGACACATTGTTTGTCAGACAATTATACAGCTTCCTGTTTGGTGCAATGTCCTTGATTAAGGCCGGCCATTTGGACACTGCCTACAGCACTATAAACAACCAATTAAATTCCACAGGAAACACTTTTTTTCTCCAGAATTGTTTGCATGTTCATGTGCCTGCATGCATGTATGTGTACAAGGTCATTATACAGCACTGTGGTTTGTATTGTACATTGCTCTGTCATACGCTCATATATATGCTCAGCATATTTGTTTGTTGCCAGTGCAGGTATCCTAAACTATCCAGAGGTGTCCTTCTCCACAAACCATCTGGCTTCAATAGGCCACAGAGCAGCCTGGAGTTAATTAGAGGAAGTATTCAGCTTCTCCTGTAATGAAAACGATTCCTTCAATCATGTCTAGCACAGTCTACTTAAAATGTGAAACCACTGTCGGAGTACTATCAAAAAAATCACATTCCAGTGGAAGCTATTATGCAGAAGCACGTTATAGCAGTGCTATAAAAAGCAACATCATCCTCAAAGGGGACCTGAAATAGCGACGCCTAGTGGGCACTGAACAGCATTAAAACTATAAAGGAACAAATTTAGAAACAAGTTAAATCATGTGTAAAACTACATAATAACTGTATTTGCAAAAATAAAAATAAAAAAGCTATGGTGCGTTATCTTTGTCTTAAAAGTACTTAAAAGCAAACTCTCACTCACCTGATTCAATACATCTAATGTGTATACATGCGAATTAAAAACTGTAAAAAATTATCTAAATTCTCACTTACATGCCAAGTTGCAGCTCCAGTGATGATGCGATGTGCATGGTGCTGAATAATATCACAAACAAAATATCAGGGAACATCATTTCAGCCTGTTACAGACACGGAGAGAAGTATTCAATCGGCGCAGCCTCTGCGTCCCTCAAATTAAAAGCATCCTGGCAATTATAAAAGTCCGCCTTAAGACATGACTCAAAAGTTTATGCTTGTCTTGTGTTGATATTTCCCGAGATCCGGATGTGATTCCCCGTTCACTGGTTTGAGCAGATGGACGTCTAGTCTGTCAATCGCAGCCTTTGAATGGCTCCGAGTAAACGCACCACCCACAGTCACTGAGGGGCCACCTCCCAGAACCCCCAGCGACTTTGACCTGTGGATTCACTGATTTTAACACACCCAGACATGCTTTTATATGATTCTTTGATAAAATACATCACGTGGCAATTGTATTTAATAAATTATCGCCTTAAAGTATATAAAGCAATATAAAATGTGAATAAAAATGGGAGTGGATTAGGCAACTGGCTCAATGAATATAACACGCAAGGGATTTACTTAAGAAAATAAAAAAATGATTTAACAAAGGTTAACAAAACTAACAAATGAAGTGGGTAAATCACGGATGCTACATTGATTAAATATTTCTGGGAACAGGACAGACGATTTTATTGCATTTTGTTTTATTACATATATTCATAAATCAATAAATATTCAGCATTCATAATTGTGAAATTGTGTATGGCATAAATGCTATGTTAAATAGCCTGTTAGATTAGATTAAGACCAGCGTTATTGATACCACAGAAATTGAATTGCAGCAGCAACAAGAGAAAGAAAGAAAAAACTGATGCCTACCATAAATAAATTACAATGAAATAAAAGGAAGGAAAAGAAAAGAAGCTGCAACAATAAAATATTAGCTACCTGGACTGCAAATATCTATAGCCTATATGCAAGGCATCATGATAGACACAGAGATACAGGATAAAAAGTTCAGAACTTTATAATGCAACTTTATAATTAACACAGTGATTTTAAACATTTGATGAACTAATCCGTTTTGATTTGATAATTTCCAGATTTTGAAGTGTTTAATTATTTCAAGATGGAAAACAGAAAATGTTTCTATATAGTGTAAACAAACTTAATAAATAACAATTAATTAATAAAAAAAATCTATGTTATCGGTCATCCTATTGTACGACGGCGTATCTTAGTACTATTGATTGCAAATCAAACCCAAAAACAAATTGTTGGACCGAATGATCATCTCATATTCCTGCTTTTAATTTCAGCGCTTATGAAAGTGACGTAATTTCCTCCTAAGCTTTAGTACTTCCTGTTTGGAAAAGAGACAGCGGAAGAAGAGAGGAGGTTCCTCTCTTGTATCAACACAGGGAGATGCTTTACAGCTACATCATTTGTAATACATGCACATAACTGCACCATTCTGAGTACATTTAGAGTATCTAATTCCGTTTAAGATTTGATAACTACGTTGGAACGACAGCTATCCGTAGCAACAACCCAGAAGGTAAGAAACCGAAACTACCGCGCTAACGTTAGCTTGAAATGGCGCTAATGTCAATGTTTTATCTTACGATAGCCTCTGGATTTTTTTTTTTACTTCACTGGATCTCTTGACAATTACTTAAATCGCGGAGCTAGACACTAGCTATTTACCAGTTTCTGCAAATATTGGCGAATGTGTTGTTTGAAATGGTAGTAAAATAACTACTGTATGAGCCATTTATATGCGTCACTCACTGTTGATAGTAGAGGTTAGCTTTCACGTTACACAAAATATACATCCTGTTATGGTAGCTGTACCTGCAGCAGCTCTCATCCCATACAGTAAAGATTGCTGTTAAATTGTTTCATGTAGCCTCCCTTTGTCTACGTCTGCAAAGTCAGAAGATACAAACTTATCATATGACAGTGTCACGAGAATTTTTCCATTTCTCACTCCTGCCTACAGCTCATCAGCTGCGCCAGTGTTACCAGGGGATCTTTGGAAAGATTCATGTTTTGTGATCTATGTATAGTAGCTACAGCTTAATAAGATGTATAATTAGGTATGCAGCATGACAGGTTAAACCGGGCTGAAAATGAAACCATCAACACCTGTGGATTTCTACTTTTGGAATCGTATCTGCCCTTTGTGACCTTTTTGTGGCTAAAAATTTGCTCTGTGTTTCTGAACTAATCCTTCCTCACAGTGAAATGAACGGAGCAGCATTCCCTTCCCCCACGGCAGAGATGGCGGAGATGAACCGTATCCAGTATGAGCTGGAGTACACCGAGGGTATCAGCCAGAGGATGCGCATCCCTGAGATGCTCAAAGTGGCTCCTCAAGCCCACGAGGACCCTAATTTTGGATCTCAGGAGGTCCCCCACAGTGTCATAATGCAAGTCCCAGAGAGAATTGTGGTTGCAGGTTAGTATTTTGTTAAGCATTCTGTCCATGTAGGGTTGTGTTTTTGTGGTGTTCAAAGTCCTTGATTACACACAAGCCTGTCATTGTATGTTATTGGTGCTTTTAGCTGAGTGTAATCTAGCCATAATGTGGCTTTATAACAGCAGTTGACACATACTATCCATCCCTCAATCAGTGGCTCAGGACTTTGGCATGGTAGTTATTTAAGATTGAAAATGAAACAAAAAGTCTTAAGGGACAATGGCATGTTGGTTCATGTCAGTCATTATTCAACGTCACCATTTGAATGTCGGTACATTGTGAAGTAGAAAATGCAACAATCTCTCATTTACACCTTCCTTTTTCAGGAGACAGTAGTGACCCCCAGTTCCCCAGACCCAGAGACCTGGACCTAATCCAGTCAACACCACTAGAGACCTTATCACTGAAGACTCCACCAAGAGTCCTGACCCTCAGTGATCGGCCCCTGGACTTCATGGAAGAGGAGCAGCGGGCAGCTCCAGACAGTGAGGAGGTGGTAAGTGATAAGGCAGTCAGTTAGCTTTTATGAGGATACAGCATACATCCACTCATTGGTTTTTTGTTGTGATTTGTAATTACTGGCCACACGCTCCAAAAAAAAATGTAGGGATTAATATTGTACATTGAGCAATAGCATGATTCACTAACTGTAGCAACAACACCCACCAAGATTGTGTAAGTAATAAAGGACATAAACACTCCAGGGACTTTATCAGTGCAACTGTCTCTTAAACACAGCGACTCCGTTCATGTGTGGGTCTTAATTTTAGTGTTAGTTATAAACTAAAGCTGCTTACTGCTGCACAGCTAACAGTGCAGCTAGCTGGTCAGATATCACTCCAACACAATACATAAATGTCTTTGATATAGCATCAAGACTGTCAGTTCCTCACATTCTATTGAAAATGTGGGTTCATTTTTTCAGAATGCTTACAACTAAAGAATTTGCGATGCCTTACTAAATGCACTGTAAAACAATTTAAGGTCAACCATAACCAGAATAAATCTTTTTTTTTTTTTTTTGTAGTTGCGACCACAAGCACGAGTACGACGGGAACGTTCAGCCAGTGAGAATACAGCGGCCCGTCTTAACACTCAGCTGATGCGCAACGATTCTGCGTGAGTATTGGCCTGGATATGCAATCATTAGCTTGCTGCCAGCTCCATCTTTTCTCCTTTGTGCATGCACGAGCACGTTTGTTTTGGCTCTGTTTTCTGTGTTTTCTTTGTCTTTGTGACGTAGCTGGATGTCTGTTGTGTGCCGTTTTGTTGCATGAACTTTTGCTGCTTTCAGTGTCGATGCAGAATCTGTTTTTGTCACTGACACTAATCCATTAACACAATGATTTTAAACAATTGATGAACTAATCAGTTTTGATTGGATCATTTTCTAGATTTTGAAATGTTTAATTATTTCAAGATGGAAAAGACAGAAAATGTTTCTATTTATATAAACAAACTTAAAGTCAACACTGTCTCAGCAACACTTCAGAACACAAAAACACATGATAGAAAAACCATTAAAGACAAAAGACATTTTACCTGCTGCACTGTACTTGTTTTAATGCAGGGCTACTTTAAACTTCATGTGCTCTGTAGAATTAGGCAAAAAGCATAAGATTATGTTTGTATTTGCATATACTAACAACGTTCTGTGGAAAAAAACACCTTTGATCACCTTCCTCAATACAAATGCATGCAACATCATCACAGTACTACTGATGATAAGGTAACCACAAAAACAAGACAGTGGTCCTGAGTAATCTAATTAAGATTGGAATAGCCAACTGCTTTAGTTCAAACTTGGTTTCTGTTTTTTTGTTGGGTGTATCATATGTGAGTGAAGCACTGTTAGTGGTTGGCAGGTTAAATCTCTGTTGTTATTAGAGCATTTACTTTCACTTGGTTGCAATTTTTTACAAAGTCAGTAAAGTACAGGATAGTTTATTTCCTTATTTCTCTCCCTCTCCTTCCTTCCTTTCTTTCCTATGTTGTCTTTTCCTCCCCTTTCCCTCTGAATTGGCTGCTCTTAATGGTGGGCACTGAGCAGTGCGACCCCGTCCCCCCCAGCCACTGTCCACCCTTGCCCCTCTCTCACCGTGACTGAGGAAGAACACAACCTGTACAGCGCTAGCGGTGTTCTATCTTTCATCCACTCCACTACACGTCGGGCCTACCAGCAGGTCCTGGAGGTCTTGGACGAGAACCCTCGCAGGTGACCTGTCGATCATCCGGCCATTTCTTTTTACTTAAAAGAAAAAAACTTTGCTTGCTAGATATTTTTTTAGAGAAGAAAGTACTGGCTGCATCAATTATCTGTACTTCTGAAAAGTCTTGAGTAAATCTACTTTGATTTCTCTTGTTTGTTTTTAGGGGAAATCAAAGTAGTTTGTTGTTTGGCCCTTAGTTACAAGGTTTGGAGCGTTTAGGTGGTAGTGACTCAAACATTACATGACCATTTCTAACCAACTAAAACACTAAGTAACAATATTAATACAGCATTTATTAATCTGAATGTAAAATGTAACATTTTGCCTGATGTACCCTCAAATCTGTGGCTTCGGGTGGAAGTGTTGGTGGGAGTTGAACCACTTGTTTAAGTTGTATTCTGCTTTGTCAACCTTTTAAAATGGATTTTGCTTTGGGATAAAAAGTTAATGAACTCCTTTTGGGAATTTGTTCTGTATCTGGAAAAAATATAAATGAATCTCAGAGCTTATGAATCCTTTTTAAAGGTTTTACATCAGAGCAAAGACACCTGAAATAGTTGCATGCACATTTCAGTTTACACCTGCTACTGCTTGCCCTTCCTGATGAAGGCATACGGTGAAGTTAAATTCTATTCCTGTGATTCAAACACTCTGCCCTCTTCAGAAGTTTAACATGCAAAAATTGTATCCACACCCTTCGCCTCACATCTGCTAGGAGAACGTTTTCTGACAGCCAAAGCGCTAGGATTTTATTATCAGCTTTATTAAAGATAAAGGAGTTTAAATAAAAACTTTAAATAATACATTTTAAAAGATTAGCCTGTTCATTTCCAGGACAACTACAGAGGTGTAGTTATGCAAAGAACACGTGAGGTGTGTGCATGTTTGCAACACTGTGCCATGTGTATGTTGCCCTATCTCTTATTTTTCCCTTCTCCCGACCCTGTCTTCCCCACCTCTGTAGCAAACCATCACTGCGAGGGGGGTCGGCCTCAAGCTCCAACCCCCTGCATGACCCCAGGTAACTTCACCTGGCACTTAATCTTCATTCCAATTCTTCGTCCTTTTCCTCATCTATCCCTATCTTCCATTCTCATTACGGGTCAAGAAATAAGATTAGAAGAATATGCTATTAAAATAAGGTTGTTATTGTTAACTTTAAAAAATGTGCTATGGAATTATACACATCATATTTTTCTCACACTGATTGTTTTGTCTTTCAGGCTTGCACTAGCAACATATGAAGCCACACTGGATGCAGGGCCTGATGACATGACTGTGGTTGATGCAACAACACTCCGACGTCAGGTTAGTCCTTAATGATTACACGGTCTCCATCTTGTGTTGTGTGAGCTAATCAGGGAACCTCTGTGACTGACAACATTTATATCTTTTATTATTTATTCAAAGCTCATCAAGTTGAACCGGAGACTCCAACATTTGGAAGAGGAGAACAAGGAGCGAGCAAAGCGAGAGATGATCCTGTACTCAGTCACTGTAGCTTTCTGGCTGGTCAACACCTGGGTGTGGTTACGGCGTTAGAGCCAGCCTGTATGTCTGCCATCACCATGACGGAAGAACGTACTTCTCCTTATTCTATGTGTCAAATGTTAGCTACTCGCTGCACTCAGTCCCTGTGTGACGTCGGCCGTGGAACACGTGTACAAGGCCGGTTGCCCACAGGGCTTATATTTTGATTTGGTTTATTTAATACATGTACAGTTTTATTTTTTTACTCTTATTTCATCCTGTCTGATATTTCCTCATGTTTTGTTTTTATTACAAATCTTTTTGCTCTATGCTAAGCATGACTTGTTGTAAATATTTGTCCATGTCACTCAGAGCTTTGGAGAGAAGTCATTCAGCGACGCAGTAAGGCATAGTTTACCAAAATGGGGAAAGGAAGCTGCAATTTAGAGGTGTATCCTGTTGAATATTTATTGAGGAGAGAGTAATATGTGACTTGAATTGTAAAATGTAACACAATTTAATAAAACCATACATATGACATGTTGTCCTGTATTTTGAAATGCACACATCAGTGTAATATTGCTGTTATGTGATGGACCATTAATGCGTTCCAATAGCCACTATTCAGCATGCTAGAAATGGATCAAGTATTTCTCAATACAAACTATGTCAAATGTTGTGTGTCAACAATACCAGGATGTTCCAGTCAAATTTTGCAGTATGCAAGCCTAGCAAGCTCTTCAGGGCTGGTCTGACCCAAGGTCTAATACTATATATATATTAGTATTAATTAATATATATTACATTAATATTATCACATTTACCTGACGATGTATAAAACTGAATGATTCCCTTTTTATTTACATTGATGTTTTTATCATAATTTCTGCCCTAATGATTATTCCTGTAGGTTTATGATGTTTTTCTTAAGGTGAGCAGCGAGGTTGCAGATTACGACTAACTGAATACCCTTTCCATGCATGTAGCACCTACAGTGGTTACTTCAAGCTAATGTAAACACAAATATAATATATACGTATATAATAAAAATCACGAAAATATTCAATTTCTGCCTAAACCATACTCTTACATCAAATTCCATGTCGCTAGTGTACAAATGATTCAAAATAATTAAAATCTATTCCGTAGCTTCTTTGATAATTAATGTGAAGGTATAAACCTTTATTGACACTGAAGGAAAAATATTCACAAAAGAACTGAACAGATCTTGAAAGATTTATTCTGTCTTACCAGTTACAATTAACAACCATAAAAACAAAATGGCTTTGAAATTCTTTAACACGAATATGTGAGACAATGAATTATATTTCTCTATAACAATAACAGCTAAATATTAAATTGTAACAGTAAAGCTGGGCCCTGATCTGGCATTGCATGGCCTCACAAGACTGATTTATTAACTGCCAGCAAAAACATTTAAATTGGAGCTGTGTCCAGAGGGACTATTTGTAGCTTTAGAGAAAACTGATCTCAACCTTAAATGCATCAGTCCAGCTCCTCGATCAGGCAGTGTGGTGGAGAAGACTTTTGGTTTTGTTTGGACTTCTCCACTGGTTCAAAAATATCCTCATCTTCTGGGTACATCAATGATGAAGAATTATTAGAGACCCCAGTCGATTTGTCGCTGCCGCCCATTGAGAACAAAGCATTTTTATCTGGACCAAAGGTGGCTGCGCTCTCATTCTGGCTCCTGATTGGTTCCTCGTCATCGCTGCCACCTGAAATAACCTCTATTATAGGTTTGAAAGCTTGCTGAGAAGAAAAGAATGCTGTTAAGTCTTCTGTGTCCACATCCTCCAGATCAGGCAGGTCATTAATACGCAGTGAGCGATCAAGAGGAAGGTGAATGGTTTCTAACTGGTCTGCATCCTCCAGCTCTGTAACCAGTGGTCCAGGACCGTGAGCTGATGCAACCTTGTCTGCTTGGGGTGGAGCTGCCCTGACCACAGAAGGCTGCTTCTTTTCAAACTGCTCACTCATGTTTGTCTCTCCCCCTGCTTCATTTCTCATAAACTGGACTCCACATGACTGGTTTTGTTGTTTGTCATCTGCTTTTTCTGTCTCTTGCATCTTTCCTGCAATACTTTCTTGCTCTTGTGCTGACTGCTCTTGATTCACTCCCTCTCTCTCTTCTGCAACAGGCTGCTTTACCTGTGATTCCTCACGGCCATCTTTCTCTGGCTGCTCCATCTTTAACCCTTGACCTGGCTGCTCTGCTTCTAGATGTCCACAATTTGGCTGATGTTCATTGGGCTCCTGTGTTGATTGACTCTGCAAGAACTCTTCGTGGGCATCCAGACAGTCCTGCACAAAAGTTTGGATCTTCTCTCCTTTCGATGAAGGCACAATCTGGGTGTCACTTTCATCACATGGAGTCTCTGGAGTGATGGAAGCATCAGTCGCCCCTGAAATGAAACAGATTATACTATTAAAAAAGGAAAATCCACATTTACACTGTGTTTGTGTAAAAGTTGGATATGATTTACCTTTCTGCTGTAGCTCTCGAAGGCGTTGTCTCTCCAGGGCTTTCTTTCGAATCATTGCCATGCCATCCAAGCTGTCCTGAATTTTCCTCCTCTCTCGTGTTTCCCATTGCTCCCTCTCTTTACGCTCCCCTTCCAGCCCTGCCACCGCCCAGGCCTCTGCACATGCCCTGTCTTTGGGGAATATAGGCCGATCATCGAGGAAGGTGAGCTGCTTGAGACGCACAATCATGGTCTTCCTGTAGTTTGGGATTTTTCGTACCACCTCATTTCCCATTAGATTTAGCACTCGCAGTTCTGGCATGGCCTCAAGTACCTGGAGGATCTCGGGGTCATATAACAGATTGTGAGACATGTCCAGCACACTGATTGCCAGACACTGACTCAGATGCTCTATGTCCGTCACAGTCTCCAGTTTGTTATGGGCTATTTGTAAAGTGCTCAGGTCAGGAAGGGAGGATATGTTCTCTATGATGTGGATGTAGTTGTTTGAGACATTCAGGGTGCAGAGCTTTTTCAGAGGTTCAAGGTTTTCCAGCTTGTATATGAGGTTCTGCTGAAGGAACACGCACCGCAGTTCAGTCTGGGCATCCAGATTCTCAATGCGTTCAAGCCCATTGCTTTCCAGCCAGAGACACTTCAGTCCTGTGTACTCCTCAAGGTTCTCAATGGTGGAAAAGCCTTTGAAATGCAGGTACAGTGTATCATTCAGGCAAGGGGTTGAGTAAAGTTTGTGCTGCTTACAATGGTCTTTCAGGAACTTCTTCGTCATTCGTGGGCCTGAATGTTTTCCCTTTGTCTCTTGGACTACACTTTGCAGTATTGTAGTATTTTCCTTATTTTCTTGAGCTCCATCCTTTATCGAGATGTCCACTTCTTCACTATCTTTGATAGAAGACGTTACTTCGGCATCTGCACATTCCAAATGAGTCGCTGTTACCACTTTATCTCCCATTGTTTCCCGGACTTCAGGCGTGGACATCTCCAAAATATATCAAACTAACAAGCAGGAGAAAATAAACCTATACTCTTTTCTTTAAAAATAATAAATAAAAGTATTATATCAATTAAAAAGATGTGTAGTCCCGTAAGTTTCACTCAGCTGTCAGCTCCGTTTGCGAACGTTGGTAAAAGTTTATGTTTGTTTCCATGGTAACGCTCAGACGTTGCTGTAGGAACAGTCTGGCTGGCCGGATATTGTTTCTTGTTCCGTGTCGGACAGTTTTAGCAGCTGCACTCTACTGTCAGTGGTCAACCATGGCGTCCGGATACATACTAAATCGTGGTGTGCAGACATTAGGAATTCATTGTCACCGTGTTTGTCGAAACGTATCATTATCACAAGTTAGAGAAGTAAAGCGATGGATGAAAGCATACACACACATCATGGCAAAGAAGTTAAAGCTTGAGGGACCTCCACCTCCGAAGCCACGGTGAGGCTAACGTTAGCTAACACAAGAGCTCACTAGAGAGCATCTCAAGGCCGTCAATATATTCGAATGGACGGTGTTTGTTTATTAATTTTAACCGTTTGAGTATATATGATATATAAAAAGTGGAATAAATGCATTACACACATCGTCAACGGAGACTAATGTGTTATTACTGTGTTCACAGTTTATCAAGTGAAACCAGGGTATTAGCTAGTTTGTTCCTTTGCAGGGGTAGATGAAAGTCTGGCCCCGTCCATAGCCCTAATTTTGCTTCTCATTTTATTTAATAATTTAATTTGAACCATGAAGTTTTTCAGTAACCCAGTTTTCTCCTTATGGTCCAATTTTTTTTTTTTTTTTACAGAGTATACAGTATGGGTTTTGTTAATGTCTCCCTACAGCGCCAGACAAAAAAATAAAAAAAATTAGTATTTAAGAAACACTTTGAAATCATCTTGTAGAACAAGCCAGGACTCAGACTTAATGCCATGTTTGACTTTGTTTCAGCTCTCAACAGCCTCACTGGGATTACCATGCTGAAGTTCAGGCTTTCAGCATCCGCCTCCATGAGAACTTCTCCCTGGAGGTACTGAAAACAGCCTTCGTCAATCCCTGTTACCTGCAGGCGGAGCAAAAGAGGAGACAGGGGCTAGGCTTGGACTCTGAGACCGCCGCTCTTGTTCTGAAAGATAATATTCAGCTGAGTAAAATGGGAGTGGGTTTCACTAAAAGTTTCCTGACCGACTGGTGCAGGGCCAGCTTCCCCAGCCTGCCGAGTGAGGGTGTGGAGAGTGTTGTTGCGCACCTCACCAGTTCAGAAGTTGTGACCTATGTAGCAAGAAATCTTGGAATTGAAGACCTAGCCATGAGTGCAGAATGTCCTGTTCCTGATGATGTGCTTCATTCTACATTCATGGCAGTAATTGGAGCTCTACAGGAGAGCAGTGGAGCAGAGAAAACTGGATTGTTCCTCAGGGTAAGAGGCTTATTATAGAGCACTATGGATACTCAATATTTTGTTTAAAGGAACTGCCATGTGTCCACCCCAATACTCATGTGTTGACTCTCGTGTTTGTAAAGTATTATTTATTTATTTTATTTGCCCTCTCAACAGGATTTCCTTGTCACTCAGCTGATAGGGAAGGACCTCTTTGATATGTGGAATGTTATCAACCCCATGGGACTATTGGTAGAGGAGCTTACCAAGAGGAACGTACCACTTCCAGAGCCTCGCCTCATCAGATCTGCTGGAGCCAGTACCGTTCTGCCACTATACTTTGTGGGCTTGTACAGGTATGTGTTCTGTTGTTAATGTTGTTATCCACATAACAGAAATTGAAAAATGTTAAAAAGGTCTTTTAAGTTACATTACAAGTTTTGAGATGTGCTAAAAATATATAGACTTGGTGGTTATAGGCGTTTTGTGAATATATTCTGTCTTATTTTTTGATATTTGTTTATGTGTGTTAATTCAGTGACAAGAAGCTTCTGGCTCAGGGTCCAGGAGAGACGCTTGTTGCAGCCGAGGAAGAGGCAGCTCGTGTTGCCCTCCGGAAACTCTATGGCTACACGGAGAACCGTAGACCCTTTGACTTTTCTCCACTACAGAAGCATCAGCCATTAATTCAAGCAGTCAGCAGCAATTAGTGGAGTAACACCTCTTATGCTGCCGCAGAAAATAATTTCAAGGGGGTACAGTTGGACAGCAATGTGGTATGAATCTACTCAAGAGATCATTTGAGAAATAGTGCATCTCATTTGTGGATAACAGACTTGCTACAGATTGTAAGGAGAAAGTTAAGGAAAATAAGGTCAGCATCTAACTAATTATTCAACAGTGCACAGGATTGATTCGGTTTGTTATGCACATATCAGTACCCCCAGACAAAGGAGAGCAAAATAAACATTATTGTCTACACAAAAAGTGTGATTATGGTGAAAGCTTACCTTGGTTAATAATATATAGGTTCAACAGTCCATGGCACAAAAAGCCCTGATTTCTGGTGGTCCTTGTAAATATTACAATTTCCTCTTGGTCCATTAAATATTCTGTTATAATGTGTTGTTCATCTTTAATAAAAAAGTAATAAGTATGTGTACACCATTACTTTGTTCATGCACATTTTATGTTTCCTGATTATTGCATGTCTATGCCGGTATAAGATAAGAATGGGTGTTGATTTTTTTCCCAACATGTGGTTCATTACATATGTTTCGATCACATTACTTAAGGATTTGAAGATGTTTTTTTGTTGTTTTTTTCAAATAAGTTAACATTAATAATCTAAGTATCTTCCACGCATCTTTATGGAACTCAACTAAATAGGTGATTTAGTCTCATCCCTGGAAATAGTTCTCTGCAGAAGGTTAACCTGAACAGCCCTCATTGTTTTCTTACAAAGATTAGTTTTGTGCTGTCGTTTGAAAAAAAAAACACATATGGCTTTTTACATGCATGGTTTCAACTGCATTAGTACTCGCTACACGTTTTGCGTTTTGATATTTTTTCTAAATGAAAAAGAAGCAGGGACAATGTTTATCCGCATAGTGGCGCTGATGTGTCAAAGAAAGACTAGTAGCGGTCTGTGCCCTGAACCAAAGATATAGACAAGATAGTTCATGTCTTTTTCTAACCATATGAATGCGCAGATTGACACGTGCATTTCGTCAGCCAAGTAATGTTTAACAAATCACTGCATGATCTGTCAGATAAAGTAGCATACAGTTGCGGTTAACCGCAATATAAATAAAATGTTGCCGTAGATGCCAGTCTCAACTGGTCACAACGCAATACATACACAGCATCGGAGTAACATTATTGGCGTTGACCGCTACGCAGTAATAAAGGCTGATTAGATATTTCAACGCTGACTCTAAAAATGTGTTGGAATTAAAAGCATGTTGTATTGCGACGAATAAAAGACACCCATTTTGGCCTTGACCCAAAAAAGGAGCGTTTTACTCTGCATAACGGGATTTAAGCGAAAGCGGAAGTCGACGGCAGGAACCATCTTGTTCCGTTATAGCAACTGATCCAACGCCTCAAACTCCTTGTCCGAGGAGACGCAAGGCCCCCCTAACAACAGAGCCACCTACCCATTTCTTCTCTGTCTTCAGCACGGGTCGGCAACCGTTAAAAAGCACAGCCCTTTGTTTTAGTTGTAGCTGACCCTGTAGTCTTCCCCGGTTTTTATTAATCCTGCTGTATATCTCTAACTATGGCGGCGAGTGCGAAACGAAAACAAGAGGAGAAACACCTGAAGATGCTGAGAGAAATGACGAGTTTGCCTCCCAACAGAAAGTGCTTTGACTGCGACCAGCGCGGCCCAACCTATGCCAATATGACTGTGGGCTCCTTCGTATGTACCTCCTGCTCTGGCATCCTGTAAGTTTTAAGTTTCTGAATGACCTTAGCTTAGACATGGCGCACACGATATAACGTTTTGGTGTGCTTCTGCTACATGCGGCAACCTAAGCCAGCTAGCCAACTAGCGCTAGCTAACGGTATATAGGTATCCAGCAGTGTCAATGTGAGTTTAGCTGTTTTGACATTGTCTTGCTGTGCTGCCGTGTTGGGCGGGGTGCATAGAGGTGTCAGTGCTCAGCTCAGCAAGCTAACGTAGCAAGCACGACTGGATGCTAGCTAACGTTAGCTTCCCATGCTATCCAGTGAACTTATCTGACACTTGCAAGCTAGGTCTACAGATAAGCCAGTAGCCAGCTGCTACTACCAGTTGCTGGCAACGTTTGGAGACACCACCTTGTAATCGAGCTAATTGATTTTCTGCAGACAAAGACACACGAATACATATTTAAATTGTTTATTGGTCTCATTTTGCATCCACGATTTTTATTAGCTTTTTGCCATCATACTCTATAGAAGCATGCCGACAATTATCAGTTTGGTGCTAAGTGAAAAATGATGGTAGGCATCTGGGCGTGGGAAAGCCTCATCATTTGGAGATGCGACACATAATGCAACACCGGTATTCATGCCATCATCAGTCGTATTTAGTCCGGTCATCTATTTTTGTATCAGATTTAGAAGAAGTACATTACCCAGCCCACAGATGCACACTGACAAAATACCGGCAAGACTTATTTATTTATTTATACAACTGGCTGACACCCAAGCCTTTTGTGCCAATTCACTCATGCCAGTAGTTCACCCTCCATAACCGGTAACACATATTCTCAGCGTAGTTTAAGTGGATGTTTTGACTTTAGATAGCGTTTGCCTGACTTGAAGCTTTGCTGTGCAGTTGTGTAACCAAGCATCTGTAGCTTGGGATTTGGGATTAGTGAAGCATTCCATTTCTTCTTATTCAGCTAAAGATATCCCACATCAATAAAGCTGTCAAATTGTGCATGTTAAAAACTTCTATTTTTTTGGTATTTGTGATAGTGTCCAAATTTAGAAATGAATCTAAAGTGTTACAATATAGTGATGACAATTTATTGGATGAAAGGCTTCTGTTATCTGCATTGCACGACATTGTGTTTATCTGAACATAATCACTCTCCTCTGAAGACTTTTAAGGATTATTCTGTTTTCTCTTGTAAGTGCATTGACATTTGGTTTCCTGGAAACCAAATTATGCTCTCAAAAACCAAGTGCTAAAAACCATACTGCTTCGTTTTCCACCTGTGCACCAGTCTTGCAAGCAAACATTTTAGGCTTGTGCTGTTTTGTACCTGTTTTGTATCTAGTTTACAACCAAAGCATCATAGTTATGCTTTTGTTTAAACTGAGAATTCTGGTTCTCTTTGCCACCAAGTCCCATATTTGCTCACAAATTGGTATGGTAGTTTTTGTAAATGTATTAATTATGTTAGCCTATCGCAAGCTGTAAGTGAAAACATTTGCTTAGAGTAAATTGGCAATTTGTAGGTAACTTAATAAGCTGACTGTGTCTCCGTCCTGTTCTGCTCATTCACACAGTCTGCAGCATGCAATGGTCCTTAATGCTTTATGGAAATCACCCTTCGCTATTGTGAATGATGGTTATTCTAATAATGTTGCATGGGAAAGGGAAAGTAATCGTGCTCAGTAATTCCCCACTGATGACCTTTTAGTTTTATTAGTCGACAGGGGAGCAGATGACTTCGTTGACACGATGCTGTTTGTCCCTCAGACTTGGGCCCGTGTTTGACTAGGTTTGTGACCTTAATCTGTACAAACAGTTTTAGCAGTCTTCACTGAACATGAAGGTTATTTATTGTAGCACTGAAAATAATTAGATTAATTGTGTGTTTGCTTTTGGGCATAGTTTGCCCTCCATTTCACTTCACCCTTGAGTCTGCAGGGACTCCACTGTGAATTTCCCATCTGCTCACCCTATGGTATTAAAGCTTGTAATGTGAGTTAATTGAGTTCTTTAATAGCTTGAGATCACAATACCTCCTCTTTATCTCCTGCTGTCTTTCTCACTCCCCTTGTTTGGAATTTCAGTTGCAAAAATCTTCTCAGCAGAAGAGTGTGACTGTGAAAGGATTGCTGTCTGTCTGATGTGTGCAGGAAGCCCGGTGTGATTGCAGGCTCAGGAAGTGGTATGGCCCCACGGTGCTGCTACATCAGCAGCATGTGCTGTTCTACGTGCCACAGGAAGTGTCAGAGAGGTCACTGTCTGCCTCTCTCTTTACTATTTAATTCTAGAGAGGCAAAGGCTTTGTCATTGTGAGAAAGTGCTCAAGTATTCATGCTCAGACTTGATAGATTTTTTCAGTTACTGTGTTGACTTCCCACTATGACTGTTTTATGAATATAAGTGGTGTTTGATTTTGTCCTCTAAGGATGACATAACAAACCCCCTTTAACACAGATATACACCTCCTGTATACATTTTGCATTTACTGAAGAGAAAGAGTGCTGATTCAAACACAGTCTTTCAAGTCTTGGATGGTACATTTGTTAAGTAGAGATGTGAGGCAACCAAAGAAGTGATTTTTAATTTAAGGAAGTTGTTTTCCATTTCCTTCCTTCATTTCAAGTTTGCACAGTAACACTGTTTAAATGCTTCGGGGTGATAACAGGGGCATGACTACCTACTTCATAACAACCTTCTCCCCCCCAAAGTTGTGGTTGTTTAATGGGCGGAGTTGGAATCTGCAATGTAAACACATTCCTTGTGAAGGTGGAGGCCTTCCCAGGAGGAACACCTCTCACAATGTCTCTTTTTGGAGAATTGCCCATGGCGGGAAGTAACCCCTCTTGGCCTATGTATTCTTGAGTAAGCAGTGTTTTAACAGTCATGTGACAGAGGTGCGGAGGTGTCACTGACACCAAATTACTTGAATAATATTTATCAATGGCACGGCGAAGGTGCAGTGTTGGAGGCACCTTTGGGCGACAAATTAATGAAGGTTTAGCTTGGCATAAAAGCTGATTTGATAGTGAGCCATGAAAATTAAATATTGATATTTTCTATGATTAAATATACTTAACTTAAATTGTGGAGATGGTGAAAAAGTCATCTTTTTGTTTGGGAGTTAAAGGAACAAAATGAAGGATGACACATAGCCCCTCCTCTCTTTTGAGACTTCACATTGCCAGTTTTTCTCACCCTGGAGCTGTTACAGTATGCAAATGAGCTGAGTTTTCCCGGCTGAGCTGGTCTGATATACAGTAGCGACTGGGTCATGATTATTTTACTGTGCAATATGTGATACTATTCCCTGACACACTCTGCAACCCAGTAGATGGATCGGAAGATAGGTGAATTTGGCAACTAGAGCTGAGCAGTCGTTGAATTAAATAGTTAATCTTTATGTTACAGTCATTGTTAATGTGGACAGTATACAATTATTTTTGCTACGTTTTTATTGCATTTCATTCTTCTCACAGATATGATGCTGCTGGCTACTTTGTCCAGCAGGAATGGGGTGTTTGTGTAGGACTGTAGGACCATAACACTGTGTTGCTGGGCTCAGTACCAGCCTGGAATCCAGAACACATGAATCACCCGACAGTTACATTGTGCACTACAGTCGCTGGATGTAATACGGCCCTGATAATAAGATGATTCTCCTTTTGCAACACCTGCTTGTGGATATGAGTTTTCAAAGTTCAAAGAGACTTTTAATGAAACGGTTGAAATGTTATTGTATTCAACTAATTTTAAATCTATTGCCGCAGTTAAATAAAATGCATCAAATTAACAAAAGCAATATAACCATTAGCGGAATTCCTTAATAGGACAACTGCAGAGATGCTGTCATCATATTTAGTGGAGCCTTCTCCATGTACCTGACCTAGATTCATCTTCATGAGACTAGGATCTGATCACTCACCTACCTCAAAACGCTGAAAACACAGTAAAGTTTAAATAAACACAGACTCATTTTGCTTCTTGACGGCTTCTTGCTTTTGATGAATTTGCTTCTGACTGTTTTGTCGGAAAACAGCGGGAATTTTGCAATAATCCAACCTCAGGTTGCTGTAGTATTGAAAATATTTCATGTATTGGATTAATCTTGAGAACCCTAAATGATGTCCTGCTAATTATGTCTGACCAATAACCTCATAAAAGTACTAAAAGTAATTATTAAAAATGCAAATTGATTCATTATCACAAGTCTTGATTGATTCGTCCATTAGCTTTAAATTCCATTTTAGATCCTGTAAAAATTAAAAATAGCAGTCGCATTAAGGTGTTTTCTGTTGCAGCGTTAACAGTTTTCTCATTAAGTGTGACCAGCATGACATAATTGGGCACAAGTTGATGTCTTACCCCTAAAAATAGCTCTAGTAGTTCCCATTTATCTACTCCATGTTTAGGTTGGGATATATGACCCACTTTCTGAAAGAAACATAGTAGCTCTTTGCATTGCATGTACACCTGTTTTCTGTCTTGTGTTTATGAATGTGAATAGATACAGCTATTGTTTGTAACACCGTCAGCTGATTGGTGGATGTGTAAAGAATGGCTGGAGATGAGAACGTGTTCAGTAAGGGGTAACGGCAGTAAATAATTTAGCAGTCTTGTATAGTATTTCACTGCCTTTATGTGTATAACATTGTGTTTGTAATTGTGACACTGTGGCTCCCATTTCTTAGAGCAGTCTTTCCCATAGTGGGTGCCGTAGCACCCTGGGGTGCCTTGAGGACAGGCACAGGGTGCCAGAAGATTTCACCGCATAAAAATCAAATTGGCGACATTTCCATAAACTACATTTTGCTTTTGAACTTAACAAAAGAGAAGAAAAGGCTCCTCCACAGCACATGTGACACCCATGCACGCTTTCATTGCTGACATTGTTCCATTGTTTATTTTGTTTTACTCTTAGTTTAATCATTTGCTTCCAAGTATGTCTCTTGTGTGTCCTTGGTCACATTCCCTGAGCCCGTTAGTG
This sequence comes from Serranus cabrilla, assembly GCA_903364295.1. Taxonomy (NCBI): domain Eukaryota; kingdom Metazoa; phylum Chordata; class Actinopteri; order Perciformes; family Serranidae; genus Serranus; species Serranus cabrilla. The sequence goes on along the minus strand of CAFUXE010000433.1, from coordinate 38,445 downwards.
ACACTGCTGATGTGGTGCATTTATTACATTGATAGGTTAATGTCCAAAGACAATTTCAAAGACAGATCGTATCACTGATATGCAACAATACCTGATAATATGGCATGTTCTTAATATAATTTGTACAGTAATAGGTTGTCCTTTTCTTGTTCTCATGAATGTGGTGCTCAGATTTTAGTTGCAGTAAAAACATGCTGCTTACATGCCAAATGCTGACTGGTATCAAACAGGTGGAGACTTTTTCACTCACTGCTGAGCCCAGAAAAAAAAATACTCAGCCAAGCTTAAAATATGCCCTTTTTCAACTATAAAAGTTACAAAGCATTTATAATTTTGGCTGTTGTGGCATGAGCTGTGACCTTCTCAGCAAAATGAGCAAGGCTTGTGTGGGCTAATGAGTGTTACTCCATAATGGAAGTTTCTATATTAAGGGACATCACTCATTCTTTTGCTGTGCTGACAACCTCAGTTCAGTCAGTGGCAATTAGGAGAGAGTTTCACCCACATCCTTTGTTCTGTTCTACTCCTTTTCTTTTTCTGTCAGTGTTTCTGTTATTTCTCTCTGTAAAGCTGTCTTCCTCGCCCCAGTTCCACACAGCAGCCAGTCGGCTTGTCGCTAATTAAATGGCCTTTGCCTGAGAGGTGGCATCTGGAGCCATTATGGACAGTGTCTTTAAATTAAATTGACCCGTTTCCATTTCTCCACCTACAGACGAGGACTTAATCCACCCCACAGAGTCAAGTCCATCTCCATGACAACCTTCACGCAACAGGAAATTGAGTTCCTACAGAAACATGGCAATGAGGTAGGCATGGCGACTGTCTGTCCTGTCACAGTTGTTAAGCTTGAGGTAAACTTTGCTACTGATTTGTGGCTTTGTGAGAAACTGTACATCGTAATTGTATCATACAAAACTAGACAAAAAAAGTCGAAATTAGAAATTTAATCATATTTCTTAGGTGAGTTGTATAACAATGAATTCCCCATACAGCTGTCAAGGTTGGAGAAATTAACTATAGAGTCCAAAACTGCTTTGGTACTAGGCTTGAAGGATGAGTATTTATGCTGTTAAGTTTGGGCATTTTTAACACGGGGAGGTCGATGAGGACTGAATAGTTTTTGGAGCCAGCCTCAAGTGGCAATGCAAGTTTTGGCACATCAGCGTTGGCTTCTTAATTCAGCTTTGTACAGACAGAAGACTTCACTATGATTATTATGTTACCTTGTGCCTGTCTGATAGGCAATTGTTTGCCAGCATATCTTAGCTTTTAGTTGAGCTCAGTACAGACACGGTCAATTTAATGACCTTCTTTATTCTTTTACCAAAACATTTAATGCATCATACTGTTACATGCTTAGTTTGAATGGTGAAAAATAGCAGTGCCGTGCAAACGGTGCATTTTCAGGTCAAAGACAGACTTTTTTGGGTCGCAAATGCAGCCCTGCACACCACTCTCTTTATTTGAAATAATAAACATTTAATAGAAACAGCATGGGTTAAGTATCATTACATGATATAGCATTTTTTTGTGACAGCACTAAAGTATTCTGGTACTAAGTACTACCAGAATGAATACATGCATACATACAATTTCAAATTATATAAATGTTAGAGGTGAGAATCTCTTTAAATTGTCTGTTTGTCATTCAAATTCTGCAGCTCTCACCTATCCATCAAAATCAGATAGAGTGGTACTGCATATTTGTACTGCACATAGGAACCAAAGTGCATCATTCATGAGCCATTTCTGGTAAACGGAGTATGAAATAGAGCAATGCCACCTGGGAAACACAGCCTATTAAAAACTGAAGCAAAGTGGCAGGGCAGACAGAAATTCAGGAGACTCAAGGTTGGAGCTGATGCATACATCCTTCAAGGCTGCTACATAAATAATACTGCCCTCAAGTCGTGTTTTGTCTTTCCACAGAACACTTGACACAGAACATTATATTTTCAACTGTTTCAGATTCAAAAGTGAAATGATTAAAAGGAAAATGAGCTTGTATGTGCTGTGACTGTGTGTACATATGCAGCAAACCCAGAAGCAGCAGCAGCAGAAGCGTATGCACAACATAAAAGCCATGCTGCCTCTTGCAGCACCATTAATTCAGTACCCTATAGTGAGTATGCACACGTATGAAGCCTATAAAGCTCCCCTTATGGGATTAGGCAAATACTTAAGGAATGCTATCCAAAACCCATGGCCAGACAAAGGTGAGACTTAGGCTGATTTTTCATCAAGCAACTGTGTTCAACATGTGTGTTCAAACATGGGGCCAACTCATGTATGACTTTATACCACACGTGGCTAATACATTCATGTGTGCAGTACACTGTAGAAATGGACAGTCGTCTGCAATACACCCAGTCTAGTTTGCATATAGTTGCCTTTTCAAAACATCAGTAAATGCTCGTTTTAACTTAACTTGCACCTAATGGGTTACATGTGATTAACGATATCATCACCACCAGTGGCTTATTATTACCTCCACCAAGGAAGATGCTCAGCTCGGTTTTTCTGATTGTTTGTCAGCAGGATTACAGAAAAATTACTGGTCGGAATTTCATGAAAACTGGTGGAAGGATGGGCCCTGGAATAACCCATTAAAACTTTTTATCAGATCTGAATCATAGGGCAGGGATCCACTATTTTTCACTCTTGTTAACATTGCGAGATAGGACATTTATACTGCATTCCTGTTGTGTCAGAGTAATCAGGAAAATTAGATTCCGACAAGGAAAAATCATGGAAACTTCCCCTCAAGTCGTAAAGTTAACATTGCCAGATAGGGCATGCCTTGGCAGAGGTCTGCTGTCTCTGAGCACTCTTCTAGTCTTTCTTTTCCTTGTGCCACTTTTCATATTGGCTTAACAATTTAATGATTACTTATAGAGGCTGACAAGCTTACACTCATTTGTAGCTGTGCGCATTGTAGAAAACCTTTTACCAATAAAATCACCTGTTCTGATACCCTGCTTGTTCCAGGTATGTAAACGGATCTGGCTTGGCCTTTATGACGACAGAACCTCCTCAATACCAGACTTCAGAGAACCACAGAAGGTCAAGGAGTTCCTGCAGGAAAAATATGAGAAGAAGAGATGGTAAGTCAGTTTTGCAAGCTGGCAGTGCGAGATACGAACAATCCTCTGGCAGTGCGCACTGTGCAGACATGTAGTTTTTCTTTGTCTTTTTCTTCTCTCTAGCTTGGAATGTCTCGCAGGCAGCTCATAGCAGTTAGCCTGGAGCAAACCACCAGATAACCTGCTTTAAATGCACACAATGTAGGCCATTACAGTTAAGCTGCTTTGTTTGCAAGATCTAGTTGTTCCACAAATGTGTATGTTCAATTTAATTTAAATTTGTACAAGGTTTACTGTTGGGGACTGTAGGGTGTGTTGACTAATGAGAGAAATTATTTCAGGCAAAATTTATGGCAGCCAAACGAGTGCCTGTCATAATGATACTTGCAAATTAGGGAGTGGTCATCAAAAGTAAATATTACTTTAGTGAGACATTTGGTTTTCCTGCAGTTAGACTGCGGTGCATAATTAACACAAATGTAGTTCTTTTCTAGATAGTCATTTTAGACTTTGAACCTTATAGTCAACCATTAGATTACTGCACCTATTCTTTTAGGTAGTAGTGCTCCTGCTGTCTCTCAGTGTTTAGTCTCTGACATCGGACCAAAATTGAAAGCTGTGAGCAGCGCATGTCTCAACATGCTAGTGTTTGCTGCTAACATAAACCATTCTCCTGTAACACAAGGCCTGTCTGCTAGCTGTGAATAACATTTGCACCCAAATAAACATGTGGACTGGTATAATGTTGGGTTTGCTGAAAAGCTGGAATACCATTATTTTTTTTTTTTAAATCTTAAAGTTTTTCAATTGTCAGTGTATCTTGCATACTATTCTATTTGGAAATTTGCCACATTAGACAACCCTGATTCCAGAAAAATTGGAGCATTGTCCTAAACGCGAATAAAAAGGAATAAGATCATTTAGTAATCATTTTTAAACAAAGACTATATATTTTTATGTTCCAACTGAAAAATAATGCTTTTTGTAAGTATACATTCTGTGTTTATTATGTTTCATACATTGTCCCAACTTTGTAATGCAGGGGTCCCCGTTCAGGGAATCAGCACATGTTTAGGCCTTTACAGGGAAAGTGTTTACTTGAAAGAAAAAATATTTTCCCTCTCACTTACACATTAAACTGCCAAGATTAAACTCAACTAACAGCACTATGATTGGTTACATGCATGCAAACAGTAGCTTTCTGCAAGTTGTCAGTCATTCCTAACCAGACGGACACTTGTAAGGTGGTGAATTCGATCTAAGCTATTGAAAGTGACATTTTTGATAATGCATGCATTTCATGTTATTTTTAGAGAAACTATGACGTAATGTGTTGTGTGTAATGTGCACTGCTTCCTAGGTATGTTCCTCCTGAGCAGGCCAAGGCAGTGGCATCCGTCCATGCTTCCATCTCTGGCTCCTCAAACAGCAGCACCAGCAGCACCCCAGAGGTCAGACCACTTAAATCCCTGCTGGGGGATTCAGCCCCCTCCCTACACCTCAACAAGAACACCCCACCTAATCAGGTGAGATTTATGTCATGCACATACACATCCGCAAGATGAATTTGTAATGTTTTACAGAACTTTTGGCTCACTCGTGAATTGGCGGCGTAACTAAATAGTATAACAAAGTATTTGCTTATAGCTGTGACTATTTAAAAATGTAGTCAGGGGTTTTGGTATCATGACCAGATATACCCTCTGGGATATATTTAATCTTTCTTTACTCGTGCTTTCTTATGAATGATGACACATTGTAAACAGAATGACAAATTCTGCATATTGCTTTCCTTCTTAGTATTCATGTGAAGGTTGTTTAGTGACTTCTGCACATACACACATTTATGCATACTGACCAACACATACCTGCAGTTTTTTTTTTCAATAACATCTCTTGTTTCCAGTCTCCAGTGGTGAGCCGTGGACAAACCCATCAGCAGCAGTTCCATGACAAGAGGTTTGACCTCCTCAGTGACTTGGGTGGAGACATCTTTGCTGCCCCACCCAACATGAATGCAGGAACCAGCTCCAGTTTTGCTAACTTTGCACATTTCAACAGCCACACAAGTAAGAATCAGACAACTAACTGATTGATTGACTAACACAAAGCAGTAATGGTTGCAGGAATTGAGCAATAACGATGGGATTGTCCTTTTAAATGTGGAACTTGTCTCTTGTCTTTATAAGATATCACCATTCACATCACATTCTGTGCCAAAGAGGGCTGAGTGCTTGTATGTTTTCATCCAGCCGTTTTGGTTTCCTCTCTAGTTAAGGTGTTTATTGGATAAATCCTGACGATTGTTTAAATTTAATATAAAACAACAGATGCTATTTAAAATGCCTAAGGTATTTAAAAAGATTATTAAATGCTGATTGATGTTGCATTCGAATAATCACCTCTTAAACTGTGGGAGATGTTCAAAATCATGCAGAATCTGTTAAATGTCAGCCGCCATGACCACCATAATGCAAACCATGCCATACATTATGAAGGGCTATAGACAGACGCATCTCCATGGTTACTAATGCCTGTAACGTGGAGTTATTAGTGTTAGTGTTTGCTTCCCGTGGAGGATAATGTCCTCTCATTTCCCCCCTTAAAGAGCCATCAGGACTCACTCTTAATGCAGTGACTCAAGTGACATCAACACATCTCCACATAGCAAACACACACCCAAATGACCGTCTCTGAGAAGAATGTGTGTAGTGCTACACACACATACAGTTTTATATGCTGTGTGCTCAGCAAGGAGTCCAGCTAGTGTCCATGTTGCCAACCTTTAAAGCTGCTGTGCATGTTATTGTCATGTGAGACCAATCCATGATTATCTCATATTCATCACTTAATGCATTGTTTGATTTACAGTCTGTCATACATGCCCTTTGTCATTATATGTATAAATCCATCCCGTTATTATCTCACCCATTGTTTTTCTCTCATTGTGCTTTTTTTTTGGTCATCTGTCTGTCTGAACCTCATCCTGACACCATCTCAGCAGCACAGAATGCCAACGCAAATGCAGACTTTGCTAATTTTGATGCATTCGGGAGCACTTCTGGGTCGACAGGTGGTTTCCCCTCCGCACCCCAAGCCCCATTCCACCCCTCAAATACAGGTAGATCAAGTTCCCTTCACCAGACAAATGGCATACATACAAATCCACTCTTGCATAAAAGTTAGATGTATAATTATGTGCACGCATGTTTTTGCTATGCACATATAGGCTAAACCTTTTCACCTTTTGCAGAGTTTCAGCCATGTTTTCTATCAAGGCACCAGTTTTGTTGCAACTTGTATTTTAACTTTTGGCATGCGTATGCTATGCTTCCCGAACATTTCCATACATGCAATGTCCATTCATCTGGTATCAAATGTGAATGCCTTTGTGCAAGTTAAATTCCCACAAGGCAAATAAAAATGCGATTACATATTTCAGTTTTCTACAAAAACAACAACTTGTCCTTAGCTGCATTTGAACACATGATGTTGTGCGCCTTAGGCCAAACTCTCAGAGGTCACAGTAAGATCACTGTGAACTCATTAGGCAGATAATTATCATGAACTCTGCCTGCAAAACTAAAAACTGAATTTATTACTGTTGTAGCACTGTAGCACCACTTTCATGTGTTGTCCTTGTCTTACCTGTGTTTCTCATTCTGGTCCCTATTTGCCCAGCAATAACTGGCTGGTTGGCTTTTTTATTTACCTGAGCACTTTGCCTTCTCTTTCACATATGCATAGGAAAACATTGAGTCTTATATACATAAACACACACTTAAGCCTCCTCCCCATAGTCTCAGGAAAATGATGTGTGCTGCAGTGCCCTCTGCTGGCGATGTACAATAATGACTATCTTCATGTGGTGCTGCACAGTGATCTCTTTAGTATGCCTATTGCTTGATGGGTAAAGCTCCCCTCTCTCTTGTGGCTTTGTAAGATAATCCCTTTCTCACAGACACTGACACACTATGCTATCTGGCCTAAGCCGTCCATTCTGTCTCCTATGTTTTTCACCCTTTGCTTCAGTAGTAGTTTATTTGCTTTGACTTCACGCTTTTGGTTTAGCTGACATCTTTTCTTTTGTTGCTCCGCCCTGTCTTACATCGCTCATTGCCCCATTTCTCCCTCCCTCTTTGATTTTTGGCTGCCAGCGTTCACTGTGCTCTCATCCAGCCGCAGTATGGGTGAGTTTGCCACTGCTCTGCCTCTCCAGGTTGCACACAGTAAGTCTCTCTCTCTCCCTGGGCTTGCCCTCTTAACAGCTTTCACACTTTCCATCATCTAATGTGTAGTCACTCTGATCCTCCTCTCTCTGGATGTGATTTGTGTCTCAGCATGTGGCTCTTTTTCTGTCACTAACCCTGAAACCCTGTTGGCAACCTCACTGGTTGAAAACAGGGAAAATAATGGTAACTGAATTGTTGCTATCCTCACTGTACTGTTTTAAACATACCCTTTATCCCTTTAGCAATAATTAGGAAGCACAAGAACTTGGTGCACTTGATTCCATTATTTATGATTAGTAACTTGGTACATTTTCTGTAATCCAGTATGTTATGTAATAATAAAGAAAGAAAAGAAACACAACACCCAGTGATTCCTGTAAGGATAGAGTTACTCTAGAAATGGAATAGGCCTCTGGGTTTAGTATAAGAGCAGCATCACGAGCGTGTTTAGGTGTTCATAAATACCAGGTGTGCCTGGTATTCTCAAGGCTCTCCCATTCATGTAAACAACTTCAGTTCCTCAAAGGCTTTTAGGCCACTGTTGAGAGAAGGTTTATATCTGCTAATGGAAAATGCTTCTTTAAATGCGTATTAAAGACCTTGAATGCCAATGTATTTACTTGTATTAGAGTGCATTATCTTTTAGAAAGTATTTACCGCTAGCAAATATAGACCTTCTCTCAACAGGGGTTAGTTATTTGCATGTGAGATTGTACCTGTCCCTGTGATGAGTGTAGTTAGACAAACAATATCCCATGGAATGCAATAAAAACACTGGTTGATGTTTGACTGGTGTGGTGGTTTCAGTGTCATTACTAAAGATTGCTTTTCTCCCCCTCAGGATCACAAAGACTATGCTGTGTGTGTGTTAGCTGATGTACTGACTTTTATTGCATTCCAAGCAAATCACTTCTCCCTAACGGGAGTTCTTAGTAAGCTAGAAACCCCTGATATTGATCACAATATCTGCTCTGATTTTCATCTGCAAGCCTTCTTAGAGACGGGTGGGGAGTGCCAGAATTAGCATCGTTGTCAAAAACAACTACATAGTACGAAACAAACGACACAAGTATTTTTGGTGCAATTCCAAGCAGTTCTTGAATAGTCTTTATTTCTGCCAGAAAAGGGTGCACAGTTCAGCCGTTTCTTTCTTTGATAAGAGTAAAAAAAATAATATGTAACTGTTTATTTCCCTGGTTCTAATCTTAGATCTGTGTGAAAGTGGTGGTCTATTTATTATCGAGCCCAGTAATGCCTAGAGGGTGGTTGGCAGACTAAAGGTCTTTTCCATTCAACTTTAAAGTTGTTTCACATAGCACTATTTATACATTTTGGGTACGTTTTGACTGTAACTCAGTCTCATTATTTCACAGTATGGTGCTGAGCTCAGTGAAACTGAGTCACCCAATAAAGGTACTGTCCTACCCCTCTAACACAAATAAATGCTAATTTTATGCGGTCTCTAGATTCATAAGCTGATAAAGAGCCAGTATAGTGTAGTGTTGCTATCTACCCTATATATAATGAAGGTAACCCAGCCTCATGCCCCCCATGCAGCTTCTTCTCTCCCTCTCCACTGTTAATGCTGTTTCTCAAAACCAGCAATCGAGGTCCCCTTATGACTTTTTAATCTCTCTCTTTCATGCAGGTAGCGCCTCAGGGGGACTAGCAAATGCCAATTTTGCAAATTTTGACAACTTCCCCAAATCGTGTAGTGCTGACTTTGGATCCTTCAGTTCCTCCTCCCAGAGTAACTCCACAGGAGCTGGCAGAGAAGCTGTACAGAGTACTAGCCTCCCTGCCGATAGATACGCAGCCCTGGCTGACCTGGATAACGTGTTTAGCTCTGCCAAAACAGAGCAAGGTAAACTTCTCCCGCCTAGCCTGTTTCATAGATCTCAATTGTAGTGATAGAGGTTGACCAAAGAAGTTGACACAACTGAAAACATTATGAAATCAGGCGAATAGATTTAAGTCCCCACGAGTCTATTTCCCAGTGCACGGGGAGACATAGTCTCTCTCAAATCAGGGCTGATTTACATTTTCTAGCAAAAGTCTAATTCTGTATCACCTCATTTTTGGCTTGGCCAAGCCTTGGATGTATTTTGGTCTCAGTGCTGCTGAACCAGCTTAAATAATGACAACAGAATTGTATATGTATTGGTTTCATAATGTCACATAGTCAGAATTCTGGCACTCGGGTATCTGTGAATTATACTGGGCTGGCACTAGTTTATTTTGTTCATAATACAAACTGTATTTCTGTGCTAGAAAATGCAAATTTCCTAATAATGAACATTTATTCCCCATTATTTTGAATAGGTTGAATATGGCAGCTATCTCCTGGACCTTTTGTTTGTGTCTTTGAAATTTGAATTCTCCTCATGGATTAGTTGAGTGAAGCTTGATTTAACCCGCCTCTGCTGTCATGTGCTCCTGTTCCAGGAGGTGGTATTCCTGTTGGAGGGAGCTCAGCCGCAGCAGCAGCAGGAGTAGGTGGTTTGCCTCCGAAGCAGGTAGCACTGTCTGCAGGGGGGGACCGCTATGCTGCTCTAGCTGAGCTTGATACTGTCTTCGGGCCCTCAGTCCCTGCCAGCAGTGTTTACAACCCTACCAACACCTCACAAGGGTGAGACACTAAACACAAAAACACACCACAGTGAGACACCTGCTTAAGTTTGGACCAAATGTCTAAATCTACAACTAAATACTGTTTATTTTATTATAATTAAGTGTTTTGGCTCCCTATTGTGTCCAGTTATTTAGCACAGTAAAAATGTTTGCGGCCAAAATATTTTGTAACATGGGTGTGTGACAGATGGTGGGTCTGAAACAACGTGTCACAATACCTCAACAACTATTTAGCAGTTTTCACAGACTTTTTTCTAAAGGTACTTGACCTACAAACATACAGTGACCACACTCTGGTCTCTGGTCTTCTTTTCTGCTGGTCTCTCTTATATAATTCTAAGTGTTGAATTTCTGTCACTGCAGGGGTATGTTTGGCCCAGAGTCTGGGGTGTCAACAGCACAAGCACAGCAGGCCCTTCCTGGCATGGCTCAAGGTTTTGGAGGTGAGTGAGCCTACTGGCTGTTTTCAGATGATTTGTGCTAATTAATCGACCAATTTGAAATCAGTTTTGATCTAGAAAGTCTAATGCTGGAAACAAGTGTGAATCAGAGGGTTAGTTACAGTGTATTATAGGTCGTTATAACTAGATGCAGTGGGTTGGATTTTGCAGTTGTGAAAGGATTTGTTGAGAGCAAGTTGCAGATGTGCTCAGAAGAGAATATGGGTGGATCATTAATCTATAGTGCTGTTTTCTTTCAGTTTTGTTCTCTTTTGGGGGGATTTAGCCTTGATTAGCTTTGGTATAAGGACACTAATGCTGCATTTCCACTGCTTGGCACAACATGGCTTGATTCTCTTGACAGCTCTCTTTTTTTGGTTTTCTATTTGCAAAGTTGTGGAGAGTACCTGGTACATTGTTGGTACAACCTCAGGTGTGGTTCCAAGCGAGCTGACCTGATACCTAAAGGTGAAGGTTTAAACACTGTAGAACACCAATTGGTGAAGAGAATCATCACCAGGTGTATCTCTTGCACAACATGGAACATCCGGCACAAATCAGCCATTTTTATAAGCCGAGCTATCATCGATAGTGATATTAATAGCAATCGATGACCAATTGTTTTGTATTCACTCTGCTAATTAACCATGGCTGACTTTTTTAAAACTCCGGGCAAAGTACAGATATTCCTCTGTTTGTTTAAAGGCTTCAGGTTGTGCTGTTGTTCTGTTTCACGCTCTGTACTTGTTTGGTGACTTGATATCTTTCTCCAACAGCTCAATCAACTAATCCGTTTGTAGCTGCCCCAGCAGCAGCTCCAACCAACCCCTTCCAGAGCAATGGCAGAACAGCAAACATGGCGGCAGCTGCAGCCGCAGCAGCAGGTGTGTTTGTGTGTGTGTTTGTGTGTGTGTCTGTGAATGTGTAGCACATATATTACACCGCCCAATAAATCTATTCAGTTAGTGCAGTAATGCAGATTAAGGTCCTTTTTATGTGGAAAAAATTCAGGAGTTTTAATTCATCATCCTACAGTAAGTGTCTTATATATTGGATTATCTCCAGCAGCCAAAGTGGCAACCTTTGCCCACTCTGCCTCAGCAATGAATTATACGCCTCGGACCACACTGCCAAAAAGAGGGGCAACCAATCAGAGAGAGAGAAAAAAGTGCTTTATACAAGTTTTGTTTACTGTTGCCATTTACTGGAGTACGCAAGAGAGGAAAGCTGCAGCAATGTGCAGAAACTGAGATTCAGTTGTTTGTCTGATTGCTCTTGCCATGCTGGACAGGCGTGATGAGGGTTCTTCATGGGCAGGGTTATCCTCCCACCTTTGGTAGGTTCCCTTGTGCTCTCTGCTTCTCTTTTGCTCTCCTGTGCCTTGCTCTTGCAGTGCCTTCTTGTTCTCAGCAAATCTATTGGGAAAATGTTGTAGAGGAAAAAATAATCACAACATTCAGAAAATGAGGTGTGACAAACTAGGGGAGAATAGGACACATTGGTTGTAAAATGAATGCTGCAATTTGTGAAATCCCGGAAATCATGTGATTATCTATTTTTAGTCATAATTGACATAAAAAATAAAAGGGGTGTTGTATCTAACGGCGGTGACCTCAGATTTTTCCTCAACATTTTCCTTTTATCAGTAACAAGAGGCATAAACTTATACTTAAACTTATACTGCCTATTTAAAGACATTCAGCTACTGAAACTAACTATACATTGTAATGCACACGCATAATAATCTACTCTTACACTTGGTGGTGTCATCAAATGCTTAATTCAATGAAGATACCCATTAAAAACTTGGAAGACTCAACCCTGTTTGATCTGCTTGCATACTGAATTACTTGTAAATCAAGATGTTGATTTGGTAAAATGGGCATTGGATGTAGCATTTGGAGCAGATATTGGTGCCAGCTGACTGTCTTACTAACCTCAGTTTGGTTCACTTGTTGCACTCTGGGAATGTTGTCTTCCTTTGTGGTCATCAGAGGTCAGACACTGGTGCTACAGCCTCATGTCTGACTCTTTTTTACACCCTAATTTAAACTCATGTATGTCAACTGTACAATACACGCTCTGTGAGAGATTCTGATGATCAGAGTTTGGAGCGAGACAATGGATTACAGACTCACCTTCTTTGTTTCTTATCTTTACTGTTCTGTAATCCTTGATTGTTCATCCTAACTCTCATTTAGTTTTCTTCTACTTTATTGCTTTCTAACAAAACTGCTAAATTAATATCTTAGTATTTGCAATTGTTTGTTTGTCTTCTGCTGATGTGCGCCAGCTCTTGTGTAATTTCACTTTTTTAAGTGTGTGTACTTCAAATTCATGTCATTTAAAAAAAAATAATATTAAGCAATGGGTGCCATTCCTTCCTGCCTGTTGTTTTTCTTGTATGCCTGTAATGTTCGGTACAGGCTTCTTTAACCAGTGACTGTCCTGCTCTGTTTCAGCATCATTTGGCACAGGCTCCATGAGTATGCCTGCTGGATTTGGGAACGCTGCAGCCTTCAACCTCCCTACCAGCTTTAGTGGAACCTTCCAGCAACCTTTTCCTGGCCAGGCTCCCTTCCCTCAGCCTCCTGCTTATCCCCAGCAACCCAATGGTGTGTGTCTGTGTAAATCACGTAAATGTAGACATAAAACAACTATGCTGAAAGTCAAGCTTGTATGTGCATCTTAGTGGTTTTCACATTGGTGCATTTATGCTGTTCTTCTAGACAGAGTTCTCACTTGAACATGAGTGAAGAGATGCACTTTTAAATGACGACGTGTTTGTCTTTCAGGTGGAGGATTTCAAGCTTTTGGCCAAGCCAAACCAGTTGTGACTCCTTTCGGGCAAGCAATGGCTGGACCTATGGTCTCTAGCAACCCTTTCCTGGTTAGTAAGAGGGCTTGATTTCATGCTGAAGAAATGTTATAGTAAGAAAAATAAAGGGGCTTCAGTCCCATAAGCAAATACTATTGCTTTTAAAGATTAAGCAGTTACCTTATTCCTACTTAAGTTCTGTTGAATATACCATAGATGACATGACTCAGTCTGGTGACTCACTTTACCTTTTTTTTTTCTTATGAAGCTTAATTCAGAAAACCTAAAAAGACCTCAATTTCAATGTGTTTGTGCATCTCTTTTTCCTTCCAGGGTGCGGGTCCATCTGCACAGTACCCGGCAGGAGGCTCTTCAACGAATCCCTTCTTATAGCGATCCATCCAATCAGCTCCACTACAGGGTCAACAACTGGCGCGCTTGCACCTATTGCACTGTTTTGTTTCACAAGTAGCTTTAAACACAATGTTTGTAAGAATTTGTATTTTCTATCGCGGTTTGTCACAAATGGAACAATATGACAGTCACGCCGACACGGTCTATGGCTACAAAACAAAGTGATGGTGTTTGCAGAGGGAGAGGTTGATCCCCTCTTCTCTATTTAACCTGTGAACTGGCCTGGCCTCTACTGAACCACAATGTATAATCAAACTGGCTGAAACTAAGTTATTGCATACGGGACATCCCATTCATTATGCTGCAATTCTGTACATATTAATTTTCTTTTAGGCAATTAGCGCTTTGTGCATATCAGTATTTGTATCTAACACACAAGATTTGTTAAGACAGAACTGTTGCTTGGAAAAGTTGATGGGTACTGCCACTTACTGTATTTGTGAAGAACCAAACTGTTTATTTGTGCAGGTTCCTTTTAGGTAAACTGTTCTCACTAAAGAAAAAAAAAAAAGCCTATTCTGTTGGAGAGAGATGAGAGACTGGCTGCTGCGTTAGGGATGGACGGGGGACTCGTTTCCCTGCCATCCCCTGTCCTGCTGACAGAGGCCCAGGCCACAAAGCTTCTGAACTACAGTCAGTCCTTAAGCGGGTAACAGGAATGGCTGAGCTGAAAACCACTTACATTGGGTATTAGAGAATTTTAAGTTAATGTGTAAATATATACAGTATATATATTAAAATGAATTTTAAGTAAGAAGAAATGACCAAACCATTCATTTATATTGATGTATGGAAAATCTTGTATATTTGTTTTGTATATAAAAAAAAAACTATATTCATGGTGTTGCCGTCAGTAATTTGAAGCTTTTATGCTTTTAAATCAACATGTGAACACCTGGAGGCAGTGGGGACCAAAAGCACAAGTGATTATCTCAGCTTTTAGTACCAAATCCCTTGTATTCAAAATCTGTGTTCATGAGAGTCTGGAGGTTCGTTTTTGACTGGAGGGGTTGACTCTTTGTTGCTTCTCTGCACTCTCCAAATGGTAAACAGTCCCCGAAGTGTGAAAACGACAGCGATGAGTGCAAAATAGCTGGCGACTATGGTGAACTGCAAAAAAAAAAGTGTTCAGAACAGCAATGAGTGGACATACAAACAGTTCTGCTACATCGACAGGCTGACGTTTTCTGCTCCTACTACTCACCTGAGTGATGATGTCCAGGCCCAGCCCTCTACTGTCCACCACAATAGCAGTGATGACTGTCTGTAAAGCCAATGCTCCAAAGTTGTTTACTCCAAACACCAGTGCATATCTTTCCATTGACAGGTCAGCTGCAATCTGGTACCTAAGACAAGCATTGTTCATATAAAAATGCACCTTTCTTAGTCTGAATTCTGTCAAAGTAACCCCTTTTCTAATGCAGCACTTACATGGCTATTGTTATCAGCAGCATGTACAGGCCTTTGAAAACGATGTAACCAGCGTAGCAGACCCAGATGTTGCCGATGAAGGTCATGAGGAAGAGTGCTGCTGCCCCTAGCCCAGAGAAACCACCCAGGGCCAGCTCCCCCCACTGTTCCCATCTCACCTCAGTGAAGCCGATACTGTAGGACGTTGCTGCACCTGCAAATTACAGTTTAAAGTAAGCATTTCAGTTTTTGTTAATTGGAGTTTTTTTTTT
>CAFUXE010000433.1:0-23132 GCA_903364295.1 Serranus cabrilla | reverse complement strand
TTTTTGTTGCCCTAGTTTGTATTCTGCACTGGAGACCTATGTATAATGAAGTTGCTTACTAAACAGGTACCCCACTGCCTCCACGCCTCCATTGTAGATGCTGAAGTTCTGAGAAGGCTGCACATGCTCCCACAGCACCTGCAGGGTACAATGCAGCGATAATTTGAAAAATGATTGTAAAGTCTGGTCTAAATTGGTTCATCTGTTAATTACTTTAAAACAATAAATAGTTCCATAAATACTTTTATCTGTGAAACAGGTTAGAAAAAAAGTTTAGCCAGTTGGGGAGGTAAAAGTCTTTCCTGGGATTATTTTCAAACTTTTTTCAACTGTAACAATGGAGTGGGAGTGAGGTATTGTTTTGGGCGGCTCTGTCTGTCTGTCTGTGTTTCCGCTACATGTATATCCTCTGGCCAACAGAGGGTGCTGTGGGGTGAAGTCTGCCATCTCTGATTGCCTTGTTTTTTTTATGTTTCAGGCTTACGTACACCACTAACCTATGATCTAAATATGAGTAAAAGCTGCTAGTTTTTCTAGGTGAGTTTAAATTTCTCCATGCACTCTAAACACAAGGTTCATATATTTAGTGTTATGTTGTGTTGCAAATGCTGCCTTATATTAAGGCTATATATTTACTTGAAACAATGCTGATCTGCCATACATTTCTAGAAAAACAAGATCTGACAGTAATGTTAAATAACTTGACTTAACACCAATATACAGTATGTACCTAATGTTTAGAGTGCATACAGAAATTAAAACTAACCTGAGAAAGCACATGAATGTACCTGTTTTCAGAGGTGAAAAAAAGTAACTTTCAAAAAGGATGTTTTTTTTTTTAAATTCTACCTGTTTCTTAGACGAAAAAATTTTTGTTTTACTTGCTCACATGTAACTGTTTAGTCATAAACACATTCGCCTCTTAGGGCTCCCATATAAGGCACACAAGTTAAAGTAAACACTTGATAAATATGTGCAAACAATGCAGGTATGCAGCTCTTTAACTTTTTGACCTTTTTGGTTTATGATTCCTTCACAACTGACCTGCACATAGTTGACTGTCTGGTTGTAGCCACAGGTGGCCATTGCCCACCACAGTGACCAGTAGAGCAGCTGTCTGGAGGAGTAGCACTGGCGGAAGTCCCTCCACAGCTGGAAGAGGACTTGGCTGCAGCTCTCTCTACCAGCCGACTCCTCACCCTCCTCTGCCTTACTACCTTTTTCACCCAGTCCTCCTCCTGCCTTGTCTTCCATTTCTCCTTTCTCCACCTTCTCCTCTCTTATTTCTTCCAGGGATAGTTTTGCTCCGCCTGCGTGTTCTGCTGCAACCTCAGTCCCATCTACATGTCTCTCTGTTCCCTCTGTTGCTGTTGTCTGTCCAGCATGTTTGTGGTGAAAGAACATACTCTTCTTTGGCATTGGCAGAAGGAAGGAAACGACGAGAGCGATGGCTGTGAGAACTAGAGTGAGCACCATTATGTCGTTGTAGGGCATAAGGTCAAAGCTGACGAGCAGCTGGCCCAGCACAGAGCCCACTGTGTAACCCAGGAGCTGGACACTGCGACAGTAAGAGGTGACCTTCCGGTACCTCTTCAGATCCACCACACTGTAATAAAAAGAAAGATATTAAACAAGTGAACCTACGAACCCCTGACACCTGGCAGTGCAGGTGCCCTTCTCTGCTCTGTTATCTACACTGCATGACCTGTAGATGTAGGAGAAGTAGGCCACCTCGCTGGCCGTCACCACCCCGTAGAAGAACTGCATGGCCTGCATGGCCGGCACACTTTTCAGCCAGAGTAGCATCCCTGTGGTGATAAAGAGGACGACACACTGGAACACCACCACAGGCTTGTAACGCAGCCAGTCAGTCAGCAGGAACACTGGCAGCAGCACAGACAGGTAAGTGTACGTCCACACTGGGAATATTTGATTGTTTACCTATTAAGGAAACACCAGTTGATAACTGAGCACGAGCTATATTACCTGATAGCATTATATCATGTTTTATTACAGTGATTGGATTTTTATCACTCAAGCAATAGATTGTATTTAACTCTTTACTGTGATTCACCAACTTGGTTGTTATTTTAATAATTAACATACAGAAAGTTGACATTGTTATTAATATCATACATATTAAATTTTTTTTTATTGATTATTTGCTTAAAGGGACAGTTCACCTAAAAAAAAAAGCATACTTTTTCTCACATCTGTTGCTTGATCAGATTAGATTGTTGGACATGCTAAGATACAATCAAAAAAACATTTATAAAACTTAAACTACATTTAAGAGAAGGCAGACATCTCTATCTGAATTTTTCCAATATCTCCAAATCTTACCTACACAATAATAAATAGCATTACAGGTAAGAGGAAATTATGTATTTCTGATTTTGGGGGTGAACTGGCCCTTTAAGGCATCTTTCTTGGTATTTATACCTGCTCTGTTGTCAGATTCTTGTCCGGTCCTGTCAGGTATGGGATGAGGAAAGGCTCCAGGGGTTTCACTGTGCTGAAGAATCCATAGATGCACAGCAGAGTCGTGGGATACCTCCAGTCTGCCCTCCACCTCCTCACAGCCTCCATCTTCTGCTGTCTTCTACCTGTCTCAGGTGTGTGAATATCTTCCTCTGCAGGCTACTCTTTCTGTCTTTCCTCCTTGTGGGAAACACTTGTGGTTGTGTTAGTGTCAGGCTTGTTTTGTCAATCAACAACCCGGTCAAAGAGCAGAACTGCCCTGATGACGGCCGAGCTTAAGCCGAGATACACGTGTCACAAATCAAACAGGCAACCAAACAAATGCCAGGACTTTATCTTTAATATGCCTCATTATGTGTAATAAGTGCAGCTCCGGTGCTATTTGGCTTCCTCAGTAGGTTCTTGTAGAGATAACACATTTTTGAGGTAATCCCTGAAACACTGTACCTTGGGGCACCATTTTTTACACTCATTAGATGACAGTAATACTGTTAAAGGATGAATATTTTATTACCCATAAACAAATGGAACAATCACCTGCTTGTTTAGTACTCTCAGGTCTATAACAGTTACATGACCTTGGTCAGAAGCGCTCAGCAGAGATCACTTCCACACTGGCCTCCTGTTCGTTAGTGTCTGTGAGCTCTGGATGCCGTCGATTCATGCAGGCGGTGTAGGTCCCTCGAATCAGAAAGAGCACAGAGATGGCAGCATAGTAGCTACCGTAGATGATGAACTGCAGAGAAAGGCCTCAGTCACGCTCAACATTATTATCATCTGCTATGGATCAATCTTCCTCAAACTGCCTGCATGCAACTGTGGATGATAACCACCAGGTGTCGCCCTCTGCCCACTTTTTTTTTACCTTCTTGATTCAGTGAGTGAGTGAGTGAGCTCAGATTGTCAGTGTTCTGCCATTGAATTACAGAAAATGAATACTGTGTGTGCACATACCTGTGTCACAATGTCCAGTCCCAGTGCAGCTTCATCAACAACTATAACTGTTATAATGGTCTGCAGTGACAGGGCAATGAAAGTGTTGATGCCGAATGTCAAGGCGTAGCACTCCATGGAGAGGTTGGAGGCAATCTGGAATCTAAAATGACAAAAGCTTTTCTGAGAGAGCTATGCTATGTGCTTAGACTGTCATAGATGTTTGCAAGAAATTGCAAGATGGAGCTGAGAAAGAGATCACCTTTTGATGGCAAATTAATCATTTGGGTCACCTTTTAAGATTAGTTAAATAGTTCAGTTTGTTACTTTCAGGCTTTGTGCTCTGTTGTTTCCCCATATACAGAGAGGAACTGTTTTGAACACTGCAGTATAAATTGGATTTGGAGATACTGGGAGTCATGCAGGAAGCAATATAAGAACATATTTCCTCATATTTTTCTTGTTTTTCTTTCATGTCCATGATTTGTTCTTATTTTGTTGGTGCCCATTGATTTCTGGGATTCACCAATGCAATCTTCTTAGGTAAGAGAACAAAGAGTCCACAAATTGTTTGTATAACCCATACAACATGAGTATTAAACTTGAAGAACATAAAAAAACCCTGAATATTATGTTTAACTGTATGTCAATGTTGGTATTGAAGTTCTTCTTCTTATTACAGCCTTTTTTTGGGTGGCTTCTTTTACATTTTTGTGTGTAAGTCAGTATATTTTCACACACCGCAACACCTGCCCTTATAAAGTGTATGCAAATAAACACTTATTCATGCAGCACACCTGAGTAAGAGCAGTTTTGGCTGGTTAAAAACTTTGGTGCATCTGGATATGATTTAAATTAAGAGAAAGTTTGAAAGAATATTGCTGCACGGAGCCCGTTCTACAGTGAACTTACGTTGTGATGGTGATGAGAAGCATGTAGCAGGATTTAAATATGACATATCCTGCATAGCATGCCCAGATACTACTGGTGAACGCCATCAGAAACACAGCACCCGTCCCTACAGCCGAGAACAACCCCAGTGCCAGCTCTCCCCACACGGCCCAGGTCACCTTGATGTGGCCCACGGAAAAGGCTGCTGCAGCACCTGGCCCACAGAAGAGAAGGATAAAGTGATTAATCTGTCATTCCAGTGGGCAACACCTCCACTGTGCCTGCTCATCCTTGTTGTGATCATTCATTAATCCAAACAACAACATTTATTTCCCTGAACGAGGGCGTAAACAGCAGTGTGGCTCCTAAACAAAACCCTATGCACACACATGTCTTTGCAGCCCCTGCCCATTATGATGAACCACTTTCATCCAGCTCTTGGAATCAACTATCAGCAATAATCTGAGAATCCATTACCTCCTAACTCTATCTCCTTAATTGAAGCAATTACTCTTCTTCTTCTCAGGCTGAGCCAGGTTGAGCGTAAGCCAACAGGACCATGGTGTTGCTATTCCATTTCAAAATCAATACATAGTTTCCATTTAATTGGGTATCCCTTACAACCCAGAATGGCATGGCTGTTTGTTTTTTTATTGCAAGTTTTATAGGTCTATGTTCCATCAGACAGGGAAGCTTTTAATAACACTGTTAACTTTTATTTTTGTGCTATATAATGTGGTTGTGCTGCAGTTTTCTGCCTGCTCGTGTTAATTGAAGTCTTGGTTCAATCAGTCATTTCCTGCTTCTAAAAAAATCCTGTTCCTCCATGAGAATCCAGTGTCCAAAAGCAACTTTTACTCTTTTTTATATGTGTTTAATGCACACTATTTCTGTGAAAATTCAAATCCTGTTTTTGATAGTCACATATGTCGTAATATTGATTTAAATATTTTCTGTCATTGTCGACAAATCACAGGAAAAAGACAAAAAATGAGATTAGACTTGTAAGAGCTGAACATGATGACACTAAATCAGACTGTAGTAGCTCAACATTGCAACATCAAATGTTTTGTCTTTTATGTGTGCATTATTATCTAATTTCCGCATGCACAATTACAACCAGTCTTACCTACAAGGGAGCAGGCAGCCTCGACACCTCCATTGTAGACAGATGATGTGGCAGATGGTTCTATATGGTCCCACATTAGCTGGATGTAGTTGAAAACCTGCACGTAACCAGCTGTGGCCAGAGCCCACCACAGGGACCAGTAGATTACATTCCTGCATGGTGGTTATTATTAGAACAGATCATAATGGTGGTTGTAATTAGAGGGCTATTTTATGAGTACCACTATATGAATGCATTATACATACGGGTTTTTTCTGTCAGTAAAATACATAGAACTTTAAGTGTATGGCTTGTATTCATAAAAACAAATCAGGAAAAGAGAATACCTGGACGAATAGGACTCCCTGAAGCTTTGCCAAAGTAGATGGCCTGCAGTGGCCACATTTTCCCCGCTGCACCAGCCAGCACTGCCATTATGCTCCATCTTCTCTTTACCAGAGCCAACCTCGTCCTTATCCATCACTGGTTCTTTAGGCCCGTCCTGCTGGGACTGTGAGCCCACAGCTGCAGCATTTTTCCCTTTGAAGAACAGGCTCCTCTGGGGCATGGGCAACCAGAAGGAGATGAGAAAAGCCATGCTTACAATCCCCAGAGTGATAGCATTGATGTAGAAGTAGTCCAATCCTGTTTGTTAGAGTTCAAACTGCATCAGTGCTTGCTCAAATTGCTCGAGACATTTTGTAATAGGAGATATTTATTATCTGTCTTGAAAGATATTCTTCATTTAAATGAGGAGAAAATACATACAATATTTGTTGAGTATTTTTGTTCAATCTATAGAGGCTAGGAAGCCCTATACCTGCCAGAGAGACCAGCACCTGGCCCAGGCTGGCACCAAATGTATATCCAGCCAGCATGGCACTGCGCAGATAACCAGTGGCTCTTTGGTAATTCTCCACTGGAATCACGCTGTAGATGTAGGAAAAGTAAGCCACCTCTGTGGAAGTCACTACGGCATAGTTGACCTGTTGGTAGGATGTAACAGTTTCAGAGATTGCAACCTTATACAAGTAATACAATGCAATATATATTAAGAAGTTCATCTTGAATATGCACAGCAGAATTATAGTCATTTGCATTATTAAGATATCTTTGTCTTGTTTTTTTAAACTATGTATATTAGGATACACATCAAGTGTTTTTCTAAACCACAAGTTCTGCAGCTTTGATTATTCTAAATAAAATAGATATTACATGTATAATATTATTACTATTCAACTATTTTTAACCATATTCATCATTTTTTCAGTGGACCTGAAGGAAGACCATCGCAGACAGACTCGGGGCAAAGCAGAGCAAGACGTAGTTGGTGACCAGGAAGAGCCCCTGGACCACAATGATGGGCTTGTGCCTCAGGAAGTCAGTCAGGAGGAAGACTGGGAAAAGGAAAGCCAGGTAGGAATACGTCCAGATTGGGAATAGGTAGTTGGTCAACTGTAAGCAATCACAGTACAGATCCAGGGCGTGTATTAAATGAAAGTAAGCTGCAAAGTTACTCTATGTGAACATGTTATACATAACTATGCACTGTATGTGTCTGTATGCTTACCACTTCTTCAGAGATGTTCTTGTGTGGTCCAATGAGGTATGGCGTGAGAAAGGGCTCTGCTACTCTGCAGTTAGCAAAAAAGCCATAGAGTGACAGGACTGCGGTAGGATATACCCAGCCAGAGGACACCAGTTTGGCCCAACAGCCCATGCTTGCACCTTAGCTGAATTTCCTCAAGATCGTCTTTCGTTTTTATTTTTCCAGGAGTGCCGCGTTGAAGTCAGACTAACTTGACTATCCCTCAGTTCACTGACAGCTCTTGAAGCTATCAGTAGTCATAGTAGCTAGAATATACACACATAATCTTTATGATCTACACGTGCCTTAGTCACAGTTTATGACAGATAGACTTCAACCTATTGGGAAACAGAAGGATAGCTGAGAGGTGATAAAATTAGACTTCTTTCAGGTTTGACAGGAGACGATTTATCACAGAGAAAGGAAACTTCTTATTGTTAGGCAGAGGGGAATATGATGACTCCCCCTCCGTAGCATACAGGCAATAAAAACGGATTATTAGTAAGTGGTTAACCACTTCTCTAACGGTAGCCTATAAAAGAGTTATGTAGACAGCTGTACGAAGCAGTATATAACATTTAAGAGCAAAAATTAAACAATCATTCACCACATAAAACCTAAACCCATTATGGGAAGCTTGGATTCTATGTCTCCAAATACATTGAGCAGCTCTTCTGACAAGAAATGCTTTTAAAAAAAGAAAACATTAATTCATGCATGATTGGATTAATCCAGGAGCCCCACTTCAAGGGGCACTCCTGCCCATAGCAGCGACTCCTTGTTTCATGTAAAGTGACCATAAAGCAGTGATGTAATGTGACTAAGAACATTTACATAAGTGCTGTACCTAACGTACCTATAATTTTGAGGTGTGAACTTTACTATTTCAATTCTATGTGACTTTATAGTTCTTCTCCACTACAATTTGAAGTGATCAATCTGAGTGCTGCTATTCTGCATAGCAAGAACTGAACTGAAGAAAGTTTTGAATGGAGAACTTTTACTTGAAGCGGAGTAATTTTACAGTGTGGTACGAGTACTTTTACTTAAGTAAGGCATACTTTTTTACACCACTTCCATAAAGGAGCAGTAATAATATCCTAGCTTGATTATTTGTCTTAAACATCTTGCCATTCAAGTTCTGGAGACGCATGTGTTGTGTCTGTTCGTACTACGCATGCGTAGTGAGTGCACGCTGGCGCATGAGTTTGTTGCCTAAGCAACGGTTTGTTGATAGTTTGTGTGAAGTGATCTGGATACATGGCAAAATGAAGCTCAAGCGGTTCCTTCTCAGATATTATCCACCAGGTAATACAAATAATTTAATGTGACCTAACTGTTACGTGAGAGAACACGCAGAGGAGTGTTTTTAACGCTGACAACTTAACTGTGGCACTAGCTTCAAAATATTCGTGTTTGTTAGTTGAGTTAGCGTTAACTAGCGTTCGTAGGCGCTGTTTTAGTCAATCCAGTCTGGCCTTAAGTTACCTGATTTGATCATTGTTTCTGCTCCCAGGTATAATCTTGGAATATGAGAAAGGAGGATATTTGAGGACCAAATCAATCGACCTTTTGGATTTGACTCCTGAGTGCGTGAGTTGTATCCTATATCACAACATTCATAAAGTTAACCCTTTGGAGTTTGGGGTATTTTGTCCGTCTTGAAATTATTTGATGTCATGAAGAAGTCGCGTGTGTCTCCAGAGGGTTAACTAACGTTTATGTTCCCTAACAGCATAATGGTTTACCGATAACTTTATGAGCTCATAACTTCCCGTAGGAGTGTGGTTTCTTTCCATATCTCTAAATACCCTTATCTGTGATCTCAATCAACCAGTGTTATTTGTGACAGGTGATCATATAAGATACAGCTCCAGTGAAAAATAATCAATTCATTCAGTGTGTGAAATTAAAAAGAGTTTAGATAGAATGAGTTTAATTAAATTATGCATCTACTTTTAAAGTTCCCTTTCAGACACTTTTAGACTAAACACTGTTCCCATGGGATATTTCGGGCTTTTACAATACACACAATTCTTGTCAGGTAATTTAACATTAACAATAATACATCCACATTGTAACTTTATTTCTAGATGTCTGTAAATTAAATGTGGTTATCTGCCCATATTTTGGGCCAATATGGCTTAACAGTTTAGTAAAACTGTCTGAAATACACAGTGGTAAAACACACACCAAAGACTTTGCCTGGAGAAATATTGAAAGATTTATCAGGGAAAACTTCAAATTTCAGACCTGTCACATAAAAAAAAAACTACTTCTACTGAGTCCAATAAAACATTGATGAGCGATCATAAGCTGTAGACTTCAGATAATTCATCACCATTGCCCCACAAAGAAGATTATATCACTTTTAAACTGTACTTTGCAGTAGAAGTCAGTTAAGCACAGCTCATATTGGCACTCATGAGTGTACTTAAGTCAACAAGAGGAGTAGTAGTGTTCCTCTGTGCATATATCTGGGTAAGGAGTGAATTTAATGCCTGTTTTATCACCATCAGTGGCTCATTCATAGATGGTTGAACCCACATTTTTGTCCATTCCGGATTTACTGAAATGATTATTATTGTTTGGAAGTACTTCTGCTCATGTTATCCCCTCTTAAATAATCCTTAAAATGATCTTAAATTTAATAATGTGTAGAAAATTTAATTGATTTTTCCCACCATGCAGAACGAACCCAGATGAGTTGTTGGCAGAAATCAGGCACTCAGAGCCTCTGATCACAGAGTCCCGGGCCGATCAGGTCAAACAGCTGATCCTTCGACTTCAGCAGAAACAAGGCCAGCAGGAGCACCACAGGTTCTGTTTCTTCAAGGTCAGAAACTGGACTCATACTTTCATTACTGTATAAATAAACAAAGACAGTGCCATGGATATAGATTCAACAAAGTAGCTCCCATTTGTGAAGACATTCATTAATTGATTTTCCATTACAGTGGTTTTATGAAATAAGTGTTAAAAAGCTTGTTTTCTTTTCTATCAGTACACACATGGCCCATTTATTTTGCATCAAATGAGTGACTTTAACAAACAAAGTGGATATTGCCTTCTGTAAAGCTGTTTTACTCTATTACACACAGGCAGTTCAGGTCCAAATATTTTGGATGATGAAATTCATGGCAACATCAGCTAATTACAGCAGTATGTTGGTTCTCTGATTTTTGTTTTGTTGCAAATATTATTAATATTTATGGAAAGTTGGGAGTTTTAAAAATTAGCCAGTGCTCCAAAGAGGCACTAGAGAGCAGCAGTGGTTTGGTTACTAAATCATGTGACAAACCATTTACAAACATGATAACAAGAGGTGCTTCATAAGTGTCGTAGTGTGTAAAGGAATACACAGGATATAATAAAATGGCTGTAGGTCAGAGGATATCAAACTCTTCTGTCCGTAAAACTCTGCTGTTCTGCATAAGGAAAAATAATCCTTCTACCACTCATGGGCCTGGGGGGAGAGGTCTTCCAATTACAGCAAAGTCAGAGCTACGACACTTATGTTATTACATGGGTAATCTTAACGATAAATTAAATCTAATCTTTCTTTGGTCTTTTCTGTAGGAGCTTAAGGCACACATACTGCCACTGACAAACGTTGCCTTTGACAAATCAGGGTCAAGGTAGGTTAATCTGCACCACACGAAAGTCTGACATTTTGGAACTCAGAAAAAAACCTATTACATGTACTCTTGTATGTTTCTTCTCTCTAATACTCTGCAGGTTTATAACTGGGAGCTATGACAGGACATGTAGGGTTTGGGACACGGCCTCAGGCACGGAACTGCACACGCTGGAGGGTCACAGAAATGTGGTGTATGCTATTGCATTCAACAACCCCTATGGGTAATGAGCTGTTTCAGCAAAATGTTCATAGCATCTGGGAACATTGCTCTATTTGTCTCTCAGTTTCTTTGTTTTGTTTTATCTTTCTGAAACTTAGAGACAAGATTGCCACCGGCTCCTTTGACAAGACCTGCAAACTGTGGTGTGCTGAGACGGGGAAATGTTTTCATACCTTTCGTGGACACATGGCCGAAATAGTATGTATGACTTTGACTCTGTTTTAACCAAAAAATATTCAATTGCTGTTTGTTTTTAATCAATTATGGCTTCACATACTATAGGCTGCTGTACATAGTCAATAATTATGCACATTTTAAAGCAGTGCCTCTTATAGGACCAAAGCCAAACTGAAACTGAATAATTTAAAGGGGACATAAAAAAAAACAAAAAACATTTTCAGTGTTTGTGCACAATTATTTGGGTATCTGGAGTGCCAACCAACCCATAAACAAAATTTTCATTTGTCATTGGCTACCATGATCAAAAAATATTGAATTCAATAAGAAAGTCATATGTGGTTCCCCCTCCTATGTCACATGCAGGCTCATTAGACTAAACCAACCCCATCTGAGTGTCTCCACCCACGGCCTGAGCACATGGGAGTAATGGGCTCCTCCTACAAAGTCTTCTGTTGGAAAGCTGTAGTAGTAATAGTAGTGTACAGACTAACAAAGCCCAAACAGAGGGAGGTTGTGGGTCAAACACAGGTCTTCCATACAGTTGATGGGGGTTACTGTCCTGCCAGATACTAGACCTTGTTGACTTATTGTTTTCTTTTTATTTTGTTGATGTGTTTTCTGTTTTTCTCCCCAGTTTGCAGTCAGTTTGATTAGGTATAGGCACCAAATGAGGAGAATGTTAAAGAAAAGATCATGATTTGGGTTAAAATAGATCCTGACCAATCAGGGAAGATCAGGCTTTTTTAGGACTTAAAGAGACAGGTCCTAAAACTGAGCATATCTGGCAGAGGGTGAACATTCAGACAGACAGTATGAGAAAAATAATGTGTTTTTTGAACATTAAAGCATGTAAATTTGTTCTAGTAGAAACCCAAAAATGCAATTCTGTCCAGAAAATTAAGCATGATATGTTCCCTTTACTGGTTGTACTGGCATTATATTCTAGTGCTTAGTTAATAAATAGGTCTGCCAATTTTTTTTTGGCTTTGTAGCAGAATTCAGCACCAGCAACTGTTAAAGTGAGTTCTGTGTTGTGTAGGTGTGCCTGGCATTCAACCCCCAGAGTACACTGGTGGCCACAGGCAGCATGGATGCCACTGCCAAGCTGTGGGATGTGGAGACTGGGGAGGAGGTGGCCACTCTGGCTGTGAGTATTATTTTTCTTTACTTACTATATCCCAATGCTATTGCTCTTTTTCCTTGTATCTAGCCTCACATCCATTCATTAATAACGATTAACTTTTTATTCACTTCTGGGAGTGATTATTTAATACCCCATGTGTCCACCCCATGATCTGATGGCAAATTTAACTGTAACTCTTTAAAAACGCCACTGATAACCCATTCTGAGGGGAGTCGTGAGTCCTCTTTGATGTGCAGTTTGCACGTGTGTCTGTGGTGTGACTGGCTGGTTGGCTCTGCCTCAGTGAGAAGCGACTCTCTGCAGCTCTCTCTATTCTGTTAGCACTTCATTGCACAAAGAATCAATCATGCTGACAGCAGTAAATTGAGCGTAGAATCTTAAGCACATGCTGGTTATCATTTATTTATTTCAAGAATTTCAGGATCTCCCTTTAAAGCTTTAATCTGTGTGTTTATTATAATAAATAATAGTGTGTTTCGTGTGCATTTTCATGCATTGAAGGAGAGAGAGAGGGATAATTCTCTCTTTTTAATTTCATCCAGGGTCACACTGCAGAGGTTCTCTCTCTGTGCTTCAACACAGTGGGAAATCAGCTTGTCACTGGCTCCTTTGACCACACCGTTGCTATATGGGATGTTGCTTCAGGAAGGTCAGACATCATAATGTGTATTGATTTATGAACGTGTGTCATCATTTATACTGTACAGTGCATAACATAACACCGTATACATTCTGCATACACGGGTGCACAACTGACTTATCGCTGCTTTTTCTGTTTTTGTCAGGCGTGCCCACACTCTGATTGGTCACAGGGGGGAAATCAGCAATGTTCACTTTAACTGGGATTGCTCACTCATAGTCACAGGCTCCATGGACAAGACCTGCAAGGTGAACTATACTTAACCAAACACTTGTGTGTGTGCATGTGTGTTTTATTTATCTTTACAAAATACAATTATTCTTATTTGCCAAAAAGTATTTTTACAGACCGAGGTTATTATCAGTATTTTCTCATGCATTCAAAATTTTAAGCATTGGGAAACACGGTGTGTGATGGCTGGCTGGCTCCTGTCATTCATATTCACCCTCCTCTACTCCCCACTCTCCGTCTCTCCCCAACTCCTGTCTCTAAGGTTTCCATCATTTAAAGGAGAAAAATTGAATCCTAATATCTTAATTATGCCAAGATGAGTCATGCTCTGACGAATTATCCACCTCACTGAATTTCTCTAGGGGAGATGGTTCAAGTAGAGCCATTTAATACAGCTACCAGCTGCATGCAAGCCTTAAAAAAAATGAGACTGTGTATGTGTTCGTTCACGGGTGTGTCCTAGTTTTTGTGCTCATGTGTTTCCTGCATGTGTTTATGTACAGCCCTGATTCCAGAAAAGTTAGGATGCTGTGAAAACACCATAAAAACAGAATGCAATGATTTGTTAATTCTTTGTGACCTACATTCAAGTACAAAGACAAGATATCTAATGCTCAAACTAGGAAAGTTTTATTGGTAAATATTTCCACTTATTCTCAAATGTGATACATTCTTTTTTATTTATGCTCTACCCAACTTCTTTGGAATCAGGGTTATGTAATTATGTCACTCAGGGTTTTGTGCTCTGTGTATGTATTTGCAGTTGTGGGAAGCAGTCAGCGGGAAGTGTGTGGCCACCCTAGTCGGACACAAAGAGGAGGTGCTAGATGTCTGCTTTGACTTGAGTGGTCAGCTCATTGCTACTGCCTCTGCTGACGGTGAGACTAATAATGAACTTCCTAAAAGTTGACATTACCAGTAAACTGATGCTATTATAGTTTATGTCACGATTCTCCAAATCCATAATTTGATTGAACTTTTTTTTTTTACATTTTTTTTTTTTTGTCATTGTGAAAATATCAAGTCTTGATTCATAAAGATAAACATTTCATTGGTTTTATGACCTCATTCACATTTTCAAATTGTTGTTCTATGAAATGACTGCCATCATTTTTGCCATCACATCTGGAATGTACCATATACTACGGCAATTTGATCACATTTTTATTCCACTGATTCTGCTTTTGATTTCAGTTATCTGAATTAAAAGCTTATTCAGTTTATTTGTTAAGAATTTAAATTACTTCCCGAGTTCATATACACTGTTGCTTGTAAAATATTTTTTACATCTTTCCATGAAATTATTGTGACAGTGTGATTTATTCTGTAATCATTCTGTATTCATGTAATCATTGCACCTGGTCAAAAGTGATTACTGATTTTCATTTAAATAGGAATGAACTGAGAATTGTGTCTTAAAACACAATTATTAATTAAGTTTTTTGATAACAGTGTATATTCATATTTTAAACCCATCCATTTTTTCCATACTCTCTCCAGAAATTGTGTTGTTTTTATCCAGTCCTGAGGTTTACTTAGAAAAAATTACAAAACATAACTTAATTATATTTTTCTAATGTCATGAATCCATTGTATTTATACATAAGTACTGTACATGTACACTAGCAAACCCTGCCTGTCCTTCTCTCTGCCAGGTACAGCGCGAGTGTTCAGTGCAATCACACATCAGTGTCTGGTGACCCTGGAGGGCCATGATGGAGAGATCTCCAAGGTACGTCACCGGAGCCTTAATGGCTTCTTTGCCATTGCCTGTGGAAAGTTATTTTATGTTACCATAGAGAGGCAGAGTCTGAGCCCATTTACTTCACTCTGTTCTTTAATGCTGTTTTGTATTTTATATATTTCTTGAGAAAAATACTTTTAAAGCTTTATTTTATCTTGCTCTAAATTTCCATTTTAACAAAGATATAACAATGTGTCTGTTTTTGACATTCTGCAGCTATGAAAATATCACATAAAATTAGTACAAGTGTGTCTTTCTCAGGCTATTAAGAGATGAAAAGTAACAGCAGTACAGTAATAAAATCTTTGCTTTAGCCTTTGAGTGGAACACAGTAGCTCAGCTGGAACTTGGCTGAGACGTGTTTATACCTCGGAAGCAGCACGAGCCAGATGCAATTCTTGTCAACCTTTGGTATTAACAGGAAATACAATTTGAAATGATTATTTATTCATTGTTAGAATATTATCTCCCAGACTTGTTTGGGATTAAATGGTATTATAACTGGCCATGGGGCGCAACAAGTTTGTGGATGTGCCAGGCAACTAGAACAAGCTTATGATTTTTGCATTATATTAACTCTCAAGGGTGAATTCACAAAGAGCTTTAACCTTATTCATTCATTCATTTTCTGTAACTGCTTATCTGAACCCGGGTAGCGGGGGGCTGGAGCCGATCCTAGCTGCATTAGGCAAGAGGCAGGGACAGGACACCAGTCTATCGCAGGGCTGACACATATAGACAGACAACCATTCACGCGCTCACTCACATCTACGGGCAATTTAGAGTCACCAATTAAACCTGAGCTGCATGTTTTTGGACTGTGGGAGGAAGCCGGAGTACCGGGAGAGAACCCACACACACATGGGGAGAACATGCAAACTCCACACAGAAGGGCCATCCCTGTGTGGCCCTTAATCTTGTCCATTTCTCGTGTATTTTCAAACATGACATGAAGGGGAGCTGAGAGGTGCATCCTGTCGCTGAATCCCAAAATAAAGGAGTTTGAGCCGACCTTATATTCGTCCTCATAAATGCGCCTCATTTACCACCAGCTCTCTGAAGACGCTAATCATTTCACTTCTTGTGGCTATTAGGGTTGAATTTGACTTTTTTTTGCAATGAGACACATTTGCATAGAAAGGGCAGATTTTATGTATGCATATTACCTCATTTAAATATGTGCAAATAGAGCCGGAGCACACAGGCGCAATATGCTTGGCAGCGCTGTTAGGGGGTGAGAGGTTGGTTTTCTGCCTTATTGGCCTTATGTTTATCTGTCGCAAAAGCCTTGCAGTCATTTTGTGAGTTCGGCCCTCAGTGTCTACCTGCAGCTTTCCTGGCCTTGGCTGTACTTAGGATATCGCCTCTACTTGCCTTGTTAAAAGCTTCATATGGAAATAGAGCGACAGTAGTTCAAGCTGTTTAGTCCTTTCTGTGTCACATGGTAAAACTCTGCAAGTAGGACACAGGACTGAAGTGATGCTTCTGTTGATCTGACTAATTGACTAGATGCTTTCTAGTTAGCTCTCCAAGAGAAATTTTAAATACCAGCTGCCATTTCTGACCATAAGTGGTGGTCTGATCTGGTGTTACTGACTTTGAACCCAGCACCTAATACCATCACATGTAATCACACATCCTCTGCTTTAACCTTTTGCTCTTTAATCAGAGAGATTTTACCCAGTTACCATCCTCCAGGTGCCTTGCTGTGCATGAGTGTGTACACGCTGCAGGTTTTGGCTCTGAGCTTGTATGTGTGAAGAGCTTAGAAGTTACCTCTGTTTCGTGAATCATCAGGCAGTCAGTAATAAGTAGGCTGGATAGAGGATCATTCCAGAGGATTATGACACTAATCTCTCCCTAACAGGACACCTCTCCCCCTCCCCTGCATGCTTCTTAACTATGACTATGGTTTTTTTTATCTTACCGTCTCACTCTGTATGTTTAAACTTTGATTTTTATTAGGTCTCAGCCCCCCCTCTAGGTGATTCACCTTTCTGTCTGTTTCTTTAAATCTGTGTAATATAAATGATTGACTGGTAATGCAATGGCAGATTCTGAATGCATATAATCTCATTTGTCCCAGCTGTGGGAATCCTTCCAATCTTGAGCATCCTATTAGCTTTATTGTTGCGCTTAACTCAGACCAATATGACAAGTTCACACAGACGATTTTTCTAAAGCCAAATGCCACATTGTCAAAATCATTGTAGATGATATTACAGTACAGTGCTTCAGTGCTGAACATGCACAGGCATATGAGTATTCTTCATATACTGAACTGTACGTGTCTTATCACTACATTTTCTCTCCATGTCTGAAACTCGTCGTGATGTTTTTTATTGCTGTCAGTGTCAGACAATTTCTGAGAAGTCCGGCTCCCTTTTGTTGGGTGGCTTTGCAGTGTAGGTAGCTGTTGCCAACGCCGGAATAGCAAGTTTTTCTGCAGGATTTTCTGCCCTTGAATCAGGCTTTCACTAGCTGCAGGAACATGCACTCTCCTGCATTTGCAAAGCAGCCAGTACTCTCTGAAATGACCAGCTATTGGCCAAATCTT
Organism: Serranus cabrilla; assembly: GCA_903364295.1. Taxonomy (NCBI): domain Eukaryota; kingdom Metazoa; phylum Chordata; class Actinopteri; order Perciformes; family Serranidae; genus Serranus; species Serranus cabrilla. The sequence goes on along the minus strand of CAFUXE010000433.1, from coordinate 5,775 downwards.
TCCTAAAATGCTAGATTTTTTTGAAAGCCTGAGAACAGAGGAAGAGGGGTAGCAGACCACAAAGTTTTAGAGAATTTATGCCCAGTGACACAAAAAGAACAACCCAGCTTTAAAAGAAAACAGGGGAAATCAACAGGTCACATTTTGAAAAGGTTAATGACTCCATGAGGAAGTTGTACCAAAGACCATTGTACCTCAGGTAGCATCCATCAACAGCAAACTAAAAAATCAAGCAGAAACCAGGAAGGAGGTTAGAATAAGTTGTTAATATGCAATTGGGGCACAGCTTTATTCTTGTTTATTTATACCTCTTTTTTTGTCATTTCCTCTCTCTTGATGTTTTTTCTTTCACTCTTCTCTGTCCATTCAAAACTGTTTTCTTTCCATTTCTGCTCCTGTCAGAGCATCCACTTTATTCTTCTTCGTCCGGTCTTCTGTCTTTGTCAGCTCCTTTTCTTGTCAGTTTCCATTTCCTGCCTAGGGTCAGTCCTTGGTGCTCAGTTTAGAGTTTAAATAAAAACATACTTTACTTTCATGACCATCTAGAGCCAGCTTCATTTAATCATCTCTTCCTTTACCTCACTATGGGGATAGAAACCATTCAGGAAGCAATAAACCTGAGCTCTAACACAATCAGCTTCAACTCTGATTTTCATAATACTCTGCTGGAAAACTCTTCTAAGTAGTGCCACCGGTGCCTTTATCCTCCTTAAGTATTTAAAGTTGAATGACCTCCGTGGAATAATGTTGCTGATGTGGTAAAACGGTCTAAACTCACTCATTTCCCCCTCCCTCTGTCATTTCAACCACTTCTGGCATAATCTCTTATTCAGCACTCTCTCTTGCTCGCTCTGTCGCTCATGTAGCACACACCCACACACACACATGCCTCTGAATAACACTAACCTTCCTGCCTCTCTTCGCAGATCTGTTTCAGCCCTCAGGGCAGCAGGGTCCTGACTGCCAGCTCAGACAAGACAGCTCGTCTGTGGGACGCTCAGTCTGGAGTCTGTCTACAAGTCCTGGAAGGGCACACCGACGAGATCTTCTCCTGCGTCTTCAACTATGAGGGGGACACTATCATTACAGGTACCATTACCTGAAACACACACACTCCATCACACAAACATCTGACAACCACGCAGTGTAAAAATGTAGCCTTAAGCAGCAAATAAGCTGCTCCTCGCCAGCCGTTAGAAATGCTTAATTGCACATTTCAGATGAAAAGTGCAGCTGTGTCCTTCTGCTCAGCCACCTGTTCTTGTTTGTGCTCTTCTGCAGGCAGCAAGGATAACACATGCCGGATCTGGTACTGACCCTTCCTTTGACCCTTAAGATGCTCACATAGGCATATACAAGGGACACAACAACCAGTTTTCCATATATCACTGTATGTATTTCTACTGATTATTGATTCACTGCATTTATGTAAGTTGCTCTGATGTTCTTCCTGTTTTTCATTTGTTTAAACCCACACATGTTCTCTGACTGTACTAACTTTGTGTTTGGTTTGACCAGTAGTCAAGCAGTCAGTTCAATGTCTTGGTAACACTGTGGTAATTTAGATTATCCATCTAAAGGAGCTTCCATGATTCACATTAACTGGTGCATAAAATGGGATACTATTCTTGGCTACAAAACAGGCTTCCTAGACTAGACTCCTAGAGGTAGGTACAACGCAACACTGAACAAGACATTTTGAGGCGACTAGTGTTGAAGAGTTAAAAGTGATTGAGACCATAAACTTGTTGGGAATACGTTTACTGAGGTAATAAATTTAGTGTTCCCATAGACTTATTTTATAACCAGTGGAGTTGCCCCCTGCTGGCCACTAGAAAGAATGCAGGTTAAAGGCATTTCGCTTCACTTTTCAGACCCAGAGGAAGCTCTTTAGTTTAATCATAATCACATATGACCATTCTGTAAATGTTTTACTGTTTCGTCTTCATGAGCTGATTATAAGCAAGCAAAGGCAATCTTCTGAGATTTTGTTCCCACTGCCTATACCTGTCTGTCATGTGTTCAGCTGTAATACAGTGATTTTTGATATTATGTCAATAATTTAAAAAAAAGTCATACTGTAGTTTTTTTTAAAACTGTCAAGCAAATTGTACTCACAAGTTGTTTGTGACACTGTATTGCGTGTAAACACTCTTCACCAGAATATTCTGTATGCTGTATACAATTTTGCAAAAATAATAACACATTTCTACTTAAACCTATTTTTGTGTCTGTGGATATTTCCTGAGTCCTGAGTGCTTGCAGATTACATTTTCCACAACACAGTCACAGTAGTTTGTCCGACATTGACACAAAAAATTAATTACAATAGTGCTATGATTGTCAAAAAATGTCAAGAGATGGTCACCCTGTAGTTTGAAAAAAAAAATGCCTAAAAACACTTAGGTAACACATCATGCTAATTGTATTGTATGACCAAAAATATATATATAAATAAAAAAAACACATTATAGGGTGTCCAAAATAAATAATTAAAAAAACCTCAAAAAAAGTCAGTGTAGTTTGCAGGTGCCTCAAAATGCCATACATTAGTATATTAATAATTATAATAGAATAGTATGTCAAAAGCAAACAAACACATATATTTGATTCATTCAATTTTAATCTTAATAAGTCAGTTATAATATCTCGTCCAAATTCCATAAACAAAAGTCAAATAATCAAGACAGCTTGTATTTCACATCACAGAAATTTATTGATGTCAAAAGATAAATACATTCAGTTCTACCGTGACAAGAGTTTACAGCTGAATTGTGTGCTTTATTTTCCCAATGCTGATGTAACACTAGAATACCACTAAGTAGAGAAATAAACAGACCAAATTCACATACAAATTCAACATTACAAACCTTACTCTGTCTTCCTGACACAGTAAAAGCTAAAGAGAGCAGTCCACTACTCCAAGGTGCAGCAGTTCCAAATCTACAGTATATACAGTACAGCTATCCAAAATAATCAGTTCTCAAGTAACATGAACGAGATAATAGAATTACTTTGAACTGAATTTCAAGGTCACAACAGGGGTGGCATGTTGGCCGATGAACACAACAAAGATATAGGCATTTTGCTTCTTTCAAGCAAATGTGCACTTCTACAGTAAGTGGCTATCAGAAGAAAGTGAAGGAGTTTTTTTCTGGGCTTATGTTTCAACAGCCTCTTTTACAAAGTAGTCTTGATACAAAAAGTTGAGTATGTTAAGATGTGGGGAGAATTTAACCTGATTTTCCTATCCTCTATTGGTACTTTGCCCTACTTGTGTTCATTTGGAGTAAATAAATAAATAAATAAACACAATTTGGTTATGAGAATCTGTAAATATATATATTTATTTATATATATATATATATGTATATAATCTGGAGCAGTTAAAACCTGCTGACTATAATCTCTTGAAGGCCAGTTCATTCCCATCAGGAATGTCCCACCCGTATACCTACAGTATGCTCTGTGTGTGTCTCACTGGAGAGTTGAGTCTGAAAACAAAAACATGCTTTGATTAAAGGGAGACCGGTCCATTCATGTCTGCGGAAAAAAAAACACTTCCATGGATGGATTGAGGTGTATGAATTTCTCAAGTATGCCGATTGCTTTGTGCTTTCAGCTTGCAGTAGGAGACACTTGGTGTGATGGGACTGGTTGGAAAACAGGAACATGTTAGCAGTGAGAGTGAATGAGTGTCCTTTATTTGCAGTATGAGGAAGCTACAGGGTCTCCAACAGCCAGTCAAACAGGCTTGACAGAGACCGGCCCTCCTCTTCCTCTTCCTCTTCCTCTTTCTCGTGCAGTTTACAGAACTGGACCACAGCGTTGAACAAGTCCGCAATCCGCCACGCCTTCTGAGACATCAGGTGGACCACCCTCTGGAACTGAGAGGAGACACACACGTCACAAATACAAATACCTCTATTCAAACTTTTGTAAAAAACCTGTTTGGACACATATACATATTTAAAGCAAGTTACATATATAAATACTTTGGAAAACAGTGTTTTAAAGGCCTTATGTTGCTTAATTAATTTTTCAAGCACAAGCGCACACCCTTTCCTGTCTACAGGCCAGCAATGGTGTAATAATACAAGAAAACTGTACAATCAGTAACACTGATGTGAAAAATGGCTCCTCTTGCTTGTGCTAACCTTTGCAATCCTCTTCTCTCTGGACTTCCTGAAGTAGAGAGCAGGAAGGCCGAGCTCGGAGGCAGCAATCCACTGCAGTGCCACTCTCAGCTCGGAGTCCACACACTCGGGCTCAAGGTCGCAGTTTACCACCAACAGCACCCTGAGGTAACTATTGCCGCCTGCCATCTTCGCTGAGCTGATATCTGAAAAATGAAAGGTGACAGTAATGCGCTACTGCTTTTTTTGTGTTTTTCTTGTGTAGCATGAAGGGACTTCAAAGTGTTTTTCGTTGAGCATCCTTGTGTTGTACAATGACAATAAATTAACCTTGATATTAGCAGGAGGGCATCTCGACATAACAAGCCATGGCAAATCTTTCATAAAACAGAAATATCCTGGGCTCGGTTTTGCTACGAGTTAAACTTTGTTGGTCATGGTAAGTCATGAAACAAAGATGAACTTTGTGTTGAGATACTTCTGGAACTATGCGTCCTTTTCAATTATTAAAGGCCATCTTTACTTCAGACAGAAGAATCGCCTCTATTGAAGCACAACCGTTTCAGGGATTCACCCTTATGGGTCCCTTAAAAAAACTTCCTTTCAAGTCCCTAAGGACAAAAAATGTCACCTACCCAAAAACTGCTGTAAAAATATTATATATTAATATTTTTTCTACTTTAAATGAGTCAATCTTTTAAAACTACATCAGCCTGCAATATAAATACCAGTTTTTTTATAATATTATTTTATATATTTTAACCTTTTAAATGCCAGTAAGTTCACATAACTTCACAGTTTTTCTTATTGCAAAAAACAAAAAAACTTCAATAATTTCCATGAAATACATTTCAAGCAGTATTTGATTGTTGTTTATTATTAGGTCCTGACATGGGTCAATGATTGCCAGTAATTGCCAGTTGATTTTAATGCATTGTTGTTTTTTTTGCAGAGTCAAATTTGAAAAAAGTCCCTTTTGAGTCGCTGAGGACAAAAAATGTCACCTTCCCAAAAAATGTTGTAAAATATTATATATTAATGACTTTTTTCAAGTTTGGACATCTTATAAAATGTTTTTTTTTCTGACATTTCTGGCCAAATTCTGCTCTAATATGTGTCGACAGACCAAGTTAGACTATTTTAAGCATTTCATGGCTTTTTTTTTGACAATAATTGACATACTATAATATGGCTTTTGTTCAATTTTTGACATCCCATAAAATGGAATTTTCATGAAAATTTTCGACATGCTATAGTATGACTTTTTTTTTTCCTTCAAGTTTTGGACATCTCATAAAATGGTGTTTTTCTCACATTTCTTGTCAAATTATGGTCGAATATGTATCAAAAGACTATAATTGGGATATATTAAGCATTTCATTGCTTTTTAAAATTTGAAACATTTTGTCAAAAATTGACATGCTATAGTATGACTTTTCAAATTTTGGACGTCCCGTAATATGGTGTTTTTCTTTCATTTCTGGACAAACTATACAACTACATGTATCAACAGGGTATAATAAGATTATTTTGAGAATTTCAGACTATTTTAAAATTTAAATCCTTTTTTCATAAAAAAAAACGACATGCTATAGTATGACTTTTTGAAAATTTGGCCATTTCGCAACATGGTGTTTTT
>CAFUXE010000432.1:464120-492661 GCA_903364295.1 Serranus cabrilla | reverse complement strand
TTCTTGACTTTTTTTCAACATTTTGACTTTTTTTCTTGACTTTTTTTCAACATTTTGACTTTTTTTCAACAATTTGGCAATTGTCAAGTACGGTACATAGTTACATTCCATCACTGGTTTTCGGGAACAATTGCAGAGACTCTTGACCTTTAAATCTAGTCAAATCAAACCCTACATTTGTTATAGTCCTGACGCCCCAACTTGTCTGCTCACCTCCTGTAGTGGGACTTCTTTGTCCCCGTTGAGGTCCATAGCAGGAAAGAGGGGATCTGGACCATCTCCCAGCCACACAAACATGTAGCCCTCAGGCACGCCCTTCTGCAGCCTCACCAACTCCAGCTCGAAGAAGAGCACTGCGCTCCCGGGAACTCCTCCAGCTGGGGACGCCACAATAAAGGAGAGAAAACATGATTTGGAGATAAAAGAAAGTGGATTCAGAGAGCGACCTGAGCAGGTTTAATGACTGACCTCCGTTTTCGCCGTGTCCCCAGTGAGGCGGAACGACCACCTCCCTCTTCTCGCCCACACACATGCCGATCAAACCTTCCTCCAGACCCGGGATCACCTTGTTCCCGCCGAGAGTGGTGATGGAAGGAGTGTCGAACTGGTCCCTGGAAAAGGAAACAAACCTGTTAAAAGTGAGGATTTAAAAAGAACTTTTCCACCTCAAAACCTCAAGCCATGCAGGCGTACGTGCTTGTCTCGTGGATACATAAAATGGTGTGATATCTGCAGTTGTAGGCCCAGTGAAATCTGTCGGACGAGGAGCCAGCAGTGATTACATGCATGAACCAGGAGGAGGAGGAGGAGGAGGAGGAGGAGGGTGCAGTGTAGCAGAAGGCGCTCACGAGGAGTACAGCAGGGTGCCGTCCATCAGGGAGCAGTTATAACGGTACTGAATCAAATCGTCAGCTTCACTGGTTACTTTGCATTCCTGAGGCCTGTGGGTAACTTTAACGTCCACTGAGTCTTTGGGGTTGTGGAAGTCGATGACGTGAATGTTAAAGACGAGCACAGCGGAGCCGGGAATGAGGTCTACTGCAGCGGGAGGAGAAACAATAAACAGGGTTACGAAAAATGAGCAAGAAAATGGTTTGTTAGCGGGTTTTTTGAATTTTCTTGAAATGCAAAACTCACCGACTCCGTCTTCGCCGTACGCCATGTGAGGAGGGACGATGATCTTCCTCTTCTCTCCCATGCACAGCCCCAGCAGGGCTTTATCCATCCCTCTGATCACGTATCCCATGCCGACGTACGTGTTGTAGGTGCTGTTTCGCTGGTAGCTGTTAAATGAAGCGTTAAACTCAGTGAATTTTGCGGTCATTTTAATACGATACGATATGATACGATACGACTTTATTGTCAATTTGCACTGAAATTCAGTATGCATCCCTGGGAGGGCCCCTCAGAACATTTAGGACTTACAGGTAAACAAGCACAGGAATGACAGGAAAAACAACATCAGATGACACATGGCAGACACAGCACACAGATACACAGAACAGCAAACAACACAGGTTTAGAAAAGACAGTTTACAAAGACAAAAGAAGACTAATATCTATGGTATCATAATTCATCTACGTTGTTCAACAGTAGTATAGGCTGATGTATGAAGGAGTTTTTAAGCCAAACACGGTTGAAGGAACAGTAGAGCATAATACTCTGAATCACAGCAGTAAAAAAAAAAAAAAAGCTCTCTGAGGATGGAGCGTCGCAGGTTTACCTCGAGTCGAAGGCCGAGCCGTCCTGGAAGGTGCCATTGTAGTGGTAGCGGATGTAATCTCCAGTCACGGTGCGGCGGACGCAGCCTTCAGGAACCTCCGTCACCTCCACAATCAGATCATCCTTCGGGTTGAACACGTCCACCAGCAGCACCTCGAACACCAGCGTGGCCTGAGGAGGGATCTCCGTTCCTGAAAAGATACGTTTATATCTCACAGTTTCAGGTCCACAGCATGCAAATATATTTTACATTATATACCTAAATGTGAAATAATTTTTCAAAGCATACTCTGAACTGTAAGATCAGGTTCCGGCCTTCCAGGCAGACCTTGATTTGTTTAGATTAGCGCGGTGTGGAACTTTCCTCCTGCAGTGACTTGCAGAGACAGAGGCTGCAGCTGGAGTCTTTTTCTGCTCAGGAATCTTCTAACTGAGTGAAAAGACCCGGAAGTATCTATGTGGCAGAGCTGGTTGAATAATCCAATGCTCCAGCAAGTTAGTTTGAACTGAAGCCACTGGTTGTTCTTGGTTGATTTAAGTGTTTTGTAAATCCAAGTTTATTAAACACCATGGAAACATAAATGACTATAAAAACTGTAAAACTTGTGGGTGAGCAAGTTTGTAAAACTTTCAAACCAATTCAGTTCTTTAACCAGTTTTATTTTGGCGTGTTAAATTATATTATCATTAGATACAGTTAACTTAAATAGTATTATTTAGTACCGTGGCCGGCCTCTCCATACGCCAGGAATGGCGGGATGATGATGACCCTTCTCTCCCCGACACACATGCCCAGAAGACCCTCGTCCATGCCTTTGATGATGTCACCCTGTCCCAAGTACGTGTCATAGGTCGCATTCCTCGAGTAACTAAACCAAAGAAGCAGACAGGGATATAAGATGTAAGTTTTATACATTACATTTTCAAAAAACAACTAGCAATGTTCCCAACAACTTCCAAATCCAGAGAAATCTGTAATTTCAATCAAAGTAATGATCTGTTTTATTTGGTCGTCTGTTAATGCCGTCATGGCCCATTTGTGTATGCATCAGTTGTGATTGTCTGACGGAGGCTCATAGTTTTACAATACATTTTTAGATATATGTCATTTTTAACTGTATATTTTAACCAGATTAAGGATTTTAGTCATCAGACATTTGGGGTTAAAGCTATAAAAGAAACAAGCGGAGCAAACAGCAGCTCAACTGGCAGAAAAACACAGATTGTTATCGTAAAACTGCTGTACTCAGTTTCTTTTTCCATTTTTAATTGGAGAAGAGGAATTCTGTTGATAATTCAGCTTCAGGTAAAAAATCTCCTGAAGGTCTGGATCTGAAGTTATCAAAGAAACAAGTGGAAGAAACGTTAACTACAACTTGGCTCCCAACTTTACAGATGTTGTGAAAAACACAGGTTTTCAACATGATACTGCTTTGTTCAGTGTTTTTACTAGTTTTAATTAAAAAAAACATGGTTCCTGGTAAAAAACCTCCTCAGGGATGAACACAAGGAACACTAACCAGAAGAAGCTAACTGCATTGACCATAATGGTGGTAAAGACAACAACTCCCATGATCCTGTGCAACACCACGACGTCACCTTTTCTGTCTTTTGTTATTGTTTAGATTGAGAGACCTCCATGTTGGCAGGAAATGACATTATTGTGCATTTAATGCTAAAACCTCACCTGGAGTCGAAGGCTTTCCCGGACAGCAGCGTGCCGTTATAGTGATACCGGATGAAATCGGACGCCCCCGTGGTGCGGTTGCAGCCTGCAGGTTTGCCGAGCGTGCGGATGTCGACTTTGTCCTCTGTGTGCCAGATGTCCAGCAGGAGGACATCGTACACCAACATGGCGTCAGGAGGAATTATACCACCTGTCAGACACACAAAACAGCTTGTAATTAACCAGTTCAGATAATAAACAAAGCAAAAGGTTGAACAGTTTGTTCATTATGTTTTAGTCTATGAGGCTAAATAAATGAAATAATGGCTTAATTAATTTAAAAGCAAAGCTGGAGGAATTTAGTCACTTTAAGGAGGATTAATTTCCACCAGAACAGTAATCAAATCATAGTTATTTTAATAAAAATGTTGTAAATAAATATACTTTAATAAATGGGATTTAACATGGAAGTTAAAAATGGTTGATTTCATAATTGTTGTTAAAATTATCTAATTATCTGCCATCTCAGTAAAGAGTATTCTTATTTGTTTACTTATTTTCAACCATTCAACTTAAAATAGGTTTAAGCTGCAACAATGTTATGAGCAATATGAATTTTTTTGTGTATTTTTTGTTTGTTTATTCAAAAGTGTTCCATGTAACTGACCTTAAAATAAAGACAGTTTTTAACCTCCAGGAAGTTGAAAATAAAGATCTTAAACCCTTTTGAGTGAGGAAGCTGTTAAAGTGCTGTTACTCATCATGTTTGTCTGCACCTGTGCCGATGGTCCCGTAGGCCAGGTGTGGGGGGATCGTGATCCTCCTGTGCTCATTGACACACATGCCCTGCAGGCCGCGGTCCATCCCGGTGATCAGTCTGCCCAGGCCGACCTGGCTGATGAAGGCTTTGCCTCGGTCATGACTGCAGACAGAAAGGGAGAGATGAATGAAGTGTATAATCAGGGGAAACCAACAAAGATAGTTAAAGACGTTTGCATACATATCAGTGTGTGTGACTTTCAAGTCCTTGCCAAATGAGTGCACACCTTGCTGATTAAGAAAAAATGCACTGGTGTCCAACATTCCCTGCACATCAGCAGTATATTTCAAAGGGACATTATGTCAAATGTTTTGGTCTCATGATAACAAACATCCACCCACTCTAACCATACAAACCAAACTGGACTTTTCCTCTACCCTATCATTTCTTTTTTTCAATACCCAATCACTGCAAAACAATGACTCGTTTATTTTTATGGGGGAAAAAAATGAAGTGATGCTCAGTTATCAACGTGATATGACGCTGGACACGTCTGCAGTAAATTACCCGTGAATGCATCATAAGAATCTGGGTTCTTAATCTTTCTTTGTTTGTTCTCCATGATATTAAATAACGTTATTATAAAGACAGCAGTCTTGCTGCAGTCTGCACTATTTTAACCACTGGAAACATAACTTCTGCAAAAGCTATTTCACGCTGTGTTCATGCAAACATGATATTTTGCGGTTGCACGTCAGGTATTCTGTTACAAAGGCTCCTTAACTTTAAACGTAAAAGCTAACATTCCCATATAAAGACATGACAAACAGCTAGTTCACGCTGTGGATTTAAGTTACATTAAACGATGTATTTCGCTTTTACTTCACCTGGAGTCAAACTTTTTCCCGTCCGCATAGAAAGTACCGTTAAAATGATAACGGATAAAATCTTCAGTTTGGACTTCTCGAGGACAAAGTCTCGGTATCTCTATCCGGTCGATGACAACGTCCACTAACGGCCCCGGGTTACAACTCACAGCGGCTACATGGAGGCAGAATAAAAGCGGAAATATGATCAGATCCATCGGGAGAGCTGGGACAATCAGTGCGGAAGCTGGCAGGGCAGAGAGAGCCCGTCTACCGGAGAGGGGATGAGGGTGAAGAAGAAGCGGAGAGAAAGAAGTCTGAAGCAGCGGAGCTGAGTCAACATGGCCGGAATGGAGTATACTACTTCCGGTTAGGAGTACAAAATAAAAGCCTTGAAAATAGTATCGCTTATGATGTAGCTGACCATAGCAGTGTTTGGGTTAAAATAAAGTAATATCAGTCTGCGGTCACATGGGCGAGCTTAGTACGATCTCAAACGCGTCAAGGACGTGTCGAATTCATGTGTACAGGATTTAGAAACGTGTTGGGATCGGATAACTGAATCCGATTGCAACCGCTGGCTTGAGCCGTTGTTCATCCGATTTGTCTCGTCTTGCGCGAGAATTTTGGAAGGAAGCGCCGACGCCGGCATAGCGTTAGCTTGTCATACCAATCGCCGACGGCACAGTTCGTGTCATATCACCGAAACCACAAAACTCTGTTTGTTTGTTCATAAAGTCTTCCAAACACTGCAAAATGCCCAACATGTACGCCAACACTACTCTGTCTAACTCCTCGAACGCCATCTTTGTCTGTATATCGCCATAGTTTATGTAGCCGTGTACCGGAAGTAGTTCTAGCACCGTCTTGTAGAAAGGGCTACAGCGCCATCTAACGACGCGGAGTCAGCAGGTAACAGACCGTTATTGGATTAATCCATAGGCATGTGAACAGGGATTTCAGAGAGAGAGATTTAGAGATGGAGAGAAAATCTTGCCAATATTTGCCTTCTCTTAACCGTAGCAAAAAGCACAAGTGTTGTTAATTAAAGTTCATGCTTATGTATGTGATTGGAGCCTTGAGCCACAGTACCACGCCCACAGGTTTGCTAAGAAAACAGGAGCGTAATTCTAGCTGTCTCATAATGCATTAGCATCAGTCATGATCTGAATTAATTGACTTGTATCAGAACATGTTACTGTGTGAAGCAGAACAAACAGTAGATGATATTTTCGATATTTTTTTCGTAGGATGGGGAAGTCATGGGCGGATGGGCGGATTTGCTGGGTCATGTCTTCGCCATCCTAGGAAAAAAAACACGGTCTACTTTTTGTTGTAAGGTAGTCAGAATGAAATGTGCAGACAGTGGTGACTTTTGCATTGTGTTTTATGTCGCTTGTGGAACCAGGTGTTATTCAGAAAAATGTCCAACTGGACCGAAATCCCAATTGTCCGACAGTCCATTATGCCAGTTTTTTTGCTGTTAATATAGAATATAATTGGACATGCAAGTGATAATTTTACCCAAACACAGATCGAATTTGACTGTTTATTAATGGTAAGAAATCATTATTTCTAAGTGTTGTCTTTTAAAGAAACAGCAGTTTACCGGTAAACTCAGCTCCGTTAAATTGTGTATTTTTTACAACTTTTTAGATATGATAAAGCCTCCAAAAAGGCGATTCTTCCGGAAGAATAATAATAATAAACACTACAATTCCAATAGGGTCCTCGCCGACCCTTGCGGTCGATGCTCGGACCCTAAAAATACCAGGGTTGCACGAAACAATAGTCATATTTACAATACCTAAATGTCCAACACATCTAACTTTATCATTCTACATGCAGTTAATTTTATGCTTTCATTATGGAGGACAGCTGTACCGTACTTCCGGTCTTGTCCTGTCTCTCCCTGTGTAGCTTCACGCGTGTTTCGGGGACATGCACTCCCAGAGAGCAGCTGGGGGCGTGGCCCCGGGGCCCCCACCCACTCTTTAATGGAATTCTGCAAACGTGTAATGCCTGGCTGGCCCAGAGGCCTGCATGAGTTCACTCACGTATGAGATGACCAGAAAATTATAGCGTGCCTCTCCAAAATCTCTAGTTTTTCTCTGTGACACAGTAAAGATAACAGGCCTGTGTTTTTTTTATATTCTGCATTTTTCTAACCAGTTAATAAACACAGAATTGATGCTACAGATATCGCAGACTGTCCAAAAGTGATGAGTCAGCTATGCAAAAATTATTTAAAGCACGCCAACCCAAGTCTCAGCTTGTCAGTTTGCTCGGAGCTGAAAAGTCAGTATTTTTTTTTTTTTATCAATATGCTACATCAGCTGCCTGTGGGTTAAGAGCTGGAGGTAAAGTTATCAAAACACGTCAAACAAAAAGATCTCTGTTAATATGTTAAGTTTTGGGTCAGATGTCTGTTGGATGTTATGATCCTGGAAAAAACTCTGGGACCCTCCTGGCTTTCTTGAGGTCCAGACTGTGACGTCTGTGTCAAGCTAGCCAGAGATATCACCATTTAAACCGGAAGTGTGGACTCCTCTCTTCAACGTAATTGTGAAAAGTTACATTTATAAACTGTAGGGCTGCAGAGCTGGTTGATTAATCTGATATTTTTATAAAGGATACTAGAAAACGTGGTTATATTAGTCTTGTTATTGAAATATTAAACTAAATAAATAATAAAAATAAATTTTAATTAATTGTTTGTCTTTACCATGTACTACGAAATGCATATTTTACATCTCCTTATTTTCTTCACATTTGGATCAAATGATTTCTGCACACATAAAACTTGCTAGTAGTCTTATTCAGCACAGTTAACATACAAGTGCATTTCTGTGAAATATACAAATATACAACACACAGTACTTGAGAATCCTGCAATGCAACTCAAAACAATAAAGATAATTTAATACAAACAATTGTCTCCATGCTTTTGAATTTTACTTGTATATGCAAAATAATGACAAAAGGGGAAAAAAAACAATACAAATCCAAGGCATTGCAGCATGTTTTAAGGATATCGGTGTTATACCTTAAATAACTACATTTGGATTAAAAACCGGCTTAACATTTTTTAAAAAAATACTAGAAGAGCCAATCAGAGGGGCTTTTATTTTGAAGGTTCTGGCCAGAAGCGCTTGTTTGCAGCATCTAGTTGGACGCAGCTTCCTCAGCCTACGTGCAGACAGACATGAGCATTCCCTGGTAAAGAAAGGGGAAGTTTCCTGATCCATTCAAAACAAGAACAGTCTCCTGCTGGAGCCGGTGGAGGTAACGATGCTCCTGAGAAGCTTGTGCCCGGCCCTGCTGCTCCTCGCGGCCCTAGTGGAGGCTCAGTATGAGAAGTACAGCTTCAGGAGTTTCCCCCAGAAGGACATCATGCCGCTGGACTCCTCGTACAACTACGCGCTGGAGCAGTACGGGGCGCAGAACTGGGCAGAGAGCATCAGGTTTCTGGAGCTCAGCTTGCGGCTCCACCGGCTGCTGCGGGACAGCGAGGCGTTCTGCAGCCGCAACTGCAGCTCCGTCAGCCGGGACAACGACACCCTGTTCACCGACAGCAGCCTCCGCGTCGTGCGCCACATCCTTCTGAGGGCTGCGTGCCTTAAAAAGTGCAAGGCGGATTTTCCCGTGTTTAACATCACGTATCCACGGAGGGATTTACTGGAAAGTTTCGAGAAAAGAGTACCGTATCGGTACATGCAGTATGCGTACTACCAGGTGAGACCCAAAGGCTTGATGTGCCCAAAATAAAAGTAGGCCTTTACCACTAAATCATGACGTTACCCCAACTACCTCATTATTAATGTCTAATAAAGTGGCGTAAAAGTGCGATTTGGCTGTTATTAACTCGATATTACGCAGGAATTTACACTAAATGTGGTTTTCGCGTGACCAGAACTGTGCGTAACGGAGCAAGCACGCAATAAAAGTTTCTGAAGTTGGTTTCTCATGTCAGATTGAGTCACTGAGAGGAAAGTTCTAGTCGGTGGGCTGTGCAGTGGTTTCCCTGCTTTGTTGCGCCCTCCTGCAGACAGAGTAGTAGTTGAGCATGTGCCACGTCTCTCCCAGTGTTCCCCCCAAACAATCCCCTTATTCTTCTCTGTCAGGCCGGCAGGCTGATGGGGACTCGGGTGGAAAACAACACTGAGCTCATTTATGGTTTAATAAGAGATGTCCGGGTAACTTCCATGTTATTGTACAAAACATTCATTATACTGGTGTAATAAAACATCAGGAACCCTTTTAACTCTGCTGGGCTCCTTCAGAAGCTGTGGAGGTGTTGTTGAGACTCACCACATCAAAGCTCTGTAGTTTAGTTTTACTGTAGTTTGGTCTGGAAAATTAGAGGCTGAATCAAAGCTCTCCCTCTGGGGATCAAACAACTGAGCAAGGAAACGTGCTTTGAGGCAGATTTTCAGGATTTACATAATTCAGATTTTACTAACTGTATTTTATATGACATTGGAGCCTGACATGAGACAATGTTTGAGCTTGAATGAAAATACACTTTATCCATGTGCACCTAGTGCACGCCAAATATTGTTTTCAGCATTATGTCCCTGAAAAAAAAAGCACTGGTGCAACATATACCGACAGATACCGAACATCTTCCAATTCTATCAGTCGAGCAATAAACCGTTTGGGGTCTAATTGAAATTATGGGGCATAAAAATTCTGATATCAATATATTGGCTGATATTTATATACACATAGTTTGTTTGCTAAAACTTAGTGACTAATGCATGCCATTTTTGTGCTGGTTTATAGTTTTAACCTTTAGTGAGGTCACTGTGACAACTTTTTTAGCTTCTTAAAGCTAACGTTAGCCAGCGAAATGAACCAGTTGCTTAATTTCCGTCCGGTGTTGAATGACACTATAGGGTTGACACTGTTAGGAGCTGCCACTTTAATGTTAGACAAACTGTTATGACACCTTTTTACATTTGCAAAGTATCTTTTTCCTGCATTATATTCAGATTCTTAATATGTTTATTGTATAACAAGTATGTTGGTGCTGATATATGATTGATTTATCTCTGCTAGGTTAATATCGCTCTGGGTTTTTTGCATTTAAGAGCAGCAAAAAATGTGGATCTTTCTTCTTCTTCAAGGAGAAAATTGCATATATCTTTTTTTCTTATTTTGTTAACATTTCTGCACACAGCACCACATCCGTTTTCCATTATTTGACTCAAATATTCTAAAAATAAGCTCTCTATTCTCCCTCAGCTTAACAATGTGGAGAAGGCTGTGTCAGCGGCTCACACCTTCCTGAAGAAGAACCCGACGGATCCCTATCTGACCAAAAACATGAACTACTACAAGACGCTGTTTGATGTGGAGGAATATCTCATCGACCATGAGGAGCAGCCCTATGAAGTCCGTAGATAAACGTTCTTTAATGTTCTTTAACACATGGCAAACTACTCAAACATTCACAAACCCATCTCTTTTGCTACCCCAGAGTGTTTTCCTGAAGAGTGTGACGCTTTACAACAATGGAGACTTCAGCAGCAGCGCCCGAAACATGGAGCAGGCCATCACGCAGTACTTTGAAGTCTACAGCCTGTGCTTGGCGGGCTGTGAGGGCTCGTATGAGATCTTAGAGTACAAAGACTTCTATCCCACCATGGCAGGTAAGAGGAGAGCAGTTTAATCAGAGCGTATCACCTGAGTGTGTGTTAGATAACTTAATGACGTGCGTGTTGCTCCTTCAGATCTCTTCACAGATGTGCTGAAGTGTAAAGTAAAATGTGAAGAGAACCTGACGCCCAGCGTTGGAGGCTTCTTCGTGGAGAAGTTTGTCGCCACCATGTATCACTACCTCCAGTTTTCCTATTATAAACGTAAGATGAAATACATCCAAGCTCTTGTTTGGGAAGCAATATGTGTGTGAGACTGTTTTTAACATGTGTTTTTTGTGATGTTCCGCAGTGAACGATGTTAAAAACGCTGCCCCGTGTGCAGCCAGCTACATGCTGTTTGACAATAAAGACCAGGTGATGCAGCAAAATGTAGCATACTACCGCTTCTACCGGGAGCAGTGGGGACTCGAGGAGAGGGACTTCCAGCCTCGGCCCGTGAGTGAAACAAACACCTCAGAGTGTGAGCAAAGTTCACACTGGCTGCACCAAACCAAAGCAGGGAAGCTATAGCATGAGGCGGTCTTGGCGTGAACATTAACACAATCTCAGGGTGGTAATTAGAAAGCCATGCGCTCTCGTAAAGACGGAGTTGTTTTCCCATCTTTTCTGCTTGGTGTAGAGTTAAAAGCAGCTGCAGTTTACCAGCTCTGTGTGGCGAAGCTGCCACAGCTCCGAGGACATTCAGTTCAGCTGTAAATACTTCCAAACTGAGAGGCGAAAAGATAGTAAACAAAAGGACAACAGGCTGAATTTGTTGCTCAGCACAAAGTTATAAAACAGTTGCTGCCTGGGTCAAAACACGAGCTGACGTCACTTTGTTTTTCAGGAGGCTCTGAGGTACTTTAACGAGACAAACAAGCAGAAAGAGATGCTGGAGTTTGCACTGAACTACCTACAAACTGATGATGAGGTAAGTTGAACGGCTCGCCGCAATATTTGCATTTTTCTGCAAGGCTCAAAAGTATCCCAAACTTTTGATTTGGTCGCACTTCAGGCCGAGGTTGCTGAGTTTAGAGCGGCCGCTGCAGCTCGCCACATCAAACTTCACCGCTTGCTAAAGTCACATTAATTTATCCCTCTTTTTTTATAATTAAAACTAGGAGAAAAGTCTTTAAAGGAGCTTATGTAACCTTTTAAAACCGAACTACTGTAGCCATAGGTGGCATTTATGGAAGAAATGAAATGCATATTGCAAATACATATTGTGGCTGCAGCACAAATATAGAAAAATCTTGTGAATTGACTCAGTCATGTCTGTTTTAAGTATATAAACCTAAAGTCTGCTAACCTTAGCTAATATTAGAGCCCGGCCGATACTGATTTTAGTGTGGGAAAATCCTTTGATAACCAATATGGCGGCCAATTAAAAATAGGCCGATTTTTCACCACTCTGCAGATATACCCAGAGAGCTACTTTCTAAACATAAAACTTTATTAAATCATATTTTTTTACATTGTTTTACATTATACAAATGGTATATTTAGTTGTCAGCCAATTGTATAAATAATAACTGAGAAAATAAGGAATAAATAGGAATAAAATAAATAGGTAAATAAACATCATAACTGTTCAGTTTTGATCAATTGCTGACTATTTAAAAAAAATAAGAGTAGTAAAAAATGTATCGCTAACACTATTTCTAAATTAGGCCAAGCAACATTTTTTGCATTATATATTATAAATACGGCCAGTAATATCAGTTAACTGATAATCTGTCAGGCTCTAGCTAATATAGCATCATTATTACTATAATCTGCTATTTAGAAAAAAGACACATTGAAGACAGATTTAAAGCCCATTCAACCCAAGTTGGACGTGTTTTTTTACTTGCTCAAAGTTACAGTTTCACGCTGTGCTGATTTGATCTCAGGAGGTTTTCAGATAGCCATTCCTGAGACTTTCTCTGAGACGGAATTGCACAAACAAAATTCCACCAACCTCAATTGTGCCGTCGGGGTGGCGGCCGAGACAGACATCTCCAAACCTCAGCAGATAAAACCCAAAGTGTCTGCACAACTAGACAGCCCTGAGGGGTACGAAGGTAGGACACTGTGTTATTTTAATGTGGCTCAACAGCTACTAAATTGGCTGCCCCAGTTGTTTTCCCAAAGAATAAATTCAAACTTTTCCTTCAAGTTTATCAAATATGCTATTTCTGGCGATCTAGCAGTCTAAGTACAAGCTGCTGCTGAGGTTAAAGAAAGGGGAGAGGGAAAGACTTGATGGATGAAAGGGAGAGAAAGAGGCTGTGGAAGAGAGAGCAGGAGGGGCGGCGGGGGCTGTTTTCCGCCAGCAACGTGTGGTATGTGGCTGGGAGGTGTTGGCCACTGAGGCCGTAACACATCCATTTAAGTCAGGTCAGCCCCTCCCACCTCTGCACGCTGCCTGGACCTGAGTGAGGAGCACTGCGAGAGGCTGGATTACAGGGTGCACAAGAGATTTATAGACGTAAAAAAGTTTGGCAGATAGAAGGGAAGTAAGATTTCTTGCTGCTGACTGAGTGTCTGTGTTACCTTTAAGGGCGAGGTGAGTCCAGAAGACATGGCCTCCTCACACACGGAGGATCCCGACGCTGAGTTCGAGGGAATGGGAGACTACGAGGAGTCCTTCCTGGCCGAGTGGTGGCAGGAACCCAAAACTAAGTGGGACGCCGGAGAGGTCGCAGACTGACTTCTGTCCTCGTCTCCGGTGCTGAAAGCTTCCTCATCCGGCTCCGTCCCGTCGCTCCTGACGACAAACCAAAGAGTGTTGACCTCCATGCAGACAGACACCGACATTCCCGACAGTATTTAGCAGGAAAAGCACAAATCAGCTGTGTGGTTTCACCCAGCTGAGGAATAATAAGTCAAACTTATCCGTCATGTTGATTAAGATCCGAAAATCGACGTATTCTGTCTTGGCTGTCATCAGCCTTTTAAAACTGTTATTTTAATAATCATGGCCAGTTCTGGTCAGTGACTTTTCTACAGTTTTTTATTTAATGAAAGCTGAATGCCTCTGTGCCGTGTGTAAGAAAGGTGACATGTAGTTTTTCTTATGCTGAACGATTTGTCAACCACCAACCAGTTGGGTTGTTGTTGTAATAATTTTCTCATAATTAAAATAATATTTTAATATACTTTTTAGTTTTTGTCAATTAATGGTCTCGATATCTAGCAACCAGGCTTCATTCGGTTGGAGGAGTAACGTGCTGCCAGGACGACCATGTTTTATACATTATATTGTGACAAAATCTGTCCCCCAGAGGACAGACAGACAGACAGACACCTGGCAAAGTACTAAAAAACACTTCTGTAGTAGTTCTCCAGGACCACAATTAACCATGATGACACAAACACAGACTCACAAGGTGAAAACAATTACAGCTGGTAAGAACTGTCAGTCTGGGATTTGTATAGTTCAACACTATTTTGCCCTTGATTGCTCTGACTCAGGCTCACTGTAATTTAAATTAAACATGATGATATTTAAAATGTCTTTGAGAGGCAGCATAAATTAAAATCATAAAATATAAATATCACAGCAGTGAGATGTGAGAGTAGGAGGTGCGGTTTCATGTTTTTTTTTTTATTTTCCTTCCATTTAAAATCAACTACAAGCCTTAGTTTCTCTCTTTTTGTCTCAATTCATAAAAGATAGTGTTTAAAAATATGGGATACGATGCATCTTATTTTCTCTTTTTTCCCCCTAAACTTTAAAATCAAACAGATTGTATTTGATACCAACTCTGTACATATTGTAATAATAACAATAGTGCATCTGCCATAGTGCAAAGCTCAAATGAACCGAACGGACCTCATACACGCATACAGTTTCAGACAAGCTGCCTCCTGGACCCCGGACCAGATCTCTTTAATCTCATTTACAGCGGGGTCGTCACAAAGCCTCTGGGCCGAGGCGCTCGCCCAGGGCTCCGGGCTATCAACAAATGTACAAAAGATTCAAGACATTTACGTGATAGCTGGAATGATAAGAGAGACGTGAGCACGTTTTGCTGTTCCGCCACATTTAAAGATGCATGGACAGTGTCGACTACAGGAGGAGAGATTTGCAGATGCGGGTCCTGTCAAAAGACTGACGGCTATAATGTCTGAAGCAGATACAACTCATTATTCTAACATAGCTTTTAAATAAATCTTCACACAGTGCATTTAACATTCCGTATATCTTGCACATATTTACAAATAGGTGTGCATACAGTTGGCTAGTGCTTGTTTTTCTGTAGATACATGACATATAAACAGTTGAATTCTTTATTAACGCGCTGCCTTTGTGGCGCCATGGCTGCAGCGCACAACAGTTTGTAGAAAGAGATGATATTCTAGAGGTAAAAACCCGCCTATCTACTTGTGATAGGAGGAGTGTTAAGGTGTACATTGACACAACTGCCCCTAACACTAATGTAAACACGCATACATTCTTCCTTCTTTTTAAAAATCTCTTACATGCGTACATTCACCCGTGGACAGACACACAGATTAAACCTCCTAAGCGTACAAACTTTGGGCCTGAAAGTGGTGAGCACGCGCACAGACGGATATCGTGGAATGTATGTTGGTCAGTCTGTGGTTGAAAACACTAAGTTATGGTCTCTGCTGCTTCGAAGTTCAGTTGTTTAAAGGGGTAGTTCAGATTTCTTTAAAAGTGGGGCTAAATGAGGTGCTTATTTATAATCGGTGTGTTACCTACAGTAGATGGCCAGTTTGGAGAAGCAGGCAGGAGTACTGACACAGAGGCTGCTTTGGATGGGGGCAGCAGCAAAACATATTTAAAAATCAATATCAGTTTAAATGTGCATTATATTTAGACTATTTTAAAGCTTTATCTTGCTGTCAGACAGGCCTTTCCATCCAGGAACTGAAGCCGTTTTATTGATCTCTGCCACCAGACTCCTTTGATAAAAACACAAAATTTTACATTGCAGAACATGGGAGTTACTGCTGTGCTGCTGCCTCAGATTGATTAGTTTATTCGGGTTATTGTGCCCATTCGGTGAAAAACGAACACACTTTTTAAAATACTAAAGTCACACAATAGCACAAATAAACTAACCAATCATGGCAGCAACTCATGTTAACGTCAAGGTAAAAATACTGTTTTTGTCAAAGGAATCTGGATCTGGAATCTGGAATCAGGAAAACGGTTTCAGTTTCCCCTAATGTAAACTTAAACAGGGCTGTCTGATGGAAAAGTAAAGCAGTGAAAATATTCTACATTCGGCATACACTTAAACTGATCATTACTGATGAGTTTCCTGTCCTCCTTTCATGTGCCGACTGCCATCTACTTTTGGTAACACTCTGACTATCCAAAAGTACCTCAAACAACCCCACTTCAAAAAAATCCAAACTATCTCTTTAAAATGATCCCAAAACCATAACACCTAGCTTCCCTTTTGTACCTGAAAACGTTTGTGGGGGCAGGTAGGACGCCTCAAGTTAAAGAACAAAGAACAGTGAACATAAAGTCAGCTGTCAGTCGGGGCTCTTGGCTGACTGTTTTTTTTTTAGCCATAATTTTGTGATGATGATCATCAGTCCTTCCTCAGACTCTCTTTGGAAAACATGCTAACAACTGTCCAATGTTCGTTTCTTTTCGGTTCGATCCACATCGCCAGAATTTGTAGATTAAAACAGATAATTGTCCACTTTGAGATGCCTCGGAGGAACGGGGCCTCGGGTCCTTCTCCTCTAAGAAAAAAGGAAACTTTGCAGCTCCTGTTACATTTTTTCAGTATTTTCGACGGCCAGTCTGTGCGTTAGTCCAACATTTAACTGTGGACTCAGTTGGTGGCCAGTTTAGTTTGTATGCAGGCAGGCAGGCATTGGAAAGACATGTCTCATATTAAATTGGTCCACCGTTGATATGTTCTTCATCAGACTGTTCAAGATGTGACAAAAGGAGGTACACAGACACCGAATCACATTCTTAGAGCCACCGGACTGGAGGAAGACCCCGGTGTCTCCCACAGGGAGAGCCACCTGCTCGCTCTAGACGTGGCCCGGACACAGTCCTCAGCGGCCTGCTGGAAGCCGCCACACGAGAATGATTTGGCTGGTATGGTGAGAGGAGCTCCACGGGTCCAGAGGAGGACGGAGCCAGGCAGGAGGACGGATGAGAGGAGCGGACGAGGGACGTGGAGGAGACGATAATCGGAAGAGATTTGGAGAAATTTTGGGACAGGAGTGGAAGACTTTCTTTTTTTTTTGTTCCCCTCTTCTCTGATGTGGAAACGACACAGTGCGAGGAGGAAGACGGGAGAAGACAGGACAGAGACAGAAAGAAAGACAGACTTCTTATCCTCCACCAGATCTGAAAGAGACGTGAAAACAGAAATCGTTTAAAGAAAGAATCAGGATCGTTGCAGAGACAGAAGAAGGTGAAGATGCTTGAGAAATGGAAACCGCTCTGTTTTACAATGATGAAGGGAGTATTATGGGAATCAGGACACGGAGTTTTTAAATGTGTTTTAGTAATGAATGAAATGGAAAGAAGCAGTGAGATGAGAGGTGCTCTGTGGGGATGAGCTACGTGATGAACTTCAGATGGAGAATGAAGGAGTAAAGAGCCATGCAGAGGGAATTTAGGATAAGATGGGACGATACCTTCCTCGCCGAATGTTCCTGCATCCCATGAGCACATCAAGAGAGAAGACAAATGTCAAGACATTTCAAAGAACAGGAAATAGGACAAACTAAGGACTGACACGCTTTAGGCATGGTGTTAAGCTGATTATCTAGTAGAATTGTGTGAAATTTAAAGGTGCTTTATACGACATTTAGAACATAAATAAGTGTCAGGGACTCGCCTCCGCTTGTTGTCTTCCATAGTGAAACAAACTGGAGATATATTCACTTTTTAACATGGACAAAGCATTTTAAAACAATACATGTTTGGGTTCAGGCCTGAGTCAGCAGCTGAATGCCCCACATGATGAGACAACCTAAAGACTTGCTGGTTGTTTTTTTAATGAACAAACTCTGGACTTTACCCCAGGAGAACAGGGTTTGTGTCCTGTGTGAATACAAAAGTAAACGTCTTTTTACGTAACATTCAATTTCTAGGTGACTTCAGGGGCTCACATCACCCTCGTAACTACTTCACTTCACATTTATTTACGCAAAACGATGTCTGATCAGTTTTAAAACTGCTTTCATGAAAGCCCAGACTGAATGTCGTATAAAGCACCTTTAACAGATAAAGAATAACAGCATAAGCATCATTCAGTAACAGTTAGAAACTAGCATTAACAGGCTTTAGTGACTTAAAATCTGAATCAATATTTGACTAATTTTTTAAATGTTGGACCGGCTTTACTCTGTTGAGATTCAACCACTAAATTGTCAGATTTTATAACAAAAACAGAAATCAAACAATGACTCAGTTTGTTATTCAATCCATTATTCATCCACAAGTCCTCTCCAAAATCTTTCTTGCCAGATTATAGTGATGATATCACATGCAGCAAGTCTGCAGTAGTCATGGCAACGACCCTCTCAGCCCAGCTGAGACTGACAGGACGCTACCAGAAACTACGACTGCACAGCCAAACCTCTGAGCCAGAGGGAACTTCCTGCTTACAGCTCATGCACACATGCACAGACACTTACCTCTGGCCCTAAAAGGACTGCTGTAACTTATTCAATTCTTTTTCATTTACAGGGCTCACCATAGGCCACAATTATCTTATGAATTTAAATGGGAGTAAAGCAGGAGCGGTCCTTTTAGGTCAGAGGTTAAGGAGTAAACAATAGCGAGCATGCACAGGTGGAACAGTGCAGAAGGAGCACATCAGCGAGGGCGTTTGGGGTTAGGATGCTGCCTGGAGGAGAGAAGCTGGATAATGCAGGCTAAAAGAGCACCAATGTTATTATCCACTGTAAGCATTACATTTTTTCATAAAAGGCTAATAAATCTAGTGGACGCTGCAGCGGTTCCTGGCAGAGTAACGTCTCGGTCTTATCTTTTCTTAATAAACGGGACGGGAAGGTGCAGGACGGATCTCAGGGCTGATAAAAGAAAACAACCGTGTGTGTGATGTTTCGTACAGACTTTGACGCCAAAAGCAGTTCAAGCATTTGCACGGTAGAGCTCGGACTCGACCCCCCATTTCCCCTCCCCCCCCCGGCTGGGCGATGAGTTGCAAACGGGCATCTATTTCAGAGGGGTGAGAGTGGGAGGAGCGGGGGTTCCTTTAGGTAGAAGCAGACAGGTACACAAAGGCATGCCAGAACTCTTACTTAAATCCCCATCCTGTTCCCCCTAGGACTATAGCTGCCAGGAGAATAGCACCTGCGATGGACCCTATTATGATATTGGTGCCACTGGGACCTGCGCAGAGGAAGGAGGAGGGAGGAAGGGTGCGGAGGAGGAAGAGGAGGAGGAGGAGGAGGGGCAGAAACAAAACAACACCACTAAAAACACACGTCAGAGGACAGCATCAACACCGTACATCAACAACAACGACTAGATAGAGAGAGAGAGAGAGAGAAAGGCAGATGGGAAGATACCTGCAGACAGAGAAGAGAGAGATGAAGGGAAGGAGGAGGACACCAGCACGTGGGGTGGAGGTGGGAGAACGGGCGGGTGAGCCAGGGAGGTCAGGGAGACAACAGTAACAAAACAAAACAAAGGAGAGAGTTTTATTACTTTGTGCTCATTCCCCTCTCCTGCTCTCAGCGGGACACCCTGCTGCTCAGGGGGCTTTTTTGGCCCTAAGAGAGCAGCTGCTCAATTGCTCTGTGTCATTGGCAGACTGCAAGAAAGTAAGGAAGACACTTGAAGACGGCAATACCACCACACACACACACACACACACTAACACACTGCACGTGCACATATGCTCTAATGGGTAAACGTGTCTCAACACACACCCACACACTCCCAACATTAAAAACTGAGACGCAGCAGGAAGGAAAACACTGTGTGTGGTCTTAGTATTGATGTTAACTTTCTCACAGAAACCAGGTGCTTTGTGTTTGAGGATCCTGTTCTCCGCGTCAGTACACAGAGAAGCTACAGTGATGATGGGGAGAGACTATGAGGGGGATGTGAGAGGCAGACAGAGAGAGAGACACAGGCAGGTTGAGAGGCGCTAAAGACCTTTCTTCTCTGGGCCCGTCGGGACCGTCGGCTCGGGGATGGGATCAAAGACGCTGCAGTCCTTCCCTGTGTAGTCTCTGTCACAGATGCACTTCACCTCATTACTGCAGGTCTACAACAGAGAGAAAGAGGGATGAAATCAAGTGCAATAGCTGCTAACGCAAAGACACGAGCAGGGAAATGTGTATGTTGCCCGTTAGTATGGATTTTGTGATTTGCAGGACAAAATACTAGGTCTTCCCTCCTATTAAAAGGCTTAGCTGCACTCATGCTATTTGGGAAACACCACCTAAGGAGCCAAATTAATGTAAAATCAATGTAGAGCATCAAAACTAACTAAATGAGTTGTCCCAGATCTAACGCTTGTACTTGTAAACTTTTTTTTAAACAAGTTTTCTCTTCAAGCTTTTTGGCTGTTGTATGTAAATTATCTGCTCTAGGTTTTCTATATTTTTGTACACAAATATGGTAGCAATAATAATGGTCCAAAATTATGTCAAAATGCACATTTTTAACAGAAAATTGTGCAGATTTCCTCCAAATGTCCCATCAAACATGTTCAAGTTTGTATTCCACAAACTTATGGAAAACACTGAATACATCTGTGAATCTCTGTTAAAACTGGGCTGAATTTCAATGGAAAAGTCATATTGGTGACATATACAGAGAGTTAAACTTAGCCTAGACACCACATTGCTTACAGTCATGCAACCCAAAGTGATTTAGGGAGAAAGTTTAAAACAGCATGCACAGAAAAGAAAAAAACCCCCAACAAAAATAGACTAAAAATTTCATTAATTACAAATAAAATGTTAAAAAATAAATTGAAGTCAATAGAATAAATAAACAATGGATAAAAATAGTATGAAAACAGATATTAAGACATAAAAACTGAGGCTAAAAACTATTGAGGATGTGGTGTAAAAAAGTCAATAAAAACAGAATGCATCAAATTCAAAACACAAACTTTCACTTATAATAAATGATAATAGTCACAGTTTGAGCTTCATTAAAATAGATGTTAAACCTGTTTTATTGATTACATTAGTGTGCACAGGTATCTGTTTAAGTGGCTACTGACTGAATGTAACTCTTCAATGTTTAAATGTGTTTTGATCACTAATCACTAAATTAACTTGTGATGTGAGTTGTGTGTTTTACCCCGTGGTCAGAGCAGATGCGGCCATAGTTGGATCCTGAACAGCTGCTGAGGTTGAACGCCGCCACAGGGAGGCAGCGTCGCTCCAAACACATCATGTTGGGACCACAAGGAGTGCCGTCCTCCACGTAGCCCAAGTCTGAGCCGTCCTCCAGCAGAGCATGGCCTCCTCTGAGTGAAGAGTCAAACATGTCAGACAGGTGAGGTCTGGGAAGATGATATTCTAGTTTTCATACTCTGGTATTTGCAGCAGATGAGACCTGCTTACCTGCAGTCCAGGTACT
This sequence comes from Serranus cabrilla, assembly GCA_903364295.1. Taxonomy (NCBI): domain Eukaryota; kingdom Metazoa; phylum Chordata; class Actinopteri; order Perciformes; family Serranidae; genus Serranus; species Serranus cabrilla. The sequence goes on along the minus strand of CAFUXE010000432.1, from coordinate 471,437 downwards.
TGTTCTGGTGGTAGAGGGTGAAGCTGGTCACTTCCCCCTGCAGGTCTCCGAACTTTGGCTTCATCGTCACGTTGGCACAGAACAGGAAGCCGCATAAGACGTCCCTGAGAAAACAATGCATGCAATATTTCACTTCTTTCTGCTTCCACAAGTTGAAATAAAGTTAAACCTTGAAGTCAAGAACAGGTGATGTGAACATTTTGTGGTGATCCAGTTTTCACAAAAGATTTCAGGGTTTTAGAAGATTATCATTGTGCAGCCCTATATTCAAAAATGCATTCATATTCAGGGATATTTCAACAGAAATGGATATCTTTTTAATCTTTTTTTGACAATTAAATGTTATTAGCTTTGGAAATAATACTGTTGGTTTTGGTCTTTTCCTATGTGTGGAAAATGTTCAAATAAAGCCAGCCTTTGAACTTGGCAAAGTCCAAAACCTGCACACACACACACAACAAATAGTGTGAAAACACTCTTATTTTTCTGTGAGTTTATCAGCAGGAGGACTCAGGATGACTCACGGCTTGTTGCACTGCAGCCAGCCCTGGCCTTCAGGACCCGGGCCACAGTTGCCTTTCTCGGTCCCCTCAGCGTTCAGCTTCTCATAACAAAACCTGTCCGCTGAATCTGGGAGAGCAAACAAAGAAAGAAGTTAGACTTTTGAGAATGAGACTACAAGTCAGTAAATTGACTCAAGGTATAAACAAATGCAGATGTTACATTTAAGGAGCAGTTACATCGTTGCAACAGGTAAAAAGCTGATATAACAGACACTTACTCCTCATGTTATAGTGGGTGTGTGTCTGTGTGCATATGTATATATGTGTGTGTGTCCTTTGGCATAACAGAGGTATTGTAATTTTCTAGAAAACTTGCCTATTATAATGTTCCTTGGAGCTTATAAGGTTCAATAGTTCAGGACATTAACCCTGACTGCAGAATATATAAATCATAATATAAATCCCATAATTGAACCTACAGAAATATACTTTCTTTCCAGTTGCAAGACACATATATTCTGCACTTACTGTAACCCCAGAGTCCTCTACACTGTCCATCACGAGTCCTGCACCGCCCACCGTAACAGCGGCCCTGAACAAATGAGACGATGTATGTAAACACGAGTCAGCAGACTACAAACACACGGCACAAACCTGCCCTTACCTGACTCGTATCACACATGTAGCCATCCAGTTTGTGCACATTGTGAGGGCACTGCAAAAGAAGAGACGTGTTTAATGTTTTGGATACTCCAGTTGATGTTACAGTTTGGTTTTTCCAGAGTCGACTCTACCTGGCTGGAGTCTCCGGTGCAGGTCTCTGGGATGTCACAGTCGTTCACAGCCTCTCGACATACAACGCCTCTCAGCTCGTACTAGGTCAGAGAACAAGAAGATATCAGGTGAATGCTGGAAATAAACTAATCATACACATGGGAGGGATAAGTAGCATTTCAAAAGCTTTTCTTTTATTGCATTTAATTGAACTTAATTGTTCTTATGATCTATATTTGGAGAGTTCTTTATACTGGGTCACATAAACAAAATTTCCTGGACACTAAGGTGTCAAATGTAGAGATTTAAGCTTCAATTTGTGCCCTTTTACACAACAGGTTGATGAGCAAAAGCAGAAAACAGGATCTCATACAACAAATAACTACACTGAACATATGAAAATCAATATTTTGTATCAAATTATTGATTTCTTTAATAAGTAGCTGTGTAAAAACAGAATTATTGCAAAAATAACAAATAGACAATTATGCATTTAGTTCACTTTTTTCCACTCCTTGATATATAGGTGCACTCTCACCTTGCAGGCACTGCAGCAGAGTCCATTACTGCACATGGCATCATGGGTGAGCGTGCACTTTTTACAGCAGGCTCCTCCACTGCGGGCGCACTCCTGCAGCAACAGGAACAGAGGAAACAAACCTTCAGCTTCGCTCCAGAAAGCAGCTTCAGACACACGATGTCCAACTGCGTACTCACCACCTGGGATCCACAATCACACTCTTCCCCTGTCTCCACGAAGCCATTCCCACACTCTGGAGGGTCCAACAGCTGAGGGAGACAGACATGGACATATATGAGCATATATATATAAGTGGGAGACAGATGGATGAGAGATGAAATGTGTGAGCAATATAGGGGATTGTTGGCTGGAAGCACAGACTTATGTGCTTTATTTAAAGGAGAAAATAAAACTATTCTATGGTCCTGTCAGTCTGTTGTTTCCCATGAAAATCAGACTATAAGAAAAATTAAATAGTGTATAAAATTAATGCTCTCCCAGCCGCCTACATCCCCATGTGGCCCTCACCTTGTTTGGCTTGTTGAAGAGGCAGCTCCCTCCACCCTGGAGCAAGAACTGGATGTACTCATCAACACTGCAGCGAGAAAACTTTCTGGGCAGATAGTATCTGTTTTCACACACACACACACACAAAGATCGAGACCAGGACATGACAAAATAAATAAATAAAATAAAATAAAAAACAGAACAATGCTTTCCTGCCAGTAAGGCATGCCAGATCCACTGTGGGTGTCTGTGCCATCACTTTGCAATCTGACAGAAATGTTACCATCTGTAGTAGGATATTACTCAAATGAGTAATTGAAATCTGTATTGTTCCATCTGGTCAGGAGAGCCAAATCCAAATCACGCATACTGTATCGTAAATACTTTAAATTCAATTTGTAATTTCTTTCTTACAAGGAGGTTGGCACGCTGATGTCTCATGTTTAACACATTTTCTCAACGCAGCAAATACAAGCTGTGATCATCGCCGGCTTGACTCACTGCAGCCTGAGTAAAAGTCAAAGCATCCCTCTGTTCCAGGTGTTTAATTGTCTAATTGAGTGAAATGAACGGAACAAATCGCAGCTTAGAGGGAGCGCGACAAGAAAACAGCCCTGCTGTTTAATCGTGACAACAAACACAGAAGAGGTTCATTTTTACAGGTGTGTTTTTTTTTGTCATTCTCTGCAGTGTGCTGTCACGTGGATCTTTACCCCGTGTCCTCCATGATGCAGCCCAGCCAGGCGTCCGGACACCTGCAGTCTCCTGTGAGGAACGAAAAGGAATAACATGTTGATCAGCGTTTACAACCCAAGGTGTGACACTTAACGTGCTGCAGCAGGATTTACAATCAACAAAGAAGAATGGACTTTCCACAGAGGTATGGAGAGCCTACAGTGTAGCACTGGCATTGAATAATGGTCCTGATGGCTCTTCAACATTAATCACTGAGCCCATTGTTCAGTGGCAGCAAAGCTCTAACCACCAGCCCCTCTTTCTTGGACGCAGGTGACTAATCACCTAATGGAGAAGTCTAATTACAGAAGAGACCTGCTGGACAGGGATACCAACATCCAAACCCCCCACCCTCCAATCCGACCCTCCCTGCCTCCATCTTTCCCTCACCGATCCTGCTCTCTTGCTTTGATCATTTATTCAGTTTATAGATCTTTCTATCCTTCCCTCTGCATTATCAGGCCTCCCCTTTTTTCTTTTCTTGTACCTGCAGAGTTGCGTATGTTGTTCCACCTCATGCCGATGTTCTGGCCGAGGCTCTGGCACAAAGTGACGGCCATGGCTCCTACATTCCCATACTGCAACAGAGAATCACAGGGAAGGGGACATTTGGATAAAATGCTGCAGGTTACTTGAGTTGCAACAAACAGGATGCACACTAGGATTAAAGGGAAATAGGCGTATTAGTATTCTTGCCAAGAGTTAGATGAGAAGATCAATACTACTCTCTTATACGCATATAAGGTCACAACACTGTAAGCAGGGGGAAACAGCTTGCCTGGCCCTGTCAAAAAGGCAACAATACACACCTCCCAGAACATCTAAAGTTCTTTAGTCTGCAGAAAAACAACAAATCACCATAACACCAGGGAGTTCTGTGTCGGACTGTTTCTTGGCTGGGACCAGTAAGGGGCCGGTAGAGGGATTTTGTTACAGTCAGTTTGATTTCTATATCAGAAATCTTTCCTCAAAGCGCTTTACAATCTGTACAGCTTACAAAACAATACAATACAAACCAGGCAGCTGTTTTCAGATGTTTCCAGTCTTTATGCTGAATTAACTTTATGCTACATGGTTCTCATCTGAATCTCAGCAAAAAAGTGCATAATATATTTGCCAAATTGTCAAATAATTCCTTGAAATTATGATTTATTAAATAACCAAACTTAAAACCTTAAACAAAAAAGTAAGATTCTAGCAATTATGAATGAAAATGACTGAGCACCTGACTGAATAAATGAGAGGTTGATTTTACTGAATGAGTTTAAACATTTTTGTATTTAAGTTAATGTGGCCTCCATTTACAATAATTCATGAAGGATGTACTCAGCCATGGAGGAGAAATATGTTTTCTTCATGATAACGCGGGCTGAGTACTTGATATATTAAGTATTCCTTTAAATGAATCCCTGTTGGTGCCATGGAAAATGAAGTATTTTTAGCTTTTTCCTCACCTCGTTGATGCCTCCTCCCCTTGTATGAGAACACACCCCTCCTGTGTAGGCCGTCCCACTGCGGCTGCTGTGAAAGGTCCGCCCTCTGAAGTGCACCGAAAACACAACATAATTTAAAACAAAACCTCAACGAGCACTCAAACGTCAGATCATCCTCATAATATTAGTCCTCTTACGAAAAAAGATGGACGACGTCACTCTGATCTTTGATGTTGTCCTTCCTGTATTTCATGAAGTTCTGCAGTGTTATCAGTGGATCTTCCACCACTGGCATCATGTTTTTAGAGGACCAGGTTTCCATCGCAACCAGCACGATCCTCGTGTTCAGCTGTTCCTTGTAGATCTGAGGACCAAAAAAAATCAGTTTACCGCGTCTTTGGTGTAACACCTGTGCTGTGAACACAACTCTGTGTGTTAACTTGGATAAATCATTTGCAAATGTGGAAATAAGCACACACACGTCTGTGACAGGTGGCGGTGTGTGTATGCAGAGTTTAGCAGGAGGAGGATTATAATCCTTCAAACAAAGCTCTTACCGCATCTGCCATGTTGACCACTGCTTTGGCAAAGTTCTTGGTTTGGCTGCTAGAGCGGCGCAGCTGTACAAACTGTGGAGACACGGAGATACACAGATGGCGTAAGACGCGGATAACATTCGCTCTCTCACACAAACACACACATACAAGTGTATACTTCTATACTTGTACAGATCCTGACATAAGGCTACATTTACAGGAATGTTTACTGATTTATTTCCATAAATTACCCCCAAAGCAGGTAAGTACATGTATCCAGTTTCTAAGTTTTGCTTTATCTCTGCTGTGTTTCATCTGAAACAGCGTCTGTACATCAGCACCAAAATTTATGAACTATATAGTACACTTAAGCTTGAATGTTTTAGGATAGCTAAACTACATTCTGCTGCTGCCCCTGTTCACAGCAGGACATTTCTAAGCTTCTGTGCCCATTCTGCTGCCTGCTTCTTAAAACCAGGGGCATGCCAACCATCATCTACTGTACGTAACACACTGAATAGGGACAAGGACTTCATACAACCCCAATTAAATAAAAACTTAAATATCCCTTTAGATCACACATGCTGAAGCTCAATGTTGATGCTTAGGTAGATCACTACCACACACTAATGGACAACCTTTAAAATTAGCATTAAAAATGTCTTTAAACTCACCATATCATTGTCGTTGACCACCATCAGCTCAATATATTTGGTCTCAGTCTGGACGGAGGGCTTGCGAACGTATCTCTTGGATCTCCTCAGGCCCCCAGACGCCTGCTGCTCACTCGCTTGGTCCGGTCTGTCGTCATCACCATCACCTCCTCTGCTATCCCACTCACTGTCCTCTGTACAGTCTGTACACACAGAGAGGCAAAGCTGCAGGCACTGAGAGCGAGATCACTGTTTACTGGTGCTGTGCAAAAGTTCATCAGTTTCAGTCAAAACATTACAGCTCCCAATCCAGAAAGCTGTGATTGTAATTATCACTTTGTCAGATATAAAGACTAAAAATCCTATTATCATTTTATCTGACTTGTCCTCTCTTAGGGTTGAGAAGAATAAATGCTCTTATGTACCTGGGCAGTGCGGGGAAAGTCTAATATCAGGCATCCTGCGGATCAAGTGAGCTCCACCATCCTATGAGAGAGAACATCCAGCTGACATTAGACACATGAAGCATCTCAACTGGAAAGAATCGATGAGTTATCCTCTGAGTATTTACCTGATTACTCCCATTGTGAAGGGGCTCGATCCCATAAGAGAAGAAGCTGTCAGAGAACATGCCACTACGGACCAAAAACAACAGACAAAGGGATGTAGAGCAGCCAAACAATTAAGCTAAATTAGGTGAATATGTGTGCAGAAAAATGAAGCCGGCTCACCACAGGCCGTGGCAGGTGGACAGAGCTGCCCAGGAGTCTGGTAAACCTCTTAACCTCCCCTGGTAGTAGCAGTGCTCCCCTCCCTGTGGACGCAAAACACCACTGTTTCACAAACAGCCTCTGCTGACACACTTCAGGCTCTAAAGGCTTTCTGTTATACTTCATTGGGTATCGTAATAGGTCAGCGCTGAGGAAAAACCTCTCACAACCTCTGCATATGTGACTCCCCTCTCCTTTATGGCACAGTTTGTGACCTACTTGTGTCCTGAGCTCTAATCCACTCTATTCTGCTTCACTGACAATAGAGGTGGAGGTTGACAAGGATCTCTTCAATAAATCAACACTCTTGTTGCCCACACAGTTAGATCTGAGGATTTTGCATGGAATAGTAGGCAGGCTGCAGCTAAAAAACACAAGATACGGGTAAAAAAATGAACTATATTTTGCCGTTTCCTGCCTTTACTACTATGACAGAGCGCTGGCTCTTTTTCTGCGGCTAACACTCCCTCGAAAGTGGGCGCGCTGCTTCACGAGGTCACAGCGGTGAAAATGAACCACCAGGAAAAGGTGAGAGAAGTGAGAAGCACTGGGTCAGATTGGGTTCAGCGGGGGGTCTCAGCCTTGCCACGAGAGCTCAGCCAAACAACGCCTTCACTGCTTTGAGGGGAAACAAAAGCATTTTGACGACAGAGTTCAGTCTGGTGACGTGCTGCCCTGAACGCATCACACCTGCCCAGGTCCTGCTGAGCCACAATCTGGCCTGACTACATGTCTCCATCCCCGCCCCTGTGAGCCTCCTCTCCCTCCCGCCGCTCTGGGAACAAACCACTTGTCTATGAACACACATACACCCCCAAAATTACTCCCCCCGCTTCCAAAGCTCATCTTCCCTTTGTATTAACTGGCATTTTACTCCTCATTTTCC
>CAFUXE010000432.1:395585-431919 GCA_903364295.1 Serranus cabrilla | reverse complement strand
CATTACATTTGGGTGCAGTAGCTACAGCTTATATTTTAATACCAATGACACCAGGCAGAAATTTACTTCACTGTCAGGTATAAACACAGCTTTTAAAATGACAGAAAGTATTAAACTCACTGGAGCTAATACAGGGAAAAGAGCCCAGATGCATGAGTCAGGAAGTTTAAAAGTCTTTACATGTCGCACCAGTTAGAAGATGACAAAAACCTGCAAGTAAAACAGGGTCTGAAGAAGCAGAACTGGTCAAACACTGGTAGACAAAAAACAGTGGTTTTTATGTAACTTTATACTTTAACTACACCACATTTTGAGGCAAATATTTAACTTTTCTAAATGAAACACTTTCTTAATTTAACCTGGGCCAAGGACAAGACAAAGTGGCACAGACACAGAGACTAATTTCACAGGGAAGGCTGAATTGTTGGTTACACGTGGAAACAAACGGGTGGGGCAGGTAATCACACAGGCTGGACAACACATGAGGGCAGAAAGTCAAGAAACCTGAAACAAGAAACAATGTAAGTAGCTTATTCTACATGACATCCACTCAGTGTTCAGCTCACTGGAGCTGACTTGATTTGCTGTCTTTTGTAAGTATAAAAGTGTTAAGTTTCCTTGATTTCCTTCCTTGTTTGCTAAAAACGTCATTTCATTTCTCTGCTCTTCTGTAGCTGTGCGTGATTAAATAAAACTGTCTCGGTTGCTCTGCCTCCAGCAGTGCCGGTACGTGATATTTATGTTGCGTCTGTGTTTTCAGCATCACTCTGGCATTCCTCTGTGCACAGCAGTGAGTGTTTATGGATGGAGGGTGGTGCATTATGCATGGGCGCCATTAAAACTCGCCATTAAATCGGCCTCGTTTAGAAGCTCCATGCGATCTCTTCGGTCTCCAATAGAATTAAAGATTCAGAGAAACACTGCAGGCTAGCATCATGCAGAACTACGTGATGGAGCATTCACACGTCATCAGCAGACAGTACGAGGGCGAGGACTGTTTGTAAAGATCTTTTATTGAGGTATGTGGCCAGTCAATGACTCTGGACTCTTTACACACCCAAACACATACTTAACATCTTGAATTCTTGAAGGTGTGAACATAGGATGCTACATGAAACTAGGCACGTTGCAAGACGACAAAGTGTTTACATGGGTACAAAATCATAAATCCAGTTCTGCTCTGATGCCGCTTTTCACCAGATTTGCTGTATTGTTGATGCTGCTGCAACTGCTCCATTTCTAGTATTTTCTGCAGCCCGATCTCACAAAATTACGTGAAATGACCACGACTTCTTAACACAGATGTAAAGCCAAAGAGGATCCTTTCACACACTGGGCACATGAGTTCCCTAGTTTAAAAATGTCACTCAGTGACTAATAGTAGTAGTGATTGACGGTGATGTGGAGTTTAAATGGGGGATGGGTCGAGGAGAACAGGGTTTGTGTCCTATTTGAAAACGAAAGTAAACGTAACTTTTTACCCAATTTATGACTTATGTGGCTCACGGTTTGTAAATCACTTCTTTTTTAACATAATTTAGGTTTTTATGAAGCTTCCATGGCTCACATCACCCTTGTAACTACTTCAGTTCCATCATTTATTTACTTTTTAAACTGTCTTTTATAACGCCTAACCAGGAAGTTTTTTCCCCTAAACCTAGGTCAGTAGTAAACATAAACTTCACGTGAATTTCAGCCTTTTGTACACCCTCGAACTTTACATGACTGTATAATGACATGTGCTATTTTTAGCCTAAATTAGGTGAATTGACCACAACTTCTTGACCAAACGACATGCTGGTAGCACATCATTTTCACACATTACGTGCCACCAGCACAGTATTCTGTGTTAAAAAGTCATACATAGTGATGTATATCTCACATCACTATACATACACGTACAGTTTGCGGTCTTTTCATGTACATTTGTGAAATCAGGTAGATTTTCTAACACACAAAAAGCCAACCTCTCTTCAACCAAAGAGCTCCGTGGTGAATTTGAGCTGACAGCTATCACTGTGAATGAAATACCTCAACAAAAAGAACAACTTATTCCGACAAAATAAAGTGCTATTCTCATTTTAACAAGACAAGCTTATTTCTCACAGTTCTAAAGGCTTTCACATGTATTGAAATGTCCACTTATAAATGACCACATTAGCTGAATCTCTGTGCTCTGTTAAATTATTTCTTCATTGCTTCATCAATCTACTGTTGCATTCTGTGCTTCAAACCTACAGTTTTGCGACACGAGTGGAGACGTGCATCGTCTCCCTGGAGCGAGGTGTCCTTCGAAGGAAATGCATCGAACGTGTTACATAAGAAGCTGATGAAACGGAGGAAGTTCAAACCATCAAAGGTACAGTACAAGAAAGAAACACCTTCACTTTGTTTTTTACCGAACTGAACAGTCGCATCGATGAAGAGAGAAGATGGGAGATGACAGGCTGACATTTGATCAATGATGACTGGTGCACCCATGGGCTCAACACTACCTGCATGCACACACTGACTCATAATGGCTCGACACTGATGTCACTCGCCGCACCTCCTCCTCCCTCGGTTCTCCCGCGTTCCTCCTCCAAGCTGTCAGTGAAACTCAGACTCCTTGTCACGGTCGGAAAGATCCCCATTGTGTTGTTTTTTCTGGCATGCTCGCTGGCTGCGGTTTTATTTCCCACTGTTCCAGCTCCAGTGAAGTCATGTCATAATGCTGTGCAACGTTTGCAACACCCACTGCAGCTCCTCGGCGGGTCTCTGCACAAACAGACTCTTTCATGCCCGTCAAGCTCCTTTTTGTGAAAACAGGAACTGCTACACTTGGAAGGTCTCGCTTGGTGCTCATAACAAGGGATGACAATCAACCGACCCTGTTCCCAGAGAGGTTTCAGCTGCACCGTCTTTGTTTAAAACAGTAAGACTCTAGACAATCACAGCTCCGAGTTATCAACACACTGCACAAAAATGTATAATCAAAAAGGCAAGAGAAATATTCAAGACATTTCTGGAAGTTTAAGTCTTGGAAATAGTTGAAAAGTTTATTTTGCAACATTTGTCGAGCTGACCTTTCGGCGGAGCACGGTGCTGATTTATGCTCTATCTCCTCAGCAGAAATGTGAATGTGCTGATGCATTTCTTTGCACCATTCTTTCATTGTAATTTTACACTTGAGAAGTGAAAAAAAAGTTTCCTGTGAAAAGATCCACCGAGCCTTCGATTTTCCTTTGAGAATCTTCTCATCTCTGCACCCTCGAGTCGGTGAGAGCAGCTCTAACTCAGCCTGACACTGCTGAGGATTTTCGGATCGTGGTTACTCCTTTCATCTGATTCTCCGTCTGAATGGCAGCAGCTTTCTCTGGCTGGCAGTGGTTGTCCTTGGCAAGTGCTTGATGTTGTGTACCAGTCTACACGAATCTGATATCAGTCCCCGGGCCAGGGACCCTGACATGAGCAGATAGGGATGAGACATACGGAGTGGGTAGAAAGAAGAAAAGGACACTGACAGAAGCATCATGTTCCTACGACAGGACTCAGCCTCCTCCCACGTTGGCAGACTCTTTTTGATGGGGAAAAACAAAATGTGAACCAGCATCTGGCAAGCATATTTAAAGCATGTTTTCCTTTTTTTACTTGTGCACCCTTTTGTCTAACTAAACATTGATTTCTGTAGTGGAAAGATAGGACTACTGCATAACTGTACACTCTATTAAAGACTGTAACTGGAGGCCACGTGCTCACGAGCGGCTGTCGTTCCAGTGTGTGTTTTCCGTCCTGTGTTTGGTTTAAGTCAGTCAGGACTGGTTGGAGAGGCTGCGTCTGTTTCTCAGGGGCAGGGGGAAGGAGGGGTGACGGGGACAGTCTGACGATGGGAGCCTCCCAGAGGGGAAGTAGAAGTGGAACGATGGCGATGTGAGGACAGAGGCTCAGATCTCCTCTATGGATTCAGCCGGGACCAGCCCTCTCTTCTTCCCGCTGCTCAGCTTCAGAAACTCCTCGCCGTCATCCCGCTTCCCCACACAGATCTAAGAGGAGGAGACAGAAAGTGAGTCACTCTATTTGCTTTAAAGTAAACTAGATATACCTGTCAAAAAATACTTCTAAATTTCAGGAATTTTATATAAATAGATCCTCAAGAAGGTGATGATGTGACTCTTTTTCTCAATATGTGTAAGTGAACAGTGCCAACAGAGAGAATGAACATATATACATTTATGACATAATTAATGCTTTGCAAGGTTAATTTGTCAGAATTAATTTGCGGTGAAACTTTTCTTTTTTTCCCCAAATCAGTAACACAAAATAAACAACTGGAATTTAAAAATGCTTTATGATGTAATTTAATAATAAAAATATAAATTTTAACTTAATCAAGCCAAAAAAAAAGCCAACATGAAAGTGGCAAAAAATGCAGTTCCTCAAATGACCACTTGGGGCAGGCTCCAAAGTTAAAATGCCCAACTTTACAGCAGAAACAACCATGTTTACAGACTGGTACCAAAACTAGTTTTAGTCTCTATAGGTATCTGTCCTCATTCGTGACTGAATGGGGGTGAATCTTTATATAACTCATGCATTATTAAGGTCATGGCCGCTTTAAGGGACAGGTGGGTGTCTTCACAGGTGGCATGTTCAAACCAATTTAGGACATCTATGTTTGTACGAGTGGCTCTTGCATGAGGTCCAATGTAAAAACTGATACTATTAGAATTTAAAAAGATATTATTAACACATCCCCTCAATTTAGTATAACCAAGCAGAAATCTCCAGGGCTAAAATAAAAAAATAATGTAAAAGTGCCAAAACTTGCAGTTCCTCAAATGGCCACTTGAGGCTGGCTCCAAAGGGAGTCAATCCTCATAGACCTCCACGTTAAAATTCCCAACTTTACAGCAGAAATAAACATGTTTACCATCTCTATAGGTAACTGTCCTCATTCGTGACAGAACGGGGGTGAATCTTTATTTAAATCATGCATAATTAAGGCCGTGGCCGCTTTGAGGGACAGGTGGGTGTCGCCGCAGGTGGCATGTTCCAGCAAGATGGCACCAGTTAATCACTCGTGCAAACCAATTAGGAAGAACTACATGAGTGGCTCTTGCATGAGGTCCAGTGTATAGGGAAAAAAAGTCTCTATCTGACAAGAATTAGATATTATAGCTTTAAAAAAAAAATCTGTGTATCTTGTTGCTGAGAGTCTGTAAAAATAGGAAAAAAGGAAATAATGAGCCTGAAGTCGACACACAGACACAGAGATAATTTTGGTGCCAATCCTTTGATCACGCCCCGAACAGCATGTACCCCGTCTCTCACACAGTGTGTGCTGGGACTGAGTCCAGCCCCCTGCAACTCTGGATGAAGTGTGTACCACAAATAGATCATCAGCTGACTCAGTGTAGTTCTTCAATGAGCTTCAACATAAAAGAGAAGAAGAAGAGCGGCGTTTAACTTTATGATAGCATCACCGTACCTGGGATTCCTTCACGGCCATGTGTCCTCTCTCTCTGTTCCCGGGGAGACCCTGAACGACCCTCCACACTCTCTCTCCCGGCCGGATCCTCTGCACGAAGTTGGCCGGGAAGAAGCCGACTTTGTCGCCACTTTTTCCCTGAGAAACACAGAACAACAGCACAATCAGGCAACATTGAAAAGATGTCATGATGAGCATTACATAATGTTAATAAAGCACTGAATGAGTTTTACTGCTGGCCACTGACTCATTGAGTCTCTCCTCATGTGCTGTTTGTCATTGTCTGGCTGATAACGAGCCAGATGAACGTCTCTTTTGACTGAGACAGAAGTCCAGACTGGCTGAACGTTTTTGAACTTACTGATGTTTCGGGGTAGTCATCATCAATTAAAGAAAAAAAAAGAAAGAGTCTCTCCATTCTGAATAGTAATGGCAAATTAAAAACAAAGTGAGACAGCAACACGTTTCTGTCTTGACGAATCATCGAGGATATCAGAAGACAGAACACTCAAATTACACACATTGAGGTAATAATTGCTTTTAAATGCAGATTTGCTTCACGCTAACAAAACACTTATTACTCTGCCAAAGAGGTCTTTTTTTGTTTGCTGTTTTTAAGTTGGATTATGGAAAACTCTTGGCCTCATTTTCCTGAAACTTAGCGGAAGAGTGAAGCATGTGCAGGGAGAAACCTATTAAAATTTGGGGCGGATCTGATCAAAGGGCAGATTTGCAAATGATTTGTCACCTTCATTTATGCTGCATTATTGTGGTGTCGTAAAATTGGAAAAATGAGTTTCCAACTGGGAAAATAATTCATGTGAAACCCCGCTCAAGTCAAAACAAAAATGTGGAAGAGAAAACTTTGGTGCATATTTCATGGCTCACGACTCTGTGTTTCATTTGCTGTTGTTGCCTCACAAATACTGGAAAAAGTTTTCAATGTGTTGTTTAAAAACGGAGCAATAAAATACAACACTCTCTGTAGCGTCCATACTTGTTCCCACATATTAATTTAAAGCTCATGAACACTCCCCAGCTTGGGAAATGGGACCATGCTAGGAGCACATTAATCCACCGTTGGACTTCTTGGACGTCCGGATGAAAATCTGGATTCTCCAAACTGGGATTGCCTCCACATGGCTCTCACAGGAACTCGATTGACATTCACAGTCTTGGCCAGGAAAGGCAGCACATCACATTGGCTTTCGCTTTTGAATTGACAAGCAAACATGGAGGTGGCTGAGTCAGAACGGAGGCAGCTAGCATTGCTAGCGCTCTGCACCGCGCTGTTCCAAGATCGGACTTCCTTTCCCAGAGATCGGAGCTCAGATGGAGGTTAGAGGATCATGAAGGAAGGTTGAGGGTGGAAGAAAAGGGGGTTTCTCCTGGTTAGCTCACACTCACTGGGGTGATGTAGCTTCTGCGGGTGAGCAGAACTGATTGTCCCGACCAGGATGGTTAAAGTAACCTTTGCAGATTGGCGGGAGAGGCCGGTGACTAACCAGCCAGCTGGACATGAATACAAAATTGAGGGGCCAACAGTTTCAAAAATCCTGTTCTCATTTCCACAAATCAAAATACTCGTGTCGTGTACAGCACCTTCACAGAAACAGCAGATTATGGAGCTTTGCTTGCTGCTGGAAACAGATGATGTTGAGTAAACCTCATTATGCAGCAATATTTCACAGTTTATACTCTACTGCCTCAGGTGTTGGTGTTTGTATTGAAGTGATTCACAAACCATACATTAGTGATGAACAGATGATTCACAAATTATACATAATTTAAAGGTTCTCCGGAGCGGCAGAGTTGATTTAAAGCGCTTAGTACGACTGCGGGTTCACTTCAGGCTACATGAGTGCTGGTAAATATTGGTCCAATGAAGGAAGACACACGGACTCTTCAGTGAAGTCTGTGTGCATCTTTCTTTGTGATGGAAAACCAAAATGCACACAGATGCACATTTCCATTGGGAGCGGGTGATGCTCATTATAAATCCAATAAAGACCTCGTTGAGGTTGCAGCTCTACTCAAGTTCATTATATGAAACTCTTGGTAATTTTCAAGGAAATTATGCTCTATTTCTGTCCGTCGCTGTTTGCATTTTTATGACGGGCAGAAATGGGGCAGGTGTTGTGCATTAACGGCTTGTTTTAAAGACTAGAATTAACACATGTGCATAATAGATTCTGTGCACTCAAAATACACATTATGCACACAACAACACACACAGATGTTTACAAAATGATTTATTACTCACCTTCCACCACTCTTCGTTAGAGTCGTCAGTGACCTGCACACGATCACCGGGCCTGGAGGAGATAAGACACGAGAGGGGATGAAAAAAAGGACGCATGAAGGGGGGGATGATTGAGGTGGAGAGCAAAAAAGAGGAGACGAGAGTGGGGATACGTGACGGGGGGTGAGAGAGGGGAAGAAAAGAAAACACAGAGTTGAACACGAGGACAAAAGATTACATTATCAAGCTGCCACAGAAGGTTGTCGTAACCGCCGTAGAGGTTAAAACGAGTCTTTGTGTCCCTCTGCAGACGTAACACAGCAGCCGACACCAAAGTCATGAGGTCTACATGAAATACGACTCTGTAGCGTCGACTGCAGCGGTGAAGTCTGGACCTAATCTGCAGCCAACCTGGCCTGCATGCTAATGATGCAACCGGTTTTTGATGAGACTTTTCTACACCCACACACACATAATTACATACACAGTGTGCACACTGTCCTAGATACAGACAGAAAACTGCCGTCCCAAATGCACTTCTGTACATTGCGTCTCCTGTGTGTCTGCTCTCACTACTGCCCTAAATGCTCACTAACATAAGTTTGGACCTTGTTACATAAACTTACAAACTAGGCTGAGTTCCATATATGTACACTGATCCTGGGCATTTATTAAATATGAAACAAGGGAGGTTTCTCTTTGGAGCACAGTTGCTTAAAACCTAACAGTGTTTTTTTTTATGTCTCTGCATGTAGTTTGAAGGTTGTGTTGAACAGTGGAAGTAACCTTGTCTAACTGATCAGAAGTGTCAGATAAATGTGCCTTATTAATTCTCCAATAATGGATGCTGGGACATGTTGCAATTTACATATTTTAATGTCACAATCTTAACATTTTGACAAATATCAAAGGGTACTGCAGCACCCACAGTAATGGAGGTGACGGCATCAGACGACAGTGTGAGGGTTGGATTTTTTGTTAACAAGTCAAAGGAGAACAAAGTATTAAACCTTTCCTCTGCCCTGATTGTGAGAGGAGCTGCTACTTAGCTATAACAATCTGTCATTAAAGCTAAAATAAATTAATTGTACTGCTTGATAATAAGCAAGGCTGCATGTCAAGCAGCAACCTCTGGGCCTGAGCAGTGAGGAAATGCTAATGTGTCTTAAATCTGCATTCTCTCTAATGGCCAGTAGGGGGCGACTCCACTGGTCGCAAAATAAGTCAATGAGAAAAATATCCGACTTTTCTTGATTTATTGGCCAAGTAAACATTCTCATAATGAGTTTATGGTCTAAATCTCTAGATTCAAGTCTTCTTCAGCACAGCATGATGTCAATTCTGAAAATTATGTTCAATTTTAGTGGAAAATAGATGATAAAACATTATGATTGACAGGTCGCTACCAAAGCGAATTATGTGTTTTTGTCTTCGAACTTTTACCCTTTCGGTGTGTTTTTACTTCATCAATCTGCTACATTTTGGTTTTAAAAAAGTGCTGTTCAGTGTTTGGTTGGACTAACAGACACTCTAGTGCGTACATTTCCCCCACACACATAATTCCTTCACTCGAATATAAAGGCAGAGAGTAAATGTTATGCAATGAAGAGCAAATAAAGAGTGATTTTCTGACACAGCAATGGAGATTTGGTGTCCTTAATTACCGGTGTAGCTCCATTAAATCTGGCAGAATAACTGAAAACACCTGTGTGGGCGCGCAGGGCTTTTAAATTCAAACAAATGAAGTGCTCATATTGTGTGTGGATGTTTTAGCTCTGCGGTTGTACAGTTAAAAGGAAACTTTGCTGATTTTCAATTAACTTTGTATTATATTAGCAAAGGTTTGAGCCACGTATGAACAGGGGAGCGCTGAGGAAAAGAAAGAGGAAAAACAACCAAAGCCTTGAGGACAGATTAAGTTTGGTTTACCCAATAGGAGCAGCTTTGTTCATTCAGGTTGTAGGTTTTTTCATACCTCAGCTCTTTTTTCTCTTGACATGCAGCACCAGTTTTAAAAAAGACCTTTCTACTGCACAGATAGCCCTGTTTTCATCTTTCATGACGTGAAATACTTTAATGTTTCCAGAGTGTTCCCGCCTTTGAAAACATGACTTTTTTTTTTACCTTTTCCTAAGAAAATCATTAACTTTAAAGATGCTCTGTACCAGCACAAAGGCTGTCTGTTCTTCAAACCCAGACAGAAGCACAGAGAGACATTATGCTATCATTAGTTCACATATATTGCACAGAGCCAGAGCACAGATGGCTTTTAAAAGTCCCATGGATCTACCTCCATGCACACACATCCTGCCTTCATATAACGGCTCTGTCCTTCCTTTCTTCTTTCTCCCCGTCCTTTTTTATCTTAAAGAGCTTTTCCTTCTATATTTGAACTTTGCTTTCTCCACCTATTCTTCCCATCCCATCCTCTCCCTCCCTGCCTATGATAATCTTCAGTTTCATGCCATCTCCCTGTATATAAGCCCTCCCTTTCATCTCTCAGTTGTTCAGTGTCCTTATCCTTCCCCCCCTGCTGGGAACACAGCTCAGTCGCTAGCTCTGTAAGGGGACAGTGATGGGCTCCAAGTTTATAATTAGTCGTCCTTAAGGGCGCCCCTTCACCGTCCTCTGCAGATGGTGGGGACATTTTCATCCTGCAGGAACGACAGTCGGGGCAAAAGCACAAACAAAGCAAATGCACCCTCGCACACAGACACAATAGCAGGAAAACAATGCCACACGAGCACTCCTGCACAAAAAACCCCGCCTGCAGTAGGCAGACAGGCCGGCTTATACTCACTGAAGTTCCAGGTCGTTCTGTTCCTGAGGCAGAAACTTGTAGAGCGCTACATAGGTGTGGAGAGAGTGAACTTCAATGCGCTTGGGCACCTGGACACAAAGAGAGGCAGAGACAGGGAGGGAGTGAGACAGAAATACACACTGGAGGAGGAAAACAACAAGGGTTTGACAGCCTGAACAGGGGGATTAAACAGAGCCGCACCATCAGGCTGCTCTCCTCTGCAGGAGTCGGAGCGTCTGCAGGTGTCGGAGCTTCTGCAGGAGTCGGAGTTTGGCCGACGCTCTCGTCTTCCTCCTTCTCCACCTCGGCGTCGGGGACAGGGTCGTCTGCGGAGGGCGAGACAGTTTCTTAGAAGGTGCCACACATGCACGCACACATATGCAACCAGTCACAGTTAATCTCTCTCACACACACAGAAGCATGCACCACATATGCATAGACACACAGAGGCGTGGACATACAGCACATATGCCTATCCACAGACACACGGCACAGTGTTTACCCCCTGTCTCCTGGGTTAGCTCTTCCTCCATGCTGCACTGTCTCTGCTGCATCTCCTCACCTCCCTCCCCCTTATCAAAGAAGGAAATAGAGAGGGGAGAAAAATAAATGGGTGTCAAAGAGGATGCATTTGAGAGTGGGAGCAACACTTTTCTCTGCTGTGAATTATTCAGGATGCACACCACACAGATCAGTATTCCTCAAATGATCTGCGTACATGACATACTTAACGTTAGGTCATGTATTAAACAAGTTTGGGGGGATTTGGGGAGATTTGCACACTACATGTTTAATGAGGAGAACACAGAGAGCAGTGTTATCCATTATGCTGCTCATGGCTGAAGCCCTGGTGTTTAATTAGAGCGCTTCACCATATGCCGAGTTGGACGTACAGGAAGTTGGGGAATAGCGTGAACACAGAAGAAACTTTCGAGAAGCTGTGAAAATAACTTTGAGGCAAGAGTTTGACATTATGCTGCCCAAATTGCTTTCTTATCTCTGTTAGATTAGAACATTGATACCACCCTTTTGTATTTGTCTAGCAGCCAGTTAGCTTAGCACAGAGACTGGGAAGCCAAGAAATAGCCTGGCACAAAGCCCCCGAAATATGGCAAATTGTTTTCTTGCACTTTGGTTTTTTTGTATGGATTAAACAAACAAGATTCAACATGTTAATCAGGGACATTTTTAGAGGTGTTTGTAGACGGATTTCATTCAGCTTTCTATTGTCTGTGGGCCAAATTTGACCCCGTCATATGTTTTTATATCAAACATTATGGCGTCTTTTGTCTAACTGCCACAAAATAAGATGGATAAATAAAAAAAAGGAGTGCAAAACCTGTTGTTAAGAACTAAGTTTGCAAAGAAAGTGAAAGTGTAGCATGGTCAACATTTAGAGAACACTAAGGATAACTTCAGATTAGTCTTGACTAAGTATTTTTTTTAACTGCGACTGTTACTTTAAGGTTCGATACTGATCTTCATCAGCAGGGGCACTAATTTAGGAAACACTCCTGTGGGTAGAAACAAACAATCTTAACATATGGATAAAAAATAACTTGTTTATATTTACTGCACAGACATTAGAGTTAAATCAATCCTCTAATCTAATTCTCTAAAACCTTTAAAGCTAACTAATCTCACGGCAAATATGTGTAATAATTTTCCATGTTTTTAGAAAATATAGGAGTGTACAAGTGGCTGCACTGCCGTATCTGCAGCCTCAACACTCCAACAGAGAGCTGACCAGCAGACCAGTGTCATAAAAACTTTGTCTTAATCACACTGATCGTGCTGTCCTCTACCCCCGACCACAGGGTGATGATTTCATACCAGGCTGCGTGTTGGTGACTCTGACAAACTGCCAAAACTGGAGCGGCTCATCTGTGCCAAGGACGTCCCGTAGCGCAAGGCGGCATACACAGGGTCTACACGCATCCGTGCAGCCTCTGAAACCACACACACACACATACACACTTCCATAAAACTCACACTTATATTCACTTTATTTACAAACACACGTGTAAATTATTCAGCCCCACACGCACATTTTGGCCCCACACTGAGCTTACACTGTACATCATTATTATTGTGCCAATCTGGAGGAACCAGGAGGTCTAAATATAACTGTAGTAACACAGCGAGTCCTGGACCAAAGTGACCCACTTTAGATCTGACGGAGGACTGCAGCCAAAACTTAAGGAGACATCAAGACTTTCCAATAATTCTGCACGCTTTGATTTATTTATACATTTACTTATTGGCAGGAGATGCATCTGAGTTTTAATAGCCGTAATATATCTGGAGCTGTAGTGAAGTAGAAAGGGAATAAGAGATGAGATGTAAAATATGGAAATCCTGCGAAAGCCTTCATTGCTACATTTCATGTCGATGGCAGTGCTCGGTGCTATCAGAGTATTTCTGGAGTTAGGAATTAAATTTTCTGCTGCTTTTTCCATCCAGCTCAACACGAGTTGAACGGAGGGCAGGATGTTTTTTTACTGCAGGGCCAGAAGCAGCGTGTGTGTGTGTGTGTGTCTGTGTGTTTAGGATGAAGTCGTAATGATATTCCGTTTCATATTGAAGTCAGCGCCTCCATGCATTTACCAAAATAGGTGATAAATTAAACAGGAACGCTGACAGAAATTCCTCAGCAGGAATGTCTTCAGTGCGACTGGTGTAAGTATTTAGAGGCGATATCGCTCCTGTGTCCTTTAAATTGACTGCAGCATTTTCAGTGAAGGAGGTATTTCTGCTAAAAAGCAATTAACTGTGAGGGAAGAGAGTAAACAGCAGAAGTCGTGCATCGAGACTCTATACAAATAATTATTGTACCAAGTCTCCGACCTTCAGCTTTGTCGACGCTGCAGGAGAAATTCTATAAATGATGCAACTTTATGTCGTCTTCATAAGTACATTTATGAACCTGCTGTAAAATGAGCTCACCTTGACAAGCTATAAACTCTAAACCACTCGAGAACAACCACAGTTTGATCGGTGACATTATCCAAACACAAACTCCATGAACTATAGTCCCTCAGCCTGAACTAGAAGTCTTATTTCTTCATTCCTTCAATACATATTTTCCCTTTCACCTGTTTATTGATCTAGATTGTTTTGGTGTTTGGAGTTACTGGCTGCAGAGATGTCTGCCTTACGTTGACTTTAATGGAAATGTATCGAACTTTGTTTGTGGTGCTCAAACTGCCAAAAACTACATTTAAAACTAGAAAAGCAATCGGAGAGCGCAGACCTCCGCCAAGGCAATAGGGTCAGTTACACAACACCAAACTGTACAATTGAAGGATTATATTGAAAGCATGTGTTTTGGGAGCACACTGGTATTGAAATATTTCATCCACTAGATGGCGGCAGTTAGTAAAGGCAATATGGTCGCTGACGCAATAATATAAATTTGCAATATTAATTCCAGATGGTGTTCCGGATCACCGATCACCACCAAAACCGAATCACCTGTTCCTTGTCCCAATACACACATTGTCCGAATATGTCATCCAAATCTGTGCAGTACTTTTGAGTTATTTTGTACACAGACAGACAAATGCCGGAGAAAACATAACCTCCTTGGCGGAGGTAAAAATCAACAGCGAGAGTCAACATAATCTGCAGACCCAGGGGTGGATTTTTAATTTCAAAGTTGGAAAGGACAGTAAATACAGGCACAAATCCTCAAAAGGGCTTCAGTTTTTTAGGCTCTCTACCCAAAGTGGAGCCAAAAATAACCATGTTCCTTCATCATTTTAAAATGCCCCCTTTATGAAATGGGTGGTCAAAACAAAACTATTCCCTCCAGCAAAAAGTGACTCACGAATCACCCCTCAGGTAAAGAAATGCAGACAAAAACACTCCTATTAATTTGATTTAGTTCAAATTTGCACTAATAGTGCCCTGAATATAAAAATGTCTATTTAATTTAAATCTCAAGGCTTTTAAATACAAAGCGGTCATGAGCAGACATTCATCACAGAAACCTTTTTAAAAGAAAATTACTTTTACTCAAGCGATTAGAAGATGGTATGTCGGGTTAGAGTTACTCATATTCAACGTACAACAGAACAATGAGGGGAGAGCAGGATCATGGATCTGTTTAACCAAATGTTTTCTGCCATAAACACAAACTGACTCACTGAATCCATTTTTCTATAGTTTATAACTGGTGGGCTGCAAACAGCGTTATCTTTAATTAATCTGTTCAACTGACTTTAACAGTTTAGGTCTCAGCTGTCCTGCTGTTTTTATGGACATTCGAACTAACCACAGACACTTTCATGGACAGTAAAAAGAAACTAATCAAAGCAGGGCATCTCACACCAAAACAACCTAGACTGATGAATAACTTGACAGGTGAGAGGAGAAACATTCATTTTTGGGGTGAACTGTCCCTTTAACCTCACACAGCTGTCGTTCTGGTCTAAATAGAGAAGCAAACCCTTGCATACATTTCAGTTGGTAGCTAATCAGATTTTAATTGTCATTGAAAGATTGCAACTGAGAGCATTAACTGTTAAGTACTTCACTCCTGCAGCTATTTGACTCTCACCCTCATAAATGAGCTTTAATATGACACAATAAACCGCTCTGCCAAAAGGCATTTGACGGCAAATTACAGGGTACGCGAATACATCCTTTCATAAAAAAAACGCCATCTAATATTAAAGTGTGTAAACACGAGCGGGGCATTTCACCGAGCTTTTAGTTTAGCATAATTATGAGGACACTTTGGGATGTGTGACTGTGGGGTTGGCAGGCTGCAGTCTCAGCTGGCCCTGGCAGAGTCCCAGACGTCATGGCGCTCAGCTCGGGGTGATGACAGAGCTGCAGGTTAATTGCACCCTGATTCATAGATAGTGCAAGGAAGTGACAGCATGAGGCGCTAACCCTGATTCAACGAGGCACGCGGCATGAGACATGAAGGACTGTATCACCTGCACAGATGTTCATCCACAAGGTATGACAAAGACAAACAAGCTGTCGTTCAGATGTGACGATGAAAGGAAGAACAAACTCAGGTGCTTTAAGGACAAAACAGCCTGTTTACTTCACAAAGAGACACAAAAGGGTTCATTTGATGCTGTAATTGTCACTAAAAGTGTGATTTCTACTCCAATTTTAGTTATTTTTCACACAGAGGTGGATGATATGATGCTTGTTATGACATGGACCAATCAGAAAATAGGCACATTTCCATGTTGATGAAGCTTTAACCTTGCAAACTGAAGTGCCAGACAATAAATAATAACACCCTCCATCTCTCCACAGCATAGAAGCATAATCAGAAATATAAAAAAACACATTATAAATATTTATTCACATACTTTCAAGGTGCAGACCGTCCTTCAGCCTCCAAGAGAAGCTGAATTTGTTCTTCCTCTTTATATTTTCCTCACTTCACGCTCGTCGGCCGTCAGGTGACATGGAGACAGTTTTTTGGGGGGTTTTATTACAGTGCATGCACAAGCGCACGAAAATCTACAAATAAACCGAAAAAGGCTAGACGACAGCAACATCACAAAACAAAAGCACAGGAGGACGCGTACGGAACAATGTGCATTCACTCATAAACACACACACACACACGCAGGGGCGCTCAGGTGTTCTCACCTTGGCTCGGCAGAACTTCCTTCACGACGGACAACTGGTCGTTGACGAGCATCGGCGAGCTGAAGTTTCGCTTGAACGCCCCGGACTAATGGAGGAAAACACAGACAATGAGGTTGTTTAGAGGCTGAGCTGAGGAGAAACTGGCTCCATGTAGCAAATTCAGGACATTAATGGAGTTATGTGAAAATTACTGAAGCACGACGGACACTGAGCTGCAGGAAAATCGAACATGTAGCTGCTAATTATGAACAATAAATCCACTCAGCCACTTACTACCATGCACGTGGCTTACACACCGGCGTGGACATGTGAATCTGCGTGCTTGAGTGCAATTTCACACTGAATTAAGCGCAGTAAGTGTTTCAGCTGAGATATCAGTTTGTCTTCGCCCTGACTTGCAAATGAGCCTCTCAGTTTGTCGTATTACGTCGACAGGAGAGAAACACTTCTGCTCCTGTGTTGATCTCTTCGGGTCTGATGGTATTTTACCTCTCGCTGCCCTCATCATCCCCCTCTCTCTCTCTCTCTCTCTCTCTCTGTCTCTCCGTCTTTGTGCTCTTCTATCGAGCCGCACCGAGCCGTTTCCAACACAGTGCTCTTAAAATTTTCCGAGTGGCTCTCAGAAGGTCTCGCCTCCTGCTGCATGCTAATGTCCTCTGCCCTGCACCGGGGGATAAACACAAAAGGCTCCGTCTGAAATCTCTCCCAGTTTGCTGCACTAACACTCTGCAGGTCAAGTGTCTGTGTCTGCATCGTCAAACGGACAGTTTTTTCTTCTTAAAATGCTTCTTTTTTAAATTTTCAAACACTGTACTACAACATGCATCATGCAGCAGTCCAGGGTTCATGGTAAAGTTACCATGGTAACAGTGTTTCTGCTCAGGTTATTCAAATCGTGATCATGCAAATTCAGCGTTATTGTTGCAAGTGTTTTTATAATCTGGATGATAAAAAGTTGGAGATTGAGCTGGACTCAGGAGGAGAAACTGAACACACATACACAGAGAGAGTTAGTTCAGTTGTTTTGACACATTTTCTGTCTTTTAATCGGTGCGATAAAACAAGATTCAGCTTCTTGTTTTAGTTGAGATAAGTTGCATCATAATCAAATAAAAACTGGCATGAAGTTTCAAACCAGTACTTTAGCAGAGACACGGACATTTTTATATATTTCCAGATTGTTTTAAATAAAAAGAGGATGAACGGGGTAGTTGTATTCACCCAAAAAACTTCACAAACAGGAAATCTAGGCAAACTAAATAAATAAATAACAAATTGTCGCCCAGTTTGAAGTGAAGTACGCTGCAGAAACACCACAGCAGTGATAGTTTAGCACCAAAGATGTCGTGAAATTAAATATTACAGTCAGACAAAAAACTACCCGTGCTTTATGTTCAGACATCACATAAAAATAAAATAATTCTGTGTGTGTATTCGCACCTTCCCGTGGCAGAGCTGCTGCGACAGCTCTGACGTGCACCACAGGTGAGCAGCCATCTTGCATGTTTTACACCGCAGAGCCTGTTTGGAGTTTCCTGCGGAGAGAGGGACAGAGATGAGAAGCCGGAAAAAGCAACGCACAGCAGGCCGCAGATCTGCAAGCGGCAGAACGTCCTAACAAACCCGAGTGGCCTTCAGATCACACGAGCAGGTTTCCCTCCGCTCAGGTAGAGAGCGTAATCAAGACTCGTCCCACTTTTTTCACCCGGCACTGACACTAACAGCTTCATAATCAACAACTCGTCTTCCAGAGCAGCCTGGAGATTGGAAACCAGCTGGAGATATTTCAATCATAATCGATTTGGCATCTTGTTTTTCATCTGTTGGTTGGGTAATAAAAGCCTCTGAGTATTGAGAAGTTTTCCCATCATTTGTTAGGTAATGTAAAATCTTTTGTTGAGTATTTTCAATGATTAAAGGCCTGTCTTATTCCACAAATAAAAAGATTTTTGTTTCAGATGGCTATGACATCAGCAGGTCTATTACGGAACAGAAACCACAATCAAATAAATTGGATGGCTCGATAACATTAAATACAGTGCTTTTATTTTGAAGAGGACAAATGGATGCGACTTCTCCAGCTGAGCGCGGAGACAGAGGCTGGACTGTGTTAAGGGACTGCAGGAGTACAGCACGCACAAAGTGATGTATTACATAAATAAACTCACAATGCATGCAAAAAAAAAAAGCTGCAAAAGCAGAGGAGCAGGTCGGAGGCTGTAATCAATCAAAGTGACAGGAAGTAGATTTAGCAGAAATATTAGTAGCTCACACAAGCGGCAAATTAGACATGAGAGCGCTCGCATCTGCACCACAGCAGTCCCTGTTAGCAGTCTGATGCTTTCTCCACGGATATAAACACTGAGAGAGCTGCATTAAAGACGTAAAGTATGAATCTCATTTTCCTGAAAGGGAGTAGAAAGAGGTAAAAAGCCACTGAGGTGAGGTAATTTAAAAAGTCATCTGTTTCAGGGGATTTCGCTTTGACACTAGCGACACTATTATGTTCGTGCTGCCACACCTGAAGGAATAGTTTGACATTTTGGGAAATTTGAATATCATCTTTGCTTCCTGGTGGAGGCTTTAGATGAGGAAATCTTCTCATCTGACACGCCAACGTTAATGTCTTTAAGCACGAAATGTGATGCTCTCTTCATATCATGTTATCCGGTTTGCACTACATGGGATTCAAGGCTTTACTGGATAGCTTAAAGCTTTATTTTGAATTATTTGAATTTGAAATCATCATTTGAATGCTGGATGAATACATTGTTTTTTGAAAATTGCTTGGGAAACTTGCTGGTTGGTTTTTCTAGTCATTTTTGGCAGGTTTTTCTCATTTTATTTTGCTTATTTAAGGGGAGACACTAAGTGAATAGGCTTGTTTTTAATAATAGATATCACCATAAAAACTTCCCCAGTTTGTTATTTACATTAAGACAATATTATTTTGTATTACAAGTTTTCTGAAATGTTATGTTTAGATGTGCAAATGAGGCAGGAAATCAAATAAATATGCAATAATTTGCATATATTTCCAAGATAAATCTGAAACAAATTAAAAACTTTATTTGATAAAAGATTAAAGTGTTTTACAGAAGGAAATTATCTTATTTTTTTATTTTATTAATCAAAAAAATGCTGTTAAAAAGCCATAGAAAATTAATTTTCCTCATGTTTTTGGGAACAAAATGTTATATAAATCGGGGAATGAATAATATATATACAAACCTCTCTGTACTAACATTCAGAATATAGTTAGGAGTAAAACTGGTAAGTTTGGTGTCTGTAAGTGGAGCTGAAGTTGAGATTTAAGGCTCAGAACATGAGAAAAAACTTATTTTGAGAAAACGGACTTTAAAGGTTTTTATACATTCTTAAAGGAAATTACTATTTGAGGACAAAATATACACCTAAATGTCAAAGGTCAAAGCTGCCAAAAGAACAGGAGCTTTGCTTTGGACGAGTGGGAGGCGGAGGTTTTGTTGTGTGGAGCGGAAAATTAAACACTGCAAAGCGGATCATTCGCATGTGGATTTTCCATATTCCCACACTGCATATTCCCCCTGGTGAGAAGCAGCTTTAACTCAGTTAATTAAGGATTTGTTCAGACCAAACCAGAGTTGGTGATTGCAGCAACCAACAACCTGTAAAGCCCAACCAAGACTGTTAGTGAGCTTTATTTAAGAAAGTTTGTTTTATGATGAGTTGACGACTAGCTAGTCTGGATTTTTCTTTTTAAGAGGGAGAGAGTTTTTAGACTACTTCCTTTCCTGCTATTTTCTTTTAAAGTTTGTTGTTTATTGGTGCTTGGAAATTTAAAATGTAAAAAATTACATTGGGCAGAGCTCTAATGCTCTAAAGTCCAGTCAGGCACAAAAAATTGTTGGCATATACGTTCCTACAAACCACATATTTGATCTGCATTTGTTGACGGAGAATATTATGTTAAACGCCAACAAAGCAGGACTTTAAAGTGAAAAACAAGAGACTTCTTCCCATCATTCCTGTCTTGTGTCTTTTTATGTCCAAACCTGTTTACCTCACCACAACCAAGTGGTTCGATGCCTGACCTCAACCCAACAGATATGACAAAATGTAGCTTGGCGTGATTTAAAAAGTGTTTGTTTTCATTGTTGGCAATTACCAAACTGAACAGTAATGATGTTTATTTATTTTATTCCTATTTATTCTTTATTTTCTCTGTTATGATTTATAGAATTGGCTGACAATGTTATACATATAATGTACAATAATGTTGAATATTATTTAATACAGTTTGAGAAAGTTGAACTGTTGGCTATCAATTCATTTTCCACATCTATTGGCATTGGTCTCAAAAACCCCATATTGGTTGGGCTTTAATTTATTCTGGAAACTGGGCTGGTTAAACAAAGACAGAGGCCAGAAATCCTGTTAAACTGCAGCTTAGTGTCGAGGGCCTTACCCACTATCATGTGCTTGCAGTGCTGGCAGTTGGTTGGCTTGCGAAAGACGTGGTCCTGGAAACAGTGGGTGATCTGAGGTCGGATGGGCTTGGTGGGCAGTGATGGAGAAAGGCTGAGAGAGGGGGAATGGGAGGAGATGGAGAGATTGGGGCTGAGAGACGGCGAGTTGGACGGAGACCGTTCGCCGACGAGAGGAGAGCCCGGCAGCAGCGGCGGGGAAGGAGGCGGCGGGTCGGTGATGAAGTCTGCGGGCAGGCGGGCGTCGCTGTAGGACCTCTGGAAGAAGTTCTCCACGCTTTTGCTGCGCATGATGGTCTTGAAGGACAGCGAGCGTTTTAGTCTCTGCAGCTGCACATTGAGACAGAGACGGAGAGAAAGAGGCTTCGCTAAGAATAAACACAAGATAAGCAAGAATGCAGCAACACATTTGGGAGCAATAACAAATGTCCAATACGCCCTCAGGGCAGCAGAGGCAATATCCCGGCATCCATAAACACAACGCTCGCTGTGTGCTGATCTGGACACCACGGGGAAGAGGGTGACTCATAAACTGCAATATCACCTCATATGGAAACACATTATTAGCCAATACACCTGTATGTCCCCTTTAGGTCGCACCCTCTGCTCAGCCACATTAAAGGGCGCAACGTGTGCGTTTGGTTAAACAAGATAAGCCTTTTTCTTTTTTGAGAGCACCTGCGGCAGTACATCAGAGGCTGCTGTGTGTGAATGGCAGTTCCTTGGTATTGGTGGCAGGGGGGCTATTGTGATGAAATGAAACAAGACAGTTTACACAGTGTTATCATCTATCAGCAGCCTTTCTTCAGGCCTCTTAATCTGATGGACCGATTGAACGCACCACAGGCTTTGCACTACAGGCCTGGTGCATCCCTCCTTTACACCTATCAAATTACATGCATGTGTATTGACATAACCAACCTTGGATTCTGTAAGCTGCATTGACCAAACTGTCCTTAATGGCAGCTGCATTTAAAAAACAAAACGTCACGTCAGCAGCAGTGTGTGAGCTCTGCTCTCTGCA
This sequence comes from Serranus cabrilla, assembly GCA_903364295.1. Classification (NCBI taxonomy): domain Eukaryota; kingdom Metazoa; phylum Chordata; class Actinopteri; order Perciformes; family Serranidae; genus Serranus; species Serranus cabrilla. The sequence continues at coordinate 410,298 of CAFUXE010000432.1, read as the reverse complement.
GACATCCAGCATTGATTGCCCAGATAAATGCATGTTTCCTGACGTTTCCCTCCGGCTCTGTGCACAGATGATGATGCTAGTTTCCCAGAGGGACAGGCAGACATTTGTTACCCTGACATGCAGTGGCAGCGGGAGAGCAGTGGGAGGGCGTGGCAGTGTCGCAGGGGGAGAATGGATCAACGCAGACAGACAAGCAGACAGATAATCAGTAGGCCACAGACACTCTGTACGCGCACGCTCCGCCTGTCTGCCTGTCTGCGCCCGCTCTCTGCTCAGCGCCAAACATAATCACTTTACAGGGACATGCTGTTTACAGCTCCGCGCGTCTGGGAATAAGATATGAAAACAGTTTGTCTATTTGAGGTTGTGTGTGTGTGTGCGAGAGACACACATGGAGGTAGAGCGAGAGAAACAAAAGTCCATAGAGCTGAGTGCACATGCTTCCTGTAAATCTCTATTAGACTTCATCAGATTACATAGATGAAAACAAGCTAATATAATACATTATATTGATATTGTAGCTCTGGGTGCACAGAATGGTGTTATACTCTGTATAGAGTACTTTATAAAGGGTTTAGACATTATAATTGACTTCAGAAAAACAGAGCCAGAGTGACTCATGCCCTTGACTTTTGATTTCTAATTTTTACACTGTGGTGTAGGATCCAAAACGCCTCTGTTTAATCTAAATACACCAGCATTTATTTATGCCTTTTATACTTGTTTCACCTGCTAAGATGCTGACTCAAGTGACATCAATTGAGGGAATATATCAGACTTCACATGGCTCCTTCTGGAGCAATAAAAGGCTCCATACTGTCTTATTTCACACCCTGTAAACAGACTTTGATGTGTAATATCAGCATGCTTTCCCTTTGAGGTGCTCAGAAAAATTAAAATTTGAATGTGCATGATTTCAGGACAATTGGGTGAAAAACATCTGCTGATGAAGATTGTTGAAAGCTCCGTAAATCAGCAAATGGATGCTGTGGTGACACCGTTTCACCAACAGAGCGGTAATAATCCTCTAAAGATTTCATGACTTGCATGCTTTCTAAAAAGCCATCAGTTCTCAGTTTTTAATGCCTGTAAGTCATTAAAAGAATAAACTCAGATTTACTAAAGTGGGGTTGCAGAAAACAGGAGTTGCTGGTCTACTTTGGTGAATCCAAACTATGTCCTCCAAAGGGTTTTATAGGGTCCAGATTGACCAGCAAATCTCATGTTCTGTGAGGTAAAATAGCTGTTTTTGTCAATGGAGTCTGGTGTCAGTCCCCCAACATAAACAAGGCTGACTGACAGTAAGGTGAAACTGAAAATATTCTAAATATAACACACACTTAAACCGATAATGATTTTTTAAGTGGCTAAAATAGATTTTTTCCTGCTGCCCACAGCTATGCCAGTGCATTGCTTAGCTTCTGTGCCGTACACCTGCAAATCAAACGCCACTACCGTTAGCTTCGCGATCTCCGACAAGCTAACCAGCAGTTTGGACAAGCTAGCGAAACCGCAGCCTAATAAATGGCTCGTTTACCTAATCTACAATCTACAAGAGTTATCAAGAGCAATGAAAAACACAGCTAGAGGCTGTGAGACGGACTAGTTTCTGTCGGTCACGGTGTCCGGCGTGATGACGTTTAATATCCCTGACAACCACTGTAGTCTAATTTAGCCACCTGTTAGCAACCGCCTTGTTAAGGATACATAAACACGTCAAAATTCACAAGTGGGGGTATTTACTAATGTATTTATCTCGTACAACAAAACACCAGCATCTCTTAAGCTTTTGTTGACCACATACCTTATTTCAGGCATCTAACCAAACACCAACGCATTCAAAATCAAGTTTGAGACGGTTGGACCCCAGGGGTGCTAAAATGCTAACTCACTTCCTGGTTTAAGGACTCATTCCTCTCGCGCCATGTACACTTACCTTATATAACCCGCTTTCAATAAATCCGTACAAGGCCGTTAATGAAGGCTCAGAGATTTTCTAGTAAATAATCAAGATGAAGGAAGAGCGAGAAGAAGTTTGGCTGACGGAGGATATACACCAGCCAAACGGATTTCTGACAACCTGGCAACCCAAATGTCGCTGTTATTATCACTGTTTCATAAAACATTCAACAAGCTATAAACTCTTTATAAAGAACGTCTTGTGAGAAGGGGCATGCATTTAAAAAAAAAAAATGATGTTAATGGTGCAACGCTCTGCCACACGTCTCCACGTGCCCTGTGCAGCGTCTTGAGCCGAGCTCTCTCAATCAGAGCAGACGAGTGCTGGCATAACAGCTCCGGCTGGAGCACATGTCTCAATTACAGCTGATCTAATCATCTGTCAGTGAGCGAGCCTAAAAAGCATTCCCGTTAGCTTCCATTTGAACATTAGCGGAGAGCGTCATACTTCTGAGTTAATACCAAGTTCGAGGCAGGTCATATGAATTTCTCTGACAGGTGAGATGGCGATGACGAGGAGTCAGAGTGAGCTGGCACAAATGATACCCTTATTATGATCCATAATGTCCCATATGTATTATTGATCCCCTGGCAAGTGCAAGCAGAACTGCCTGTGTTCTTTCATTTCTCCTACAAGTACTAAGTGAAGCCTTTCATCTGCAGAAAATGCTCCCAAAAGAAACATTTTGGTTTAAATTAGCTCACTCCCTCAAGAAATTATTTATAGAATTCACAAATGACTCACGGAGGTGCCATGCAAAATGCATAACATTGCCCGGATTTACACGCACCTGCAAAGTCAATACTCTTCAAGCAGCGACAATTTCTCTGCTGCCTGCAGATCCGTTTTTTTCAAAAGCGGTCGTGTAAAAAGCCCATAATTCTCACATCTTCGATCCAGTTGTTCTCACATGTAGCCAACATAAATGTACAAAATCAATTCTCCACGGAGGGACAGTGCAACTTGAGCAGGCGTAATTCAATGATAAAGCTCTTATTTCGACAGAATATGTGGCTCTTCCACTCTCCATCACAATTTAATGGGCCCAGGCTGAGATATATGTGGGATGCTCCAGCCTGTCCAGAGGTCAAGACTGAGCAACAGAGGCCGAGTCCCACTGGGGATGTGACCGTAAATACAGCCTGCGGCCGTAACCTGCGTCAGCGGGGACTGTTTTAATGATTAACCCAGTGAAGAACATTTCACATGGAGGTTATCCAGTCATTCCAGCTTTGTTTAGAAGTGGTAAAGGTCAAATGATACACTCTCCCAGTCTGCAGTTTTGTGTAAAGGTCTCGTGGTACGGTCTGAATCATCAGTTTTTTGTTTTAGCTTTCTAAAAACAACACTTAGCAGTTACATCCCAAACAGTGTGTCTCTCATGGAAGAACAACTGGTACAAACAAATTTGTTTTTGACTGGTTGTTACAAGTGATTCAGGAGAAAATGCCGCATTCGCTAATGTTTTTGAATGTTTTTTAGCTTACAAACCCAGCCTTCATGTGCTGTTTTTCACGAATGGATTATATATTCTATCACTTGATTACATCGTGCGATTTTTAGTTGAAAACATATAAACTCTAAAGTCAGAGAAAGTTAAGATAAAAGAGGAAAATGCCAGTTTATGGGGCTTATTGGTCAGTTGATGATGTCACCTCCCTCTCCAAAATTGGTCCCAGTTGGACACCAAAACATGTAATTATGAAGCGGACAGCCAGATGGTGACGTTGTTATCATGCCCAATTAGAATTTTTTAGATTGGAATAAAAATATACTTTTCCTGTGTGGATTGTGCACCAATATGACTCTGCAAAGGAACTCAGAAGGCTGCTTTTCTACACAAATAACACATTGTATATGCGATGCATTAGGGGCTACATCATCAACTCTATCACCACCTTTGAAGAAGTGGTCCTCGACCTTCCTGCCCTTGTGTTTGTGAGAACCAGAAGTCTTCATCCTCTTTGATCGCACATGAAAGACTTCAGGGATTTCTGCCAGAGAGTCCGGTAACATACAGAGAATTAAATAGTTTAAAATGTGATGCATCAAGACCTTCACTAAGGAGACTGAAATTTGGGTCACATGTGTTACCAAAAGTAAAGGTCACTGTTTCTAGACTATTTTTTTTACCATAACAGGACGTCTTGATTTGCTGGGCACTTAGAGGGTGAGAGTTAAAATAGACAGATTTGTGCAAATCTCTCTTATTCTACCTCCATCCCTTGTTATTTCTGAACCATGCCAATCACCTCTGTGCAGCAGAAGAGAATAAGTGGAGCAGTAATAGGGGGAAAGACGGATACTGCAACAGATTCACACCTCCGCTCCACTGTTTCACATCACAGGACCAAGGCTAGTGTTAAACAAAGTGCATCTAATTGCAATATTTTTTACTTTCGGTAGCCTGTGATTTGCACTTTGCCAAACCTGTAAGATGTGCACAGTTAGTTTTTTATTTCTATGGTGGATGTCACGGTGTCCGACCTTGTTCTCAATGAGGATATTTCAGTCTCAAGAAGGATAACCGTGGTGTGAAAGACACAATCTCCTGTTTCAATCCAGTTCAAAGTCATCAGGAAAAATGATCAGCGTCATGATGAACAGGATGTATTTCCCTACACCCTCACTGTGTGGCTTCATTTGTTTCGGGGCAGGGGATTGAAAACCTAAATAAAGGAGACAACTGTGAATGCACAGAAGTAAAAAAGAAAAAGGATTTACTACGATATTAAAAAATCACAGGAAGAAACCAACAAATTACACATATCATAAAATCTACAGGGAGAGTGAATCGGTTTCGTGTCCTAATGTTCCCCTTCCTGGCTGAAGTTTGTCATTATGCACGGCAGCCGGGCAGATTCCCGCTTTGAATAAGAGATAAGAGATGCATAATCACAGGCTGCTTCCACCGTTCTGTCCCTCTCACACACACACACACACACACATCACTGCAGCTCTCTATGATTGTTTAATGAAGGAGAAACTGTGAGTGAAATAGTAGCGTGGATTATAACCACTTCCCCTCGCTGCGGTGCAATATTTCGCCCCCACATTTGCCCTGGCAACTCACCATCCACCCATTTCCACTCACCCAATCACTGTTCACACACACACACAACACCCCGAAGCACAACACAATGGCTGTCAGAGTCTGACGAGGAGACGAAGATGTTATTTCTGACTGATCATCAGTGGCGACACGTATCTTCCCCTTCGTCAGTGATGCACAAATAAATCCAGCTCTCTCTCTGCGGCTACTTGAATCCTTCTGGTGTCCAGTAACTCAACAGCTCACACATTTCCCCGTAGTGTCACATTAATAAACATCACAGCAGTGAAGGTGTTGCATTAATCAATGAAGGCCCACTTTAGCCTCCCTCTGTGACTTCAGTCCCCTGCCCGCGTCACTCAGGGTCAGTGTCATCACTCTTCATCTGAGGAGAAAGTGAAGTGCAAATAAAAGAGTGAGTGTTGCTTCAGAGAAGATTTGAGAGATTAATATGGGGAATGACGGCAAAGACACTAGAAATCTTCCATAGGAACACTTCAGCATTCACATTAAGCCCCTATAGAGTGGCCACTGTTCCTTCAGTAACTATTTCACCAGTCGGACTCCGTTTGGCACATCCAAAATGACGCACTCTCTGGTGTTTTGTGGGAATTTAGAAAAAGATTGCCACCACCAGCGTAAGTAGAATTGATTTATACATCTATAACAATCTACATGTGAAATTTCATTCATGTACATTAAGATTTACATGTCTAATTACAATACGGATGAGAAAAAGCAGTAAGAACGATTGGGTGACGATCTTAAACGTAAGTCATTTGTCCTTCGTGTTAGTTGTCAAGATGTGATGCACGATTTTGATGAAAAAATATATCACAAATGTAGATCTTAACTGCGTATTGTGCTCCCTTTTCTGTCCAAAATATGTGTTAAAATACCATTCTGAATACAGTATTGTGTTGCTGCAGAGATGTCCCAGTCTACAAATAAGAATGATGATCCAAAAATGATAATTTCCAACATTGTGCTTCACATTGTAATTGTAAAATCAGTCAAAATAATCACAATCAGATATTTTTTTACAAGTTGCTTTGGTGGTAACAGGAGACAACTTTTAATACGAACGATAAATCTACAGATGGTGACCAGATGCTGACAGACATAGTTGATGCCCCTATCAGCATTTTCTGCCCTTCATCTTTAAACAGACAAAAAAGCAGAGATAGCATTGGGCTGGAGGGATGGTAGATAATGTCTGGTGTGGTCCAGAATAAAAATGTCTGGAAAAAATATGAGATTGCCATGAAATTTTGCTAAATTTGTGATCCACTGATAACTCCCCAGACGATTCCTGCAGGGACACCAGCAGGTCAAACTTTTCTCTTATCCGGTGAAATATCACATTGATGGATGGCATCAGGGTGACATTAACTTTCCTTCTGGTGCTATCAGCTGGTTGAAACATCCATTTTGATTTAATAACCATCTGCCTCATTAGCCGTTTGTGTTTAATTCACCTCCGATGGTCCCATTTCTCAAATGTGGGATCATTCTTTTGACATTGCACAGAGCGTTAAACAACACATTAATTCCCTAAATCCACCAAAAACATTGCTTTAAAATATGTTTTTCCGCTTAACAAAAAACATAAAATGAGTCGTTAAAAAAACAGAATTGATATGCAATACATGAATTAATAAAAAATGTCTCACAATCAACCCAACTTGCACTTTGCTTGGAATTATAAAGTTTCACAGCAGAATTTTGTAAAATATCACCATAACCAAATTGCAGTTTTCATGGTTCATTTCCAATTGGGGCAAGCTTTACTCCTTCATGTCTGCTTACACCGTCTACTCTTACATATTATATAAAAATGCCAGAAATGGCACAAAAACACTTTTTTTTTTCTTAAGCCGTTTCACTTTGGATTAAGCTGCCGTCACTCAACATGCTGTGTGTTCAAGTGTTAGCATCCCCTTCACAAAACAGCCACACTTGGCCACAAACTGTATGGTTTCATGTGTCGTTTTAGCTTTGGAGCCAAGACAAGTACTCATTTTCACACTGCCTGCAGTTCCAGTCACCTTTTATCACTCAGCCGGCTGTGTGCGCGTCGAAGTGCTCACATTGACTGAAGATTGGGTGAAGAATCCAAAAGGGGACACATGGATGGATTGTGATGTTCTCGTCACTCGATGGGCAACCTGACAAATGGGCCAATCTCACAAAAACGCGGCGTAGGGTATTATTTGAAGTCTTTATACCTCTGCGCTCAGATATTGTCCTGTGCACTCATCTTAGAATTTTAAAAAAAGAGGATTACCTGCTCACTTTTATTACAGAAAATGCTCCCGTAGCACCAGCAGCCCTGAGAGATCAAACCCTCTCGACAAAGAGCGACACTATTGGCTGCTGATTGCTGCTCAGGCATCTCATCCGCTCCACCAATCACGTTCCCGCCAGCCTTGGCGAGATACCACATTACATTGTTGGGAAGCCAGAGAGAGAAAGTCCATGCTTCCTTTCCACCTAATCCTCTGGCTCTGTTCTCCTCTGCTCCTGAATTCTGATATCCATCTTTGTGGGAAGTGCTGCCGGTGGTTTTCAGGGAGCATCTGTTATCTGAGCACGCTTCCTGTCGTCCTTATCTAATAAAAACATCATGGACACATGGCTATGTGTCTGATTAGGTTGCTATAAAAAATTAAACCCAGTGGCGGTGTTTTTTCTTTTTAATGTCAGGAATGCTCTTGATTAAGTGTTTAAAATAGATATGGGTGGAACATTGGTGTGAAGGGTTTTAATCTCCTGTGTATATGACATTAACTTCAATATTCCCCAACAAGATTCCTTAATAGACTCCTATATAGCTGCAAATTCTCTGAGCTATTGAATCCAGAGCATTTGAGGGGTTCAAAGAAGTTCAAAAGATGTCACGATAAATATTTCACCTGCACATCAAACACGCGTGAGGCGCTCCAGGAACAAGAGGGCTGGAGGTTAAAGGGAAATCTATTCCTCACAGGAGCGCTGGAATTCAACCAGTGTGGCGCCAATCGATTGGGAGAGAGCAGAAGGGAGATGAGGAGCGACTGAATGGACGGGCTGATTAGTTTGTGGCATAAGCGGTTGTGATGTGGCGAAGCTGGCCACTGAATCATGTGAATACTAATCAGTCCGGCTTGGCACCGAATATCGCCTAATTTTCTTTGGTAGCAGCTGGTGATGAGTGGGGATCTGGACTACAGAGCTCGCTACAATGCCCACTTTCATGCTTCTCACAGAGGAGGATCAAGTAGATTAAAGCATCTGAGCGTTACTTTGCTTCAGACATGTCCACACGTGTTGGAGCGTGGGCGGCGAGAGGAGGCGACAAACAGCTGAGGGAAAGTTGTATCGAGTGTTTGGACCTAATGAATCAAGTGGCCTCCATTAAAAAAGGCAGACATCGAGAAAGCTTTCACAGCTCCTGCACTTGGAGGCGAGCCCTTGAAATCTTTGTTTATACAGTGAAGTCAACAAATTGAATGGAATCATAAGGACACTTTGTAAGGACACTTGAGGCTCAGACAGGCCCACGCTGTACTGTAAACGGGATCTTTGTGTGTTAAGCACAAAACACACATATAGATAAATGTTGCTTTCAAGCTCATTGCAATATAAACTTTTTATGCAGCATAGAAGAAAAAGTGGAAATATCATCAAAAAAGCCAATAGTTTCATATAAAATGCATTAATTGTAACAATTCTCCTACCTCCAGAGAGTTTTATTCATTAAAATGCAGATGATTCATTAATACTAAGCACAAATCCCCAGTGTGTGTGTGTGTGTGTGTGTGTGTGTGCAGGAAGTAGATTTGGAGAGAAGGAGAGAAAGGGGCAGACAGAGTGACATCACACCTTACGTGTGAGGTTACACCTAGTGACGCAGTGATGATGAATACAACTGCAATTGTAAAGGATTGACATCAAAATTATATAAAGCGACGGAATAATAAGCAGGAGGGGTGAGGAAATGCAAAGTATCAGGTGCAAATAGGTTTTATTATATTCTTATTTAGACAATAATGCTTTTTCTTTAGTGGAGGAAGCTGCCCTGCAAAGTTGAGTGTCTTATTTCAGACTGATTACAGAGTATACACTGCAGGATGTTAGAGAGATGGGTGCACTTTTAGGGGACAAAGCTGAAAACTGTGGTTTTTACCTTGGATGACATCGGTTGGATGGACATGGAGCTTGGAGAGCGCTGGAGCTGAGAGTCGCTCTCCATCTCATTGTTCTCAGTCATCATTGACTCTGTCATGAAGTCGTTCAATAAACAAACAATAAAAACAAAAAAATGAACTTCAACTCCTCAAACTGTGTCCAGTCGGTGGGAAGTCTGCGGCCACACAGATCCACATCACAGGAATGTGTGCGCGCAGCGACGTGGACGCCTTATGGCCATTTGCTCTCCACACACCAGCTGCAGCTTGATTAAACTGTTTCTAAACACACACACACGCGCCAGATGTTTATATTTCGCTCATGCCACGCGAGGACACGCGCTCAGGATCGAGGCTCGCGTGTGGGTGATTGTGTCGTCCCCCTGAAGCGCATCGGAAAACTCCAATGTGGCACAAATCCGTCCTACACTTTCAAAAAAGACTCAAAGCAGAAAAACATCGATGGTTTGCTGATATCACGTCAGTTTTAGTAGATCCAAACACAGCTCGAGCTCTGAAGGAGACGAACATAGACGTAAATCCAAAGCGAACTGTGCCCTTCGCCGCTGCACAGACTTAAATTTAAGCGCAATGTGAGGCACGCCTTCCCGTGCGTCTGAGGCGCATGATTGGGTCAATTTTTACAACTCTGCCAGGATTCATCTAAACAGGCTTCACGGAGGGGGGCGGGGGCTTATTTGAAGCCCAAATATAGACTGCCTCCTAATTAGCAATCAGAGAGCTCATTTTCTCTTTGAGGAGATGAATGTTTGGTAACAAAAACAGGATGTTCCAATCCTTCTATATTTTTCTCACCTAGTTCCTGCATAATTTAAAGCCAAAGCTGCAGAGAATGCCTGTTTATTTCTACTCTGTGTGTTCTCCATGGTGCAAATCAACATGCATATGAAAAGGAGCTGCAACTATATGATGGAAAATACTTCCAAGAGGTTAATTAATGGTAAAATCTAGATATTATTAACAGATTTGCAACTAAAAATGTTGATTTCAGTAAGTGGATGAGTTCTCTGGACTTACTTACACACAAATCTGAAGAAATTTGGCTGAAAATTCTGTTATTTCTATCATACTATATCTAGTCTTTGGACACGTGTGACTACTGTTTTTGTAATAGACTCTAATATATTTTTGGAAGTAACCACACATTTTAAAATGTTTAGATCCCAATAAAATCCCAATTTTACAATAGTCAAAATCTGTTGTTTTTTTTAGATTGGGAAATACCATTGCATTCATTGAAATCTGCTATTTTTATGCATTAGCTGTGTGCATATCTTTGATATACAACTTATTATGAGTTTATTGATACCAAAAACTTGATTACCAAACACGCCTTCAGACATACGGCCATTTTCTTATCATGCTATACTTAGTCTTTGGGCACAAAATATATAAAAAATATAATGAAGTATATTGCAAACAGCAAAGTTCAGATATAGTATGACAAAAAATGGCTTTGTCTCTGAAATTATAAGGAATCTTTGGTAATCAAGTGTTTGGTATTTGGTATAAAATGCACAAAAAAGTTGGATATTAAAGATATAAACACATTTGAAGTGTATAAAATATGAAATATGGAAGAAAATACGCAAAGACATTGGTGGTAAATCAAAGACAAAAGTGTGATTTTTCATGTGATCCAACATCCAAAACATAAAAAAGGGCACACAAGAGTTACAAACGCACGTGTACCTGTGGATAGTTTATAGAGCTAAAGGGGTTTTCAGGCCATTGTAAAGCCTGCAGACACAACATGATGCAACACTGGTGACACCATATAAACCAACATAAAGTATGTCATTAGTATGAATCACTGTCAGAGGAATGTTAAAGTAGAGGCAGAACTGGGTGGAGGATGCTGCTGCAGAACCTTCTGCAGCCCATTTTTAATGAGTCCGAACACTCATCATCTCATAAAGCTGCAGAAATGACCCACATGGGACGAGCTGCACTACTTTCACTCTGTGTAAGTTACACTCCATGGAGGTGCTGCCAGGGGTGAAAGTAAGCCGGCACGGTTCGGTACTGCGTATCGATAAAAGATTCAGTGGCAGGAACCAGGAAGCTGGGAGAGCCCTCATTCAGACCCAGTCACGGCCGCAATCTGGGCTAATGGGCTAACGCAAATAGGCTATGCAGTCTTGAAAACTACTTTGTCTGTTTAAAATTCCTTTTAACTCATTCTGAATTGTTTGTGAGAGTAAGCAGTTGTGTTTCGTGTTATTTTGTTCAACTTTAACGATAGAGAACAGCTCGGAAAATAAACCGTTTATGAGCTAACGACCAGTCTATGCTAACGACCAGCAGGATGTGAGTGCGCATGCGCGTCTACTACCGAAACACAGCGGTTGCTATGGGGATCGTTGCGTTTGTTTTAGGTTTTAATGCACTGGGACGTTTTCCACAAAACCACTGCGCCGGGACAGGACGAACAATAAATTACACCAACTAAAATCCACACAATCTTGTTGGCTGGAACACTTTCAACATTATTTAAATATCTTGCTATTTTTTAAAAAATGAGGTAAGAGAGATGAAGGTCTTGGTAATAGTACCGGTACTTTCGCCCCTGGGTGCTGCCCTGCAGAGCTCGAGCTCCGCCAGGATTGGCACGGTTTGTTCAAAGCAGCTGGAATAAGGCCGGAGGATTGCTTACTCTAATTTCAAATGCAGTCCCATTTCCGAGCTCGTTTAGCCAGCCTCCTGGGGTGCGTTTCTATCGATTGCCCCCTTTAGAAGACATCAGATGAAGGAGAATGAAGCAATAAGGTTTGGGTCACAGCTACTGATTTTGCATTAACCTGACGAGAGTAAAAGCAGGGGTGAGTTCAGGTAATACAAGGTGTTTTAAAGTGAATTCTAAGCGAATATAGTGGCACTATTCAGAGTCCTAAATGTGCCTGAAATATATTCTATTTCTATCAGAAATGCATTATTTCACCTAAGCCTAACATGAAAGTTTGCTCTGAGCTGTCAGAAAAGTCCTTGCGCGTGGGCGTGTTGGAGAAAAGAGTCAGAAAGAAGACAAAAGGGAAGGAGCCCGTGTTATCACATTAATTATTGCTTCACTCTGAGCCGGGGCACAGCAGATAGCAGAGTGACTGCTGAAAGGAGCTCTGAGGAAGAAAAAAACAAAAAACTAAACAAACAAAAGCCAAGTTTTTTCTAGCGTGTAGCAGTGCTGTCAAAAATAACCCGAAACAAAATGTCTTGGTGGGGTTGGTGTGCAGCGGGCTGTGATCTGCTCTGTCTGTGCTCAAATGCAGGAAACACAGTTGAGAGAATCGCTCAAGGAGGGAAACACACACACACACACACACACACACACACATTTAAATGTCTCCCACTGAGCCACCCACCTTTCATCCTCCATGTGATCCCCCAGGTGCCGGAACATGGCTGCTAAAAATGAACATTAAAACAGCGAGAGGAAACATTGATCTCTCAGTGATTTAGAGGCGAGGGGAAACAATCGGAGGATGAGAGCAGTGAAATGAGTCCCACGCGGCGGAAGACAGATCCCAGCCGTGGCAGCGGTCGTCATGGTGCAGCTCCAGGACCAGAGCTGCTGCTCTTTCCACTGGAATAAATTGACACTGATTGTTCATCTGCTTTCACCTCAGACGTGTAGAACAGCACACAAACACACAGGCTGGAGAAGTTATTTTCCAGAAATCTACTGGACTATTTTTCTTGTTTCTACATTAAGTGCAAAGGTCATAAAAGGCAGAGGTCAATTATTTTTTTTTATTAAGATTAATCAACATAATATTGTTGGTGAAATCTGTAAACTAATATAATGGGACATTTTAGATTTTTTTTACAGTATTATTTAATTACTTAATGCTCTTGAATGCTAAATTACATGTACATTTTATGTAAAAAAACAAAACAAAACAAAAAAAACACATATTTCTGAATGTAAAATTAAGTCAACTTCATGTTTTCTTACAGTAAAAATAAAAATAAAAGGTAAAAAAAAAAAAGATGAAAAAAATAAATAAAAAAACATTTGTAAAAGGAAAAACATTTAAAAAAGCAAAAAAGTTATTCTTCAGATATTTATTCACGGTATATTATCAGTAATTAATTATTTATTATTATTAACTAAATAACTTGCGGTTCTTAACTGTCTTTTGACTTTTTAAAATAATTTTTTTGATTTTTTTATTCTGTTCACATTGGCGTTCCCAGATGTTTTTCCTAGTGGTGGCCAGATGGTGCCACATTTTAGTCCCCTAAAAATTCCACCCAAAACAAACAAAATCAACATCAGTTTATGTGCATACGATATTTAAAACATTTCAATGCTTTACCTTGCTGTCAGACAGTCTGTTTAAGTGGGAGAAAGTGAAACTGATCTTTGCTCTCGTCAAAGCCACCAGACTCCATTGACAAAAACAGTAATTTTACTTTGCAGAACACAAGAGATACTGGTCTACCACTGCATCCATCGGTTGGTTTGTTTGTGTTATTCTGCAACTTTGAAAAAAACACTAAAGTCACACAATAACACAAAAGTACGGAATTACGTCTTGAATCGAAAACTAAAAAGAAACTAAATCCCGTCCACAGCAGAACATTTTAGTTTTTGTGTCGGTCCACATTTGCATACAGAACAGAACAGAGCAGGTTCAAAATCCTCATTTCATTTTGCTGACATATTAAAGTCAAAAGGTTTTTATAGAGAGGCGTTTGGAGCTTTTTTTTCCCTTTCATCAGTCTATACATCAGAAAATACTGCCAGCAACCATAACCAACACTGCCATGGTTTGGGGAATAAAATATTTCATAAATCAGGCTTTGAATAATACATGAACAACCCCCTCTGTAAAAACCTTCAGAATATAGATAGGAATGAAACTGGAAAGTTTGACTGTCAGTAGAGTATAAAGGGGAAAACTCATACTGAGAAAAACTGCTTTAAAAGATATATATTCCCTACAGTTTGACACTTCAGGTGAAAAGGTAAAAACTTTATAAGATATCACCAGGAAATCTCCTGAGCAGATTACTTAGATTAAGACACTTATTTTGTGTATTGGAAGTTTTCTGAAATGTGTTTAGCTATGCAAGTGAGGCTTTATCTAATGCCAACTTTTGGTGAATTTAGGATAAATCTGCAGACGGAAATAGAAAAAAGTGTCGCAAAATAAACATAAATTTATAGGTCATATCTCAACAAGTCTGACAGGAGACATGTTATAGAAGCAAAACAGTCAAAAATCTCTATTGACCAGTGCATTAAAAAATCATTTACACCTGTAGTGTCTCATCAAATTAGAAAAAATCCATGTGACCTGGCAGATTCTGACCTCTGCCAGCAGCTGAAAGAGGAAACCAGAGCAGCAGTGACGGAGGAGTCATTGATGATAAACAGCTCACTGCTGCCATCTGCTGCTAAACAAACAGGAACACGCTCAGAGAGGAACCCAGACAAGTCTTAATAATATAGGTATATATTTATTCATACGTACATATTCATTTATATCGGTTAATTGTAAAAAAAAA
>CAFUXE010000432.1:371801-385128 GCA_903364295.1 Serranus cabrilla | reverse complement strand
TCACTCACCGTAGCAACAGCTCCTTAGGCAGCTTCTTATTGATGACCGCCTCATCACTATTTGTGAACATCTGAAAGGGTGCAGAGGATAATATTAGTCCTGGCAGCCTGTTTGAACACAGTCACCCCTCCCTCTCATCCGCTCACCTCCCTCTCAAGGACGGCCCCAGCATATAAGCAAGGATAAATGATGGTAATCTCATCAGCTGTGATAGATTCAATGTCAAGTCTTGGAAAACACTCAGGGTGACGGGAGATAAAGCAGCACAGGAGGCTGGAATTTGTGTCTTCTAAGCAAAATCAGCAGGATAGGACTTTGTACTGTCGAGTAGAGAGCTGCGATTACTACAGAGCTTTCATGTTATCTTCTCTGCTTGCATATTCTCCCCTTACTTCCTGTGTTGTTTACACTGCTGGATTTACAGCAGCATGCACCGAGAATGTTACAATATATCGTTTGTGGCGTTCGGGCGAAATTGCTCCGGCTTCTGCAAACAGCTAATGGATTTCCTCACAAGTAATTGCATGCTGTGTGAGCCTGTAATCCACAGAAAAAGCTCAGTACACAAAGAGACAATAAATTAGCATTTATTAAGACCAAGCTACTTAGACACACACACATACACACTTGCTGAGGAATCCAAAGTTCCCATAATTCACGGGAAATAATACAGAGAAGTTAAGACAATGTCAGCGGGCGAATAAAGCAACATCTGGCCAAATCCATTTTCCCTCCATAGATTTGGAAAGATAAATCTAAACCAGGGACAGGGTAATTGAGGGGTGGAGGCTTTAGTGTGTAAATAAAAAGTGCACATGCTATTTACAAGAGGCAAACATTTGTGACAAGATCAACAAGGAATTTGCATGTCCTTATTTGCACTTCCTTGCAGGTACAAATATGAAGCATCCATGTTCTCCCGGAAGAAAATTAAATGTTTATTTATTGTGTTTAGACAAAAGCAAGTGGTCCTGGCGGAGTTTACTGTCTGCTATTTTTGACGGTGGGTGTCTTTCCTAAAACCACATTCACAGTAGCTTCAAATTTTCAGGGACTTAAACAAACCAATTCATCAGCTCATAAAACAAACTGACAGGTCTGTCTTTTTAGAAATCCAGTCGGCTCTCGGTCAAAGCTTCTCTATGATAAACATACAAACTCCACACACACGCATACACACACACAGCTGTCTATGCAAGGGCTGCCTGCCAGCGCAGACGTGTAAAATTCTGAGGGAGTAAGAAGGGACAGACATTTCGGGTTTGGATTTGGGGCAAATTGAGTCTGACAGCTCGCCCTCCACAGCGTTACTTTCTGGCCAAATAATCCAGAGCCATTTCCAAAGAACCAGATGCGCATGGTCAACGGGCATACACTGTCCCCTTTTGTAATCTAACATAAAATGAACCTGATGCTGCATGAATGTGAGCATTATGTTTTCTCCACTGGTCAGCTATAGCCAACGAAGCAGGCCTGGCAGGAGGTAAAAAGCTGGGTGAGCTGTAACCTCCAGCTAAAACATCATTTTAAAAGCAAAACAAAAAATGATTATATTTTTAGACTTATTTGTGTTGTTACCTTAAATAACCCTCGCCTCAGATTTATATCAGTTTGAGACTTTAAACTGTGATTTTAAACTAGTGGAAAAATAAAACTTGGTTAAGATATTTAGTTTATCCTTCCCTTTAACTGGATAACTTATATATGAACTACCCAAGAAAAACATCAATAATTAATGGTGTTTTGTTGCCAACAAACAGCTCTTACATCTGTACATCCAATTATACACAAGTTGCGGTTATGTCAGTCAGAATATGGTGATTATTTACATATTGCTTTTAATTGGGAAATGGAATTAGGGCTCATTAACGTCTGTCTGCTTTTCAGGGGGCTGAAGTCTTTTGTTTAGTGCTGCTAAACAACAGATCTGCTTCTAATGCAGAGCAGTAAAGCAACACAAAGTATGAGAGGAAATGTCAGGAAATGCCTGTCAAAGTAAAACTCTCCCAAGCATAAAATGCAGCCATAGTATTTGACCATTTCTGATGATGTATGAAGGATGTATGAACCATCGAATAGAGTTAATGGATGTATTGTCTTTTAATCCTATATCCTTACACTACTCAAGTACATGGACAGATTTTCCCTGACAACTAAGCTATGAAGATGCTCACAATGTTTCCATTAAAACATGCAACAAAAAAAAAGCAAATGCAACATTAAAATATCAAAGCTTGGTTAACAATAAAGACTTCTTATGGACTGACAGCATTGTGACCAATAATAAATAATACCACAAGCTGAGATAAACTGCATTTACAGACAATGAGCTTCATGCAATAAAAACGCTCAGACACAGATTTTTTTTAAAGTGGCTTAATTGTACAAATGACTCGTTCTATTTTTTTTCTCAGGCCTGTTGTAGAAGTCATGCTCAGGTTTTCACAGATGGAATATTGTGTGATGTGCATTATTGATATTTAGCCTTGCTGTCCACGCATTAACAACTCAGCCTGCTCAGTTTGAAAACCACTGCTTGATATGTCAAAACAGGCTTTACAAATTTAAAAACACCTTTCACATTAAATGCATAACTTTGAAGAAAAACTTGAAGAAAAAAAAAGGAAATAATCAAATTGAACTGAAAGCTGTAGTGCAGGTAATCCCCACAGCAGGAGCTGCAATAAAAAGTATACACATTTTAACTCCATATTTGTATAGACTGTATATATTTTTTTAAATATTGCTTGTATGTTGACTTTTTCTAATATTCATATTTTCTATTTAAGATAGAAATGTACTTAATTAGTCCCACAACAGGGAAATTTTCAGCATAACACCAGCAAAAAAGTGTACAGCAAAATAGAAAAAGAAGTTCCAATGAAATAACAATATAAACAAGCAAAATGAACAAAACATAACAGTATTAACAATTTAGATAAGAAGAAATATAAAGAAGCTTTAACACTGCTGTTTTTTTTACTCAAAGTACTTGTTTCCTTAATATATTTATATTTGCACCAATACACCACAGCAAATTCCTTGTATGTGAAAACTACTAAACTATTCTGATTTTATTTTGAAGCCAAGGGTCACCACACTTCCGGTTTCCCCCTGGCCCAAATCCGCTTTAGCTTGACACAGCAGCTCTACCGCAGCTGTCGGACCAGAAGGTAACGGCCTGAATCTTCTGAGTCGTCAGCTGTTGCACCGTTAAAAATAAATAAAATCACACACAAATCCCACGCTAGCTGGGGATTAAACAACACCAAGTGCTCAGGGCTACACAGCCCAATGTCACCGGCCGGATACACGGCGGCGTTTTTATGAGTCCCAAGTTTTCACCAAAAAATATTCAGCTACGCTTGTGGCTGCGACACAAAGTTTAACACAATGCTAAATAACAGCAACACTGTGGTTTATGTGTGTGTGCATGTGACCCTTTCTGCTATCAATACATATTACTGCGTGCCTTATATTCTGGCAGCTTGGGCCTATTTGTTGATAGTTTCTTTGCTAACACGGGGTGCATGTAGCAGTCACAACCCGAGGCCCCCACAACCGCAGCGGCCACGGATATGCACAACAACCCGACAAAATCGTATATTAGAAAAATACCAACCATATAAAGATAACGATATACACGAAGCAGCTTCTTAGAAAGGGGAACCGATTCATTTTATTGGCTAATGTGCAGCAGGGCTGTCCTCGGCGTGCTCTATGTAGCCTCTGTCTTTGTTTTGACGGCGAAAAAAGGAAGCGAGGATAACATTTTGGGACCTTTAAAACCCCTCATTTCACAGCCGAAGAGCATAAAAGGGCTTCATAGACATTTTAAACATATCCCCTGAATGAAATAGTCTTCCATGCCTCGGCTATATGTTGTCTGAACAAAAACAACAGACCTAATCCCAAACATTGACTGCGGAAGCTGCATCAACAAGCCTCCCCATAAGCGCAGTTTTACAATAAATACAGCGACAGTCCCCATGTAGGCCCACATCCTAACGTGTCTAACAGCTACGCTGGATGTGTGTCAGTGACTGTCAGGTAATAATTGATGGTTAAACTCACCTCAAACCGGCTCCGCGAAACACCATTTACCTCCTTCCCCATGTCGGACGCTGGTTACCGACTCAATGAATCCGGTGTAGGCGAAGTGAAATGCAGCAGATACGGGCCCTCTTCCTGCCGTTTCCCCTCCACGACTATCATGCTACCGTCCTCTCGGTAGCTCCTGGGTTGCGATGTTTTTCGGCCTGCAAAACAAACAGTAAAGACCTCTTTTTTCTGATAAAAAAATATGAGCTACAGGCAGCAGCACAGCCAATAAGCCAGTTCTCTTATCTGCTCGCTTCGCCCCTCACCTCCTCCTCCTCCTCCTCCCCCCTATACAGCTTTCTTTCCATCCATCCACACAATAGCCCGGACAGGAATAGGACCTGGCAGCCTAAAATGGAGCTGGTACTACGCCTACATCATTTTAGAAATAATAAATATAATGAAATTGCGATGAGGCATGCACACAAAAACACGACTGCCCCATACTTACTTGGTGTCTGGCCCCTTAAAGCTCGCAAGTGCAGGCCCTGTGCATGCTCAGGAGCAAAGATAAATATCAAAATGGGGTGTCAACCTTTTGACAGCCCACGTAGCACGACTACCTGGCTGGAGGCGACAGGGTTCATGGCTATATGTACATTTAGTAATAATAAAAAAAAGTTTTGATTCTAGGGTGGTGGTGGGTTTAATACCGCCTAGAACAAAGAGACACCCTTTAGGATATGTGATTAGATACAGAGTGGATGATTTCCAACATATAGCCTGAATTAATTAAGAAAGACCCCTTTTTTTGCCATTTATGTTAATATAGCCAAAGTAATTTACACTTCCCTGTCATTAAAATGTGGGCCAAAGCGTTCACATTTTTGTCACAATAAGCGACTTTAAAGACGACAGAAGTAAAGGGGTTGGCCTCTTGTAACACCTAAATGATTTTAAAGCTTATTAATTCAATTCTATCGCATTTATTATTCTCAAACAATTGTAACTTTGTTATTACTGTGGGAAACGCCACTTCCTCATTTCTTGTTGACCACGCCCCTAGTTAAACACTGAGTCCAATCAGCTTCCAGCACAGCGACGCGTCATACTGCGTAATCATGCTGGGTAAGAACCACGCTTGACAACAGTTCAATGTCGTCTGGAGTGCAACAATAAAATGTAACTGAGGGACTGTTTATGGTCTAATGGGTTTACTGTGTTCACGACCTTTTCTCCATATTAAAAAAAAAAAAAAAATTAGATACAATTTTTTAAAAGGATTTTTGATATAAATACTACCTATAGTTACGGTATTAATTTATTAATACCAATTTGTAATTATTTATTAAAAAAGTATTTCTATATTTCCATATTTCTATTTGTAAATATCCCTATTTACTTTAAATGTATTCCTTTACTTCTATTTTTATTCATACATATCTCTATTCATTTAAATTCTATATATTTATTTCCATATTTCAATTTTTATTTCTATTTGTGCAGATCTGTATTTACTTAACTCTATTTACTTTTGATACTGTTGTGGTATATCTAGTACAGCACACTGTTTTATCTTTATTTTATTTACATACTTACCTATTTATATTTATATTTCTTATACAGCAGCAACTGTAACAACGAATTTCCCCTTGGGATAGATAAAGTTTTTGATTCTGATTCTGTATCATCGACACAGCAGGTAAAACTATCAATATGTCTTTAGACATAAATGTTTTGCTAGAATAAATAGAATGTAACAGGATACATACGCTTTATCACACTGATTTTATTTACATGTATTTATGAGGTTTGACCAAAATATTCATATAATATATATTCTATTATTTGAATATTTTGTTTTTATGCTTCCTTTCTGAAATATCTTTCAGAATTATTTTGGAAAAAGTATAACACTAACAAAAACTGATATTTTACTCATCTTAAATAGTCCTAATTTCACAATTGATGGAACTGATATAATCAACTTAATTAATACACTAGCAAAATATTATATCCATAAAATGATCCAGCTCAAAAACATTGCCCCCATTTAAAATGTATATATATGTTATATATATTTTATTGGAATTCTTAGTAATAGTCGTGTTTGTAAAAACATCACAAAACGTATTATGTCGTGATTATTGTGTGATTTAGTGATGCATATACCTCAACAAATGTTCAATTAAATAAGAAAAAAATCAGATGACACAGTGAAAGCTTGGAGCTTTCAGGGCCCCTGGGCAGCTGCCCTCTTTGCCTGTTGATAATCCATGTTTAAATTAAAAACTAAACGTGATCCTGATTCTTCAATTTCCGTGAGTATATGATGCGTTATCTTTCATTCAAAATGAAAATACCGACATACATTAATGGTTAAATATTTTTTAAACAAACTGATGCATTTCTCTGAGCAGTTTGTGTTGGTGGCGCGCGACCCCGAATGTAGTAGGCGGGCCTTGCGCTGTGAATGGCTGTTGCTAAGATACGCTCAAGATTGACAGCGTTCCGGTTTCCGGTTCTTTCCGCTGTGCGCAGAAGTTGCTAGTCACAGGAGCCACAATGGCGTTTGTAGTCTCCTTCAGATAGGGCTGTGGATGATATTAAATCCGCTAGCATCGCCCTAAATATAGGCCTGGTTGATTCCCAGAGCCATTGATAATAAACTGGAACATCTACTGCACACGAAAATACTATGATTTCTAATCATTATTGACTTTATAGGGGATAAAACTTACATTAAAGGGAACATGTAAACAGTACCAACCGGGTCAAGTTTTCATTTTGTTCGAGAAACGAGCGTCTTTTAATGAAGGCATTTGCTTGTTTCTGAATGCTAAAGACCGTTAATTCTGTGGAATAAAAACACCTTTATCTAACTTGGCACCGGACAAGGACACCTTTCACAAAGGGACTTTTTTCTTTTTACGAGTCAGCTCGCTAGCCGCCGAGCATTAGCTAGCGAGTGCTAGCTAAAAATTGAGACGGAGGCGACACCACAATGCTCCGATGTTTGGTTGGGATCTTTTTCATTCCCTGACTAATTCAAAGTACATACTTTACAGCACTGGAGTACCACCTTGGCATTTTTCTGCTTTGACGAACTATGTCGGCGATCTCAATGGAATGAATTGGCGTTGAGGACTGGACGTGAGCGGCCTGGTGTGTTTATTTTGTGTGTTTTCTTGCCCTGTTTCTGCTTAGTAACACGTTTGGGTTTTTTTGGCATTTGGAGTTGCTACTGTTCTCCTGTGAATGAATTGCTTGGACCACCGAGGCCCAGTCGCAGGAGAGGTACCGACGCCGGCGTGAGGGATGCCTGGGTCGGACCGACACCATGGGACCAAGAGGAAGCCGGAATCTAGCGGTGTGCCACACCAGACCCAGGCCTCGACTCATACCTCTGCGGGAGACAGGACGAGCAAAGACGCCAAGGTGCAGTTAAAACCTTCAATGTCCTCTTCCTCTTCTAAACGTAAACGGCATAAATCGGCAAAACATAATCGGGAATCCTCGGGAGCACCGGGACCCGAAGATTTTACCCTCTGCGATGTTGCGCCACCTGGTGTCAACGCGGTGAAGCCTCTGGTGGAGTACGATGATATCAGCTCCGACTCGGACACTTTTTCAGACCCACCGTCCTCAAGGCCTTCGGAGAGGGGGGGCGGGGACCGGCTGGAGCCCTCACCAGACTACGATAGGGACGATATTGTTGGAGAGCCCGAGAGTAGAGAGAACAGGGGCCACAGGCACTCCCGGAAAAAGTCTAAGGACCCTAATAAAGTTAGAGACCCTGGGAATGGTGAGCGTGGGTACAAGAAAAAGAGCAGCAAAGACCGCGAGAAAGGGGTTTCTGGAAAGAGCAAGGAGAAGGCGGCCTCCTCCGGCCCTTCATCCAAGCGCCCGGTGCAGCCGGAGTTTGACTCTAAACGCGGGGAGCTGATGCTCTCCGCCCAGGTACAGCCTGCAGCCAGTGTAGGTAGCACTACTTCCTCCACCTCCTCATCCCGCAGCAAGGAGAGCAGCCGCTCAGGGAAGTCTCGCAAAGACAAGCAACAGCGGAGAGAGGGCCGAGCGGAGGGCAGCCGCAGCTCCACCCAGAGGAACCGAGCCGACAGGATCCACCGCAAGTCCTCCAAGAGCCACAAGTCGAGCCCAAAGGGCAAGTCTTCGACTAGGGGTAGTCCCCGCAGGAAGGGCACCAGCTCTGCTCTCTCGCCCAGTCCCAGAAGAGGGGCCGGCAGCGAGAGTCCGCAGGGCAGTGGGTATGGGCAGCAGGGGGATGACAGCTACTCCAGGCGGAGGGTTGCCCCGCAGAGTCCCAGTCCTTATGGGGACATGTCCCACCGCAGCAGGCAGAGATCAGACAGCCCCTACGGCAGCAGGCACAGGTCCTCCAGCTATGAGAGGGACAGCAGCCCTTACTCAAGGAGACGCTCCATAAGCCCCTATGGTACCCGCAGGTCCTCCAGCACCAGCCCCATGTCTCGGTGAGTATGCTGCAGGACAGCCGTAAATATATATTATATAGCTTACACCAATACACACAAGTTAATAGGGGAAGAAGAGGCCATAATGAGTGTTTAATGAAACAGAAGACTAATTTACCACCCACTTTTAACCATCTTAAGTTTGCATAGTGACACACACCTTGATTTATTTTTAGGCTATTAGATTAAATGAGCAACATGCATTTAAAATCAGTTGGGCCAGTCAACTTGCAGAGTCGTTCTCCCTCCAGGAAAATACACACTGGAGGCTGTAACAGTCACTATATAACAGACCAAAGCCTGAGGGCGAGAAAATAAAAACATGGAGGTAGTTTCAAGACAGCATGGTTTAACTTCAGCCATTTTACTTTGCACTGTAAAAGAGCTTTGGGTACCATGAGGAGGTCAGGATATTAAAACCATGGTCTTGGTTATCACTTTTGCATTAATGATTACATAATACTGTTTTATTCAAAGGCAGATTAAAGGCAACTTTAATGCTGTTTTATAGATAATACGTTATACTTCCAAGTGTAATAATGTGTATTTTCCCTACATCATGCAAAATGAAGGAACTGAGCTAAACCTTGCACATTGAAAATGTAATTGTGCAGAGGACGGATTATTAGTTGCAGCAGCAGAATAATATGGACGTGAGAAGTCTGGGAATAGCTTCAAAAGTTCCAAATGTTCTTCAGTGGTTTATATCTGTGATTGGAATAGAGTCAAAGCTAATTTAAATTGGGAAATCAGAAAAGGAACAAGCTGTATCTTCTCAGAGTTCAACGAAGTCTGAGATCCAGTCTGTCCTTTTGTTCAGAGATTGACTGTTGTTTCACGTTTGGCTACTCATGTCCATATTAACTTCTGTTACATGATCCCAGACTAAAGGCCCACATGGGTTTGTTTCATAATGATGTGATCAACGGCCATTTTGTTTAGTGGTGGAAAGTTTTTTTTTTTAGCTTAGTGCTTACTAATTTTTGTCCGACATCAGGATATGTTGTTAATGACATTTTAAAACATGTATATCTTTTCTTCAGACGCTCCGGCCGCTCCAGGAGTCGCTCCCCGCTGCACTACTCGTCTTCTCGCCGCTCTTCCTCTCGTTCCCGTAGCAAGAGGCACACTTCCTCTGTTGCAGCAGGGCCCAGCTCCCACAGCAGCCGGCCGGCGAGCCGCTCCCCTCCCTCCTCCCGCTCCCTGCCTCTTAACTCCAGCCTGGGAGCAGAGCTGACCCGCAGGAAGAAGGAAAGGCAAGCTGCTGAGGCGGCTGCTCGTGCTAGTGGTGGTGGAGCTTCGACTCCTCCGCCTGCACCCAAACCTACATCCTCCTCCTCCTCAAGGCCTTCTAAAGCCACGGCTCCTCCGCCAGAAAGAGACTCGGCAGCAGCAGAACCTCTTCCCCCACCGCCTGCACCGTTACCCCAGGATGCTCCCGGCGGTGAAGATCAGGTCCCTGCACCTCTGCCTTTATCTTCCACCTCCTCTCCTGCACCTCCTCAGCCCTCTCCTCCCGTGCCACCTGTTCCAGCCACCCAAGCTCCACCGCCACCACCTCAGGCGGAGTCGAGTGTTCAGCCGCCTCCTACTCCCCCAACAACATCCCAGGCCAAATCTCCAGCTCCGCTTCCTACACGCAGCCCTGTCCGCCAGATGCCGCTTCACAAGACGTCGACTCTGCCTCTCCTGCCTTTACCGCCTGCACTGCTGGGAAACGCTCAGGACAGGTGAGTAACACCCAACAGTAAACAGTATGTGTCACACTGAACACTAATCTCAATATGCATGCTTAATTATTGTGCGGTGAAAGTCACATAATGTGTCACTTTGTCTGACTGGAACCTGAAGGAGGCAGAAATCCTCATAAATCATCATAACTCGTGTCAAGATAGAGAGATAGATAGACCTATTTAGATTAAAACCTTGCTAAAATATGAAACTTTTGCAGAGTAAGACATTTTAGGACTTAGCACTAGATTTGGTAAACTGTCTTGTGTTTTTGCAGGTTGCAAAACTACCTTTTTTGTTGAAGACCTCCTGGTCAGACAGAGTGCTTTATTGCAGTTTGTGGCATCACTTTTTTCCAAGAAATTGTTGCTCAGTAACTACAAAATCACCTGTCCTTAACCTCACCTTTATTCCACTGCTTACAACTTCTCAAACACCAGACTAATTTGTCTCCAGGCCTGCTGTTTTCTCTTCAGGTCTCGGTAAAATTATACACCTCTGAGTATCCAGCAAAAGCAACCACTAGTTTGTTTTCCACGTTGTCTCCACTTGTTGTCACATCGTGCTCCTGCAAAAACCACGAGGTGCACAGAGCGGAAAAACACACAGAGCTCAGCGAGGCAAAACTCTTCACTCTCATTGAAAACAATTAGAAAAAAGCCACTTCAAGCTGCTAAAAGGCACTCTGTCTAAACAGGCCCTTAGGCGTTAAGTTAATTATGGTAATTGTCATACTCCAAAAAATGTAACGCCTAACATCTGAATTGAAAGTGACACACTCAATTTCCCTCTGTGGTTAAAAACTGCTGGAAAAAAGGGCGCTTTTTCCAGACACTGCACACTCTGCAGCTGCAGATCTGAGCTGCCTTTTGGTTCTTTTAGCATGAAGAAGACATAACAGATTTTCACACACACACAGTTTATGGTTTATTTGCATTATACGGCATCTCCTGTGTGTTAAACCTCTGTGGTCAGAGAGTAAGTTAGATCCTGCACAGATGTTTTACAATAAACTAAATTCTCACCTGGTTTTCTTTTGTCTCTGGAATCATCAGTCCAAAGAAGTCCACCCCTCCTCAGAGGCTATCTAGGAAAGAGAAGGACTTTCGCAGCCGGCCATCACTCATCGACCTTCCTTTACCACCCACCCTCACTGGAATTGACCCATCGCCCCCACAGTCGCCCATCCGCCAGGCGCCGCCGCTTCCCCAGGCAGTCCTCAAGAAGAGACCAAAGTCAGTGTCTCTTATCACTCAAACACTGTCAGTCTTCTTTTCTTTAATCCCACATGAAGTCTAATCTGTTTGTCTTTTTTGGTGGTTTACAGGATTTGCTGCCCGCGATATGGTGAGCGCAAACATACCCAAACCGACTGGGGCAAACGCTGTGTAGATAAATTCGATATCATTGGCATCATAGGAGAAGGCACCTACGGCCAGGTGTACAAGGCCAAGGACAAAGACACTGGTGAGGGATTATCATCTGGACTTCAGTCACTGTACTCATGTGTTTAATGGGATTTAATTCTCATTTTGGCGGCTTCTCTAAACACTCTTTTTTTTTTTTGTTTTGTTTCAGGTGAACTGGTGGCTTTGAAGAAAGTGCGTTTGGACAATGAAAAAGAGGGCTTCCCCATCACCGCCATTAGAGAGATCAAGATCTTGCGGCAGCTCAAACACCGCAGCGTCGTCAACATGAAGGAGATCGTCACCGACAAGCAGGATGCACTCGACTTTAAAAAGGACAAAGGTGAGAGCGATTCTTCTGAAGTGTCAGGGGGAAAAAAATACAGTCCTGCTCCACTGCTGTCTCACTGAAGCTTTCAGACATGTTTTAATGCTTTAATTAGTGGCACACAGGAAATGTTTCCATCAGCTGTCAAAGTTGAAACAACAGCTGTGAACCGCTACACGTCTGAGAGAAAGGCGGGTCATGGTGTGGATTTTCTTGCACTGTCATGCTGCACACAATTCAGGGCTGCAGTGATAATCACGCTTTGGATAAAAGTGTCTGTTAAATGAAATTGTAACAAATTACTTCTTCCTTCCCTACGTATTGCTTTGTTCTGTCTATTCCTACTGTGTGGTTGTACATTTCTTTTTTACATACATTTCTCATTTTGATATTCAGCCAAAACTCAAAGATTAAAATTTCTGTACAGTTGAAAGTATCCAAACATAGTCAATCTATGCTGAATAGAAGAGAATTTGGGGCCATTTGAATCGTATCAGATAAACTTTAAATCACAGTGTATCAGGTTTTAACCGTTGTTTCTATTTTATATTTTTTTGTATATTGTTTTATCTGAAAATCCACTTTTTTGCACAGTGCTTTATGTTCAATGGAGGCATTGTTTTGTCTAACATGAAGTATGGAGTATTTTCATTTAGACCATATATTTTTTTAACTAAAGGAGCGTTTAAGATACAATATCCTTAATATTGCGACTGATTTTTGTCTGTACCTAATGTCTCAGTTATAATTGCATGCATGAGTTTGTTGATGTATGAAAAAGAAAGGTGTTGCACCATTACAAACCTTTTTTTTAGATTTAAAGTTAAACCATTCTCACAAAGTTTTTAAAAAAATTCAACTGCATCAGCAAGAAGAAACACAAACTAGAATGGATAGTTTCAGCAGGTGGTTCAATATTTTGGCACCAGATGAAATCCAAGTTGTCACGGCGATGATTCACTCCTGCAGCCTTTCTTTAAAGGTTCAACCCACATAGAGCCGAACTGATTTAAACTTTGAAATGCATATATTGCAACGACTGGAGCTGACTGTGCAGCTGCGACAAAGCACAATAGTTGTACAGTTACAGAGCAGCAACAGAGAAATCTGCTTCTCAGTAGGTTTGAATTCTCTCCAGTCTCCAGACTTTGTGTGTATTAGTTTGTTTCTATTTTCTGAGTACATCTCTCTGTGTCCAGGTGCTTTTTACCTGGTGTTTGAGTACATGGACCACGACCTGATGGGCCTGCTGGAGTCGGGCCTGGTCCAGTTCTCCCACGAGCACGTCCGCAGCTTCATGCGCCAGCTGATGGAGGGTCTGGATTACT
>CAFUXE010000432.1:358092-370954 GCA_903364295.1 Serranus cabrilla | reverse complement strand
TTGGTTTGGCCCGGCTTTACAATTCAGAGGAAAGGTAAGACGAGAGAGTTTGACATTAGAGAAAAATATGGCGGTTTAATGACAGATAGTCTATCTTTTAAATAAGAATTTGGAAATGTAAATGTACAGCTGCCGGGGCGTAAAACCAATGATTGGGTGATCTTTACAAATGAAGACTCAATAGTCTAACAATGACATAAAATGATAAACTAAACATTGAAATCGTAATTTAATCAAACTGTGACCTTTTAATAATTGTGATGAAATGTTTACAATTCTCTTGGCCGATTCCAGTTTCTTTATAAAGAGCATAAATACACAGACTAACTTTGGGTAGACTTTTAGACTACTCACATTTTCTATATTTCTACAAACACTATTGTTCATTATTGCTACATTTCTCCAAAACTACATGAGCTTCTCACTCTTTAAATAAATAGAAAAACAACCCCAATTTCAAAAGGTTTGCTAACTAAAAAGTAAATAAACAGATTACAATAATTTGCCAAAGACAAAAGTTTTAACCTCTGCCAATCTACCAACCTGCCTGCCAGCGAGCAAGGGTAGTGGACCAAAACCTGATATAGGTTCGGTTCTGTTTTAGCCTAATGCTAAACAAGCTAAACTGCAGAAACTACAAGATGTGACATTTAAAATGAACCCTTATAAACTCATTTTGGGCTTACAACAGCACATGCAACTTTGACTGGCAGAGAATCGAATATATCTGAGACTTTTTCTTATAAACGTATGCATTATAAGAGGACATTATCTGCTTGCTTATATGATTAAATGTCTTTATGATGATTGAAGCATTAATTAAATCATGAGCAAAAGAATATTTTCCTTCATTTACACCGACTCTCCACTAGGTGGTGCTGTCTGTCACATTGTTGTCCTTCAGAGAGATCCCACTTTGTGAAAGCTGAAGTGTTTGTGTTTTGGCGCTCTGGAGGGAACAGACACTCTGAATGTGCACAGAGTCTCACCGTCCTGTCTGTTGTTTTGCTCCCAGTCGGCCGTACACTAACAAAGTAATCACACTATGGTACCGCCCGCCTGAACTCCTGCTGGGGGAGGAGAGATACTCTCCAGCCATCGACGTCTGGAGCTGTGGGTGAGTACGACGCTGCCTCACACATCAGCACATCACTCCTCCTCCCATGCATACTTCTCCTTTTTAGCATTTTTCTCATGTAATGTAGTTGTCATGAAAATTATTCTATTGTTTAAGGCAGCTTTCCATTTAAATTCGGCAAGTTGCGTTAATCAGATCACCTTCTTTTGGAAAATAAGCTTTAAATCTGACATGTTTATCCTCATATCACTTAATAAATCCATAAGCAGTAAATAAGAAAACACCGAACATGCCTTTTTAAAAAGTTCTTCACAAATTTTGTCTTTTCCTCTTACAAGGTAATAGTCGATATTTTTGTCGATATTTTTGTCGATATTTTTGTTGATATTTTTGATCGAATTGTTGGAAAACTCAACAGAATAAATAAGTAACAGATGTATTGAAAGTATATATTTTTTCCACCATGTAAGTAAACGGATTTCCAACATTATGAGCAGAAGAATTTTTTATACAAATAGTTTATTTTCTTTAGTTTGTAGGGAAACATTAATAGGAAACACTTCTTTCTGGATGTGGAAATGTATCTTAATAACTAAAACGCTGTCGGGTTTAATGGCCAAAGTACAATCTTTTTTAACAAAGATTCTTTGCACTTTAATATTATGTTTTAAACTGAGCTGATGTTTGGTGAGTGGGAGTGAACATTTCCTCACTAACTCTTCTTCTCCTCTGTCACGGCTCAGGTGCATTCTGGGAGAACTCTTTACCAAGAAGCCCATCTTCCAGGCCAACCAGGAGCTTCTGCAGCTGGAGCTCATCAGGTAGATTCCTCAACACAACAGCTTCAGCTGAGGACACACTGCAGGGGTTTTGCCCGATTTTTTGTTGCCCAGTCGGGTAAAGTTTGCACCAGTTGGGGACAGTCGGCATTGGCTAGTTTGCACAAAAATCTATTATTGGCGGTTGCCAAACAACAAGTTGATGCATTATCTCCACCAACTGGTATGTCTGTTAAACTGGCCAGAGTTCACTGCGTTCAGTCGGCTTTAGTCGGTTTGACAAATCAAGTAGTCTGTGATCCCTCATCAGTTGTTCATCGTGTGATTCAAAATCTGTAAAGACTGTGAAAGTTTTGAAGTGTGTCCTAAGTATTAGAAATAATCTCTTCTTTACCACCTCCCCTCAGCCGCCTGTGTGGGAGTCCCTGTCCTGCAGTCTGGCCTGACGTCATTAAACTTCCCCTCTTCAACACCATGAAACCCAAGAAGCAGTACAGACGGCGACTGCGGGAGGAGTTTGCCTTGTACGTATCCATGCTGAGCTTCCCCAAAGAAGCAGTGAACAACCTTTCCTTTGTTTCCACGGTTGAAAAAATCTCTCTTCTTTCTGCACAGTTTACCGACTCCTGCCCTGGACCTGCTGGACCGAATGCTGACCCTCGACCCTGCACGCCGCTGCACGTCAGAGGACGCTCTTTGTAGTGACTTTCTGAGTAACGTTGAGCCGAGCAAGATGCCGCCGCCAGAGTAAGTAGTGCCTCTGCTTTCATCTTTCATCTCTGTAGTTTTATTTATATGTGGATTATTTGTCTTATTGTGAAAGATGCTGAACAAAACATATTAAATGCACACACTAATACTGTTGCTAATTCAGGACGTTTCTATATTTCATTTGATTGATTACAGATTTGTAATAAATGGTGATGCTATAATAATTTGCTCTGCCTCCCGCTGTGTCTCCAGTCTTCCTCACCACCAGGACTGTCACGAGCTGTGGAGTAAGAAGAGACGGCGTGCACGTCAGAGCGGGGTGCCCGAGGATGTGCCTGTGCCCAAAGTGCCCCGTAAAGAAGCGACAGGGACCTCCGGAGGAGAGAACAGTCGGACCCACAGCAGCCCGGCTGGAGCGCCACCGCCTCCACCAGGGAAACCGCCCGCCACCGCCAAGTTAGAGAGTGAGTTGTCAGGTAACAGCGGCCACTCAGAAGCATTTTAGAAGAAACAGATCTAAAATATGTTTGCATTAAATGTTTCCCAACACTACATGACTACAGGGCTGCCCCTTAGCAGTGTGTCCTTTTCACAAGAGCTGTTACTGAGTTTTCTCTGAGTTAACAAGATGCTGAAAGGGTCTGAAAAGTCAGAGGCCTTTCCTAAAACCAGGGGTAGGCGACCTGAACATTTTGCCAACTTCCAATCTAGTTTAGAATTTTTCTAGCTAAGTTAGCTTTCAGTATTTGTCCAGCCTCCTGTTTGCACCTGCTGCATTCTGACAAAAACTATTAATAAATGCTCATTAAGACCTCTTACTAATGTTGGTAGGCTGCGTTCTTCATTATGAGACTCAAAGAACGTTTGCAGCTTCATTCTGAAATTTTTTCTTTTTTTTTCTTTCTGCCAACAATGGCAGTAAAGGTTTCTGACCCCTGATTAAACCTTTTGGGCTGTAGCGTCAGACACCCAGGCCTAGTGACCCTACTCGAGGAGCAACTGTGCATTTATGTGTAAACATGTTAAAAGTCCTGTTCCCGAGGTGTGAAGCAGCACTGTTTTAGTAGCGTACACTTAAAATGTCCCCTCAGAAAGGGTTTGATGCTTCAGAAAGGATATTATGGTGCACAAAAAAACTCTCTAATTTTTATTGACATAAAAAGCAGTTTGCATGTGAATGAAAAGAAAACAGAGAAAAGGCGATTTGTATGTTGAAGAAATGTTTGTTTGCTCTGTGTTGTATTTCATATTTTGCATTCTGGTTGCGTGATGTGTGCAGGCCTGGAGGTTGCTGCAGAGCAGCTGAATAAGTCTGAGCTGGCGGTGCTGCTGAACCTCCTCCAGGGACAGACGGACCTCAGCCTGCCGCAGGTGGCCCAGCTCCTCAACCTCCCCAACCCAGAGACTCTCAGCCAGACGTTGTCTGCCCTGAGCGAGGCCTCTGACCACCAGGGGGCTCCAGAGGACCAGCCGCCGTCTGCCGCCAGGCCTCAGCCCCCAGAGCCGACGCCTGAGCCCCAGGAACTCTCGCCGGCAGCCGGAGAGCCGCCCCTCAGCCAGGAAGACCAGGCCAACCTGCTGGCTCTCATTTTGGGCCACATCATCAAGCCACAAACGGAGGAGCAAGGCGATGAGAGCAATGGCGTCCAATCAGAGGAGGCACTAATGCGCGGTTCGTCCGCCTCTACTACTGATCACAAGGGCAAGTCCGGGTTTAGTCTCTAGAGGGGGGCAGGGTCAGGAGGAAGCACTGGGGCCTGCAGACAGGAGAGCAGGGCAGAGAACAAACAAGCTGACTGAGTTATGAGTTCTTAAAACTCCTGTATACTTTATCAATTAATTAAACTTAAGACTACCTGAAGAAATCAACAAAATGATCAATTAACCAAATAAATCAGGCCATTAGACTCCTTCCTTCCTTCCCTCCTTCCTTCCTTCCTTCATCCCCACATTCCTGAAACGCAGTCGTCCCCTTTCACCGCCTCACGTAGTGAAAAATGCAGTACCTCGCAACTTCTTCGTCACGTGACCCTGGTAAGCAGGCACAGGTTTGTTGCACACGGACATCTCTCACTGGTGTACTCAATAAACCAGAAGGAAGTTTAGTGTTATTCCTCCGAGTGAGAAGAAAAGGTTCACGCTGTGTTGTTCCCTTCCACGTTTCTCCCACTTCCTTGTTTCTTTCTCACAGTCTTTGTTTTTCTGTATCTGTCCCATTTCCACACGTGTTCTCACTCATTTCATCACAAAGCAGGTGTCATGGATTCTTCACAGGAAGCGATGTTGCTTTAAACAGTCTGTAATGTCAGCCTTTTTATGAAGAAAGTCTAATAAATTATCAAGTGGAAATAAATGTTTGGAATCTTTAGACCTCACCTGCATGTGTTTCTTTTAACTTTTGATTTGTCACATTTTTTTTTTCTCCGTTTTGTTTTCAACTGTTCACTTTGACGCAGATATTAATTAAAGAATGTGATTAGCAAGTTGAATAAAACTATTGACTGCTGCTGACGCTGGAATGGTAACAGTCCTGTTTTCTTCTGGTTATTTCTCCTGTCAAGGCTGCTGAAACTCTTACCACCTCGGTTTGCCTTGTACTGCTGTAGATACAAACAAAAACAGACTAACCTGGTTTAGTTTTCTTCTCCTGACCTTTATAATACTTAAAATTCTCCTACATAAGTCACCCTCTCTGTTCATCCAGCTGTACATGCCCTTCCTAATGTTTTCTCACCTTAAGTTTTTGCTGTTTTAAGGCGTTTGTTTGGAGGAAAGACAAATACAACTGAATCTGTTTTGCATACAGCAATGCAATTCTTTTTTTTTGAAGGATATAGTGAAAAAAATAAATGTTTTACTGTGTTTAATAAACATGTTTAAACCATAATCACTATTCATTTAAAAATAAAAGCTGTTTTTCTGTTAACGTTGAGTTTTATAATATCTTTAGAGGTGCATAGTTTGAGTATTTTTGGTAGCACATTGGAGCAGAGTGTGTAGGTTATAAATAGTGACCTTTATGTGAAGATACTTAGTGCTCTGCTCTCCCTCTTGTGGTGAAGGTAGGAATGCCAACATTGTGTAACTCCATGTCAGGCCCATTTTACAGAAATACTTTCTTAATTTCCCTAAATGTCAAATAAAAGTAGACAAATACATTTTATTGTAGAAAGTCCACTTAGAAGTCAAACATCAGCCTCCATCCTTAACGTTTTGTCCTCTTTCCTGTCCTGTCCCCCTTCAGATGGTGCATCATCAAAAAAGAGACAGCTTGGGGCCAAACTGGTGCCTCCATCTGGCGATCAGCGTCCACCCTCTCCACCCGGGCCGCCTCCATCAGCTCTGCTCCTCGGGAACGCCCAGCAGGCCGGGTCTGAGACCCAACCCAGCCAGGACATCAGCCCCGCCGTGGCAGCTGCCCTGCTGCAGCTCATCTCCCGGCAGGACTCGGAAGCCGGGGCCTCTCAGCGCAGCAAGGAGCCGTCTCCCGCCGCGGACGCTCTGGCCCGGGGAAAGCCTCCTCCGCCCTGGGCTGCAGACTCTCCGCCTAAACCTTCGACTGCAGCTGAGGCCCCAGCAGGACTGGGGACTGCTGCTCCTACCACTGCAGCACAGTTCCCCAAGGACCAGGACCTCCGCTTCTCCCACGGAGCTGCCCGCTGACCCTCGGCCCCCCCGGTGAGGCAGACCTCGGCATCTTGGGACGGCTGCGGTGACTCCAGGCCTGAAGGGAACGGCAGAGGAAGAAAGCAGAGGGACTCCTACACATTATGACTCACTGGACCCTGAGCAGGTAGCTAAAGTTGAATAAAGATATTGAATGTCTGAAAGAAAGATTTTTCAGGTTGTGAACATCGCTGCCCTCTGAACAGGCTGACAGGTTGTACTGGAGGGCGTGTGTGGACCTGGTCTGACCTTTAACCATCCATTTAGGGACGCCTGCAAACCTTTTGCTCTCCTGTCTACTGAAGGTCCTGACTTGAATGAAGTTACGCTTCCAAATTGAGTGCCATGCAGCTGACACTCAACTTAGAAAGCAGCTGTGATCTTTTTTTGTGTCTTTCTTTCCAAAACAAATGATTGTCATGTCCACTGCAGTGCCCGCTTCGAACAAAGGTTTTTTTTGGAGGATAAGGTCGCTATCGTCCGGTCTGTGACTATGTGAAGCTAAAATACTGTGTGTGGAACACTGGAGGACCACGAGTTTCCGTTGAACCTTACATGCTGGCTCGCTCCCCCGTTTGCAGCCTTGTGCCTCCTCGTGACCCCAGCGACCCCTGAATGATCTCGGCCTAGCGGGGAAGTGTGGGTTTAGTTTCTGCAGTGTGCGTCTGCAGGATAAATTTCTTATTTTGACCCAGAATATTCTCTCTGTCATCAACTTGATCGCAATGTGTTACAGCCCACGTGAAGACTTCCTCACCTTTACATACAGCAAACCTCTGTGTCCCAACAAGCTTACGCCTGCAGTACTCACTTTCCTGTAACAAATATGGATTAAACCACTACACTACGACAGACTGCTCCATAATACACACGCTACTCTGCTCGTTAAAGTATAAAGCTAGAATATATATACACACACACACACTCGCACAGAAACAGACTTTTTCCGGCTTTTCCTCGTGGGCTGTGAAAGCCTCGTCTTAATGTCGTCGCCTCCCAACGTGTGCAACAAAAGCTTTTTTTCTTTTTGGGTGCAGTTATTTTTTACATAAAGAGGAAAGATACATGCTTAAAAAAAATGATGGTCCATGGTTCTTTTTTTTCTCTTTTTTTTGCTTTGGAAAAGGAAAGGGAGGATAAAATGGTTTAATGTGTCTGTAAAAAGCAAAAAAAATATTTTGTAATATGTGTTTTCTTGGTTCGGTTTATTAAAGGAAGTGATGCGACCAGTTGAAATGTCTCTGCTGGCGTCTGAATGTTTCCTAAACTGACCACTAGATGGCAGGCTTCCACTCGGGCTGCAGCTCAAACTACAGGAAGTCCTGCAGTCGAGCCTCAGCAAAGTTAAGAAGTGCAGTTTGGGCCAAGTTACACAGCGGGGACTGCACTCACTAACACTCTGAGGATCCTTTCAGAGACGCAGAACTTCACCTCAACATTTCTAGCGAGGAATCCGAGTTTAGGAGAGATTTAGGGAGCAAGAAAGGGACAAACTTTACTGAAGGTGTGATTAACAAATAAATAAAATGCACTCTGGGGGATAATGGGTGTAGAATAGACAGCTGAATCAATAAGCTAATCATAGAATTTTTATTTATTTTTGATTACTATTTATAAATGAAACATCTGTTGAATACATTTACTGCCATTGTAGCCCACAAAATGTTTGGAAACACGTGCCTCTACTTGTGCAGAAGAAGCCTGTTTACACGCTGATAGTTGTTATATTAGTTTCATTAAGTCCTGAATCAGTTTGATGTTACACAAGTCATCACTGCTGCAACTGTTTTGTGATCTCTTTCATTTCTAGACCACCAACTGTATCCGTGCGTTTCTAATCTGTAGCTTCCTTATTGATTCACTGTCAGTCAGTAATTGAGGAATATTTCTCCTGCTCCTCTTTTGCCTTTTGCCATTTCCTCCTTTCTTCATAGTTTTTCTTCATACTCTTTAGAGTTTATCTCCATTCTTAAAGCCTTAAGATGCTTTGTGAATACATTTTATATTTACCAGGATCAACTGTAAGAAGAAATTCTCAGAAAATATAATTAATGGAAATAATTTTCCTAGAATTTAATCTCTTGGAGCAACTCTTTGTACTAGAACACTTTATCTTTAGGTTTCCTGGTACAATTTAAGATCTGGAAACTCATGTTAGCTTATTTTTTATTCTACAGGCTACTTTGATCAGAAACATGTAAGGAAAGGATCATGAAAGTAGCACAGATAACATGACCAAAACTCAATTAAAAGCACGCAATTCATAATCCAACCAAAAAAGCAACAACCCATAACTACATCTTATTTAATTACAGTGCTTGTTTAATCTTCAAATTCTTCAAATCTTACAATTTGCATGTTTATGAATATGCGCACAACATTTTGCTGTTGAGTTTATTTAATTTAACCTTAATTCAATGAGATTAAACCAGTTGAGTTAAAAGTCTTTTTATATTGTTGACCTGGTCAACAAGACAGCAATTCTGAACACACGCTGTGAAAAAACATACAAAATAATCCATTACAGCTGGTGCAGCATATAAACAAATGTCCCTGCATTAATAGAAGAGGTAAATAAACACAGATAGTGTTTAACTTTAGGGCAAAAAGCTGCAGAATAATGATGCATTATAGCAAAACCAGCAGGTTTTGGAACAGGCTGATTTCTATCTGACTGTAGATGTTAAAGGCAGTTGACGTGCAGTTTTATTGTCCCTTTTATAATGAATTGTTTCCTGTGCACTTCCTAATATGTGAAGTATACGAGATCGATCCAGTCAGACAGACTGAGCATCAATCTTCTTTATGTGCTGATTCCTTCACCACTTGGGTTGATCTCTTTATGAAGATCCTGACAGGCAGACAAGGATCATAAACTGCAGATTGGCAAAGAGAGAGAAGCCTGCGAGCTTCACGCAGACTGGCTGTGCATGTGTGTGTGTGTGTGTGTTAGCATTGGCCTCATGCATACCCAGACCAGCTCCTCACTTGGCAGGCTTACAGAGCCGCTTACCCCTCTGGCCCACCAAGCAGCTGAGCCCTCTGGGTGAGAGATCCTTTCAGAGTGGAGGCAGTGGGAGGCTCACCTGCCCTCTAGCACAGGCCCAGTGTGAGTGAGATGAGACGGTGCTGTGTATCTGTGTGTGTGTGTGTTTCTGTCTGATGCCTTCGCCCATCGGGACTCCAAATAATAGTGAATGTGCCCGCAGGGATTTTCCACAGGAGAAGTAGTGGGCAACGCCAGTGCCAAGTCACAGAGACTAGACGAATAAATCAGGACTGAGCAGTGAAGAGAGGGAGGTGCACGAGGCTGCGCCATCAATCAGAAAGGCACCTTATGGGGAATGCCCATAAATGTGCCATGCTGCCAGTCTGAAGCACGTCCTCGCCATGGCAGAGACGGGCGACGGCGGCATTCAAAATGGAGCCTCCATTTTGGATGCCGCCGTGGTGGCTTCACTGTCAGCTACAGCGATGCTGGAGGACTTCCAGACTAATAGTGAATTGACAGACACGATTTCAGTCGATTCATACCAGATTTTATTCATGCACTTGTATTTTTTTTGCAGCACTTATTGGTTTAATTCTCTCTGGTTGTTAGAGCACACATTAACACACATATTTTACAGTAATCCCAGCAGTTTTAATATACATGCACCCAAATGTGAAGTCACATTATTTGGGGAAAAACAGATCATGTAAAGGAAACAGGTTTTTATTCTATCCAAAGTTACTCATTATTGGGAGGAGAATTTCTTGAGATAAACTGAAGTAAATGACATTAATTAACAGTATGAGGATGAGAAAATACATTTTATAATTAAGAATATGACCAAAATAACTAAATTTAATGCTTTGATGGCAGAAAAAAAAAAGGTTTTTCAGGAATTTCAGGTTATAAAATCCAACATTTGCCTGATTTAATATGACTTCCGCTCTTCTGTTTGAATACAGAGACAGATAATGTTGTTGTGTGAACAGATACAGATACAGATAATGACGACCTTTAGCAGATACATAATCCTTTGTTCACCACATGAAATCTGGCAACCTTGAGCAAATAGCTGCGTCTTCTAAAATGATGCAAACTGATGGACCCAGCTCTCACATCACACATCTGCCCGGCCTGTAAAAACACTCATGAAGGTGAATCCTTCTGCTTGAATGTACACCAGACAAAATGTTGATGATTGAAATATGTTTACTTTACCAGGCAGAATTGCCAGCAGTCAATCATGTCTTTGCTGTGAAAAGTCTGCTCTAAAGCTGTGAAAGTGAACACTGACCTTTCCTCTCAGTCACTGAAACTTTCTTTGCTTTAAGTTTATAATCATTTCTCCGCTCGCTGCAACTAACAATGTTAAGAATCTTATCTGAAACGAGTGTGTCTCAACTGGTGCTACATTTTAATTTGGCAGAAAACTCGCTCAGGATGCAAGAAAAAGAAGAAGACGATGAGGGCAAACTGGGACAGAGGAGACGAGGAGATTGATGGACAAACTGGCTCCGGAGGGAAGAGAAGTAAGTAATCCTGCTTTTCAGTGAATCAAACACTGGAGGATATTTCACACATTTATACAGTATTTAGATGAGGCGCCTGGCGTGCTCCACGCTCATCTTTTTCAGATTTATTAACTCAAGTCCATGTTAACATTCAAAAAGAAGCCCAGTTTGAGATGTGACTGACAAAACAGAACTATGAATTCTGCTGCTGAAGCACTCCATAAATCCACTCTTTTTTTTATCACTTTTACTGTAATAAAAATCTTGATTTAATTTGGAGGTAAAAAAATGGGATCTGCACTAGTAAAAACTGACACTTTCTCCTGCCCTGAACACCCAGGTAACCTTGCATTAATATGCATCTTGGGTGATCTGATCTGATGTGTGTGTTTTTCCAAGTGTGTGTGTGTGTGTGTGTGTTGGAGCTCCTTTGTGCAGTGTAAATCTGGGCCGCTGTTGTCTCTCTGAGCCGCGCTACGGTTTGATGTGGAGTTTGATGACTGAGGCTGTTTGATCAGTGACTATGTGTAAACTCAGTGAGGGGAGAGAGGGACTCCCACAGCCCCACATCTAAGACACACACACACACACACACAGACACACAGCCAAAGGAATGTAAAGCACCAATAGTAAACTGTAAAAATCAAACAAATTAAAAAAATTACATCTTTCCCCCTTATAGCAGAAAAAAACTCATTTAATTAGAAATGCATCCTGGGTAGTGAGCGAATTGTGCTGTCTTCATCAGATCCCTTCTTTGTCTTCTCTCAAACAAAATTTAATGTCAGTCATTTCGTTTATGGCTGCATTTTATTTATGCGATATTTCGAAAATTGATTGACTTTACCCCAGCAGTGATATATGCGTTAGCGCTGCAACAGCATGCTTTATTGATGCCATAACACCATCTCCATTTCTACTCACTTTATAGTTTTGTGAGAAACTGCTGTCACACACACTCGTTATTTCTTTATCGCTCAACAGCAGTGAGACCGACCCAAGAGTTTTTTATTTTTAGGAGGGCTTTTGGATTGGCCAGATGATACAGATGTGTGCTGGTGCCAGGTCATTAAAAACCAATAATCTGGGATCCACTCCTGTTGGTTTAGATTCCACCTTCATGACGAGCTTTTATCTGATTCAGGGGAGGTTTGGTTGCAAAAGTAGGGAGACAAAGTTAGAAAAGGACTTTAGTTTT
The DNA here is from genome assembly GCA_903364295.1 of Serranus cabrilla. Taxonomy (NCBI): domain Eukaryota; kingdom Metazoa; phylum Chordata; class Actinopteri; order Perciformes; family Serranidae; genus Serranus; species Serranus cabrilla. The sequence continues at coordinate 359,019 of CAFUXE010000432.1, read as the reverse complement.
TATAAAACAAAACATGACATTGTTTTTTAAATAATTTTGATATGTCCCTTTTATTAAATAACATTTGAACCAACAAGAACATGCAAAAAATGACCTCCTGTAGGTTCATTTTCATCGGTTATACTCATCAATTAACTCACCTTAGAGGCAAAAAAGTGCAGAATTGAAAAACTTCTATTTCTTTGATTTAGTTCAAATTTGCACTATTAATGCCCTGATATCTGCCCTACATCTTGCAGTCATATGAATACCAAAATATGTATTTATCATAAAACTACAGCCCAGAGGCTTTTAAATTCCTTTTAAATTCTTCTTCTTCTTTTATAACTCTACTTTTAACTTATTTTGGTTTGTTTTTATGCATTGATTTTCAGAGCTTCTACTTCAGTTTTGTTGTACTTGTACAATGACAATTCTGGTTCTGAAATATGCAGAAATTTCACACACCTTTTCAAAACAGAGTTGCTTTTACTGAAGTGAATACGTGATGGCATGTTTGCACAGTTGATTTAAAAACTTAAAAACACTCCAAAAAGGTAGTGCAATACGGTAGAAGTGTAAATTCACGAGTAAAATGCATTTTTTAATGTTAATATGGATCAAATTATTCAAAAATAATGCTGTATATGAGCAGGAGAAAGGGGAGAGTAAGTTGGATGTTGCCTTGTTTTATTAATAAAATGTTCATACAGTAAAAAGTAGACTTGCCCCCTGATCTGATCCATCACTAAAACAGGAGGGAAAAAGCTCAAAAGGAAGACTGTCTTTTTAAAAATCTTTCTCTGACCTTTTTGAAGTTCTCTCCACTTCAACCACAGACACATCACCCTCTCAGCATGATGCTGCACTTCTGCAAACCAAAGTACTCTCTCCAAGGTCTGAGCACCTCATTACCGATTCAATTCAAAGAGCTCCACGAGCAGAGAT
>CAFUXE010000432.1:296151-310288 GCA_903364295.1 Serranus cabrilla | reverse complement strand
CCCCCTCCCTCACCCTCTCCCTCTCCCTGGTCCAGTCTCTGGGTTAAACGTCAAACAGCGACCTTTGGTGCTGCATGTGTTTTTGGGTAAACATTAGCCGTCTGGGGGACTGTCAACATGCACTTCCAGAGAGAACATCTTGTTGGATGCACAAAGCATGCTGGGACGGGACAAGAGGGTGCAGTGATCTTTCCTAGTTTAGGAATGTCACCGTAGTGTCGTGACTCAGTTTCCCCACTGACGCAATCCGTCTAATTTATGGAAATTAATCTTTATGTTCCGTTCAAAGTCGCCCATCCAAAGCAATTTGTTAGTGTTTGAAGTGGCAAAAACTGATTGAGAAAGAAATTATTAAAAACAAAATAGCCTCGCTGGAAACCGCAGAACAGTTTGGACACAATCAATGGACCTCTGTGTTCAGAATGCGTTTGTTCCGCCCTGTTTTTGACAGTTCTGGCATGTTGATTAGTTAATGACTCTGCAGAAACATTTTGGTGTCTACAGCAGTTTAGCACAAAGTTTCCTTTCATGTTTCTTTTTCCACCTCGCGGTGCAGTTTTTTTTTTGTACAAAAGCAAGTTTATTCCACTCGAGCATTTATTCTCTATTCTCAAAAACATGTTGTCATCATGATTATATTAAAGCCACGACAAGCTCTTTCATTCTGTGGTGATGTTGGCGCCCCCTGTGGACAAAACGTGACATTGCTCCCATGAAAAACTACCTTGTGTCTTAGAAATCTTGTTGACACTTATTTTATCACTATCTTTCTTTTTTAAACACTGCTGTTTGTGAAAGCATAGTGATGATGCAATAGTGTCTTTTTGTGGCTCTTTTTTAATAACTGTAGCAAGAGGATTGTGAAACAAAGTGAACTTTGTTGAAGCCAGACATGTAGATTGATATATTGATATTAAACCACATCTTGCAATGTAATTCGTTAAGGAAATAGAAACACAATTAGGAACCTTATTATATCTTACAGTTCTCTCCTTCTGTTGACGGTCGACCAAGTTCAGCTTGTGTTCTAACATTAGCCGTGTTTCCATTAACAAATTTCGATGCGCGTTCTGAAGATTCACATGAGAAAATCTTGATGAAAACACCCAAAATATTACCTAATATTTTAAAGATGCACATAAAAGTTTTTACACTCACTTGAGGTGTTTTTTGTCTTTTTCGGAAAAATAGTTAATGCGATAAACAGGAGGTGGAAACACTTTTTCCAAATAAGTTCTGACGTTAGGAACATTTTCTGACCAAAGTGCATTTATGCATCTTTGTTTATTCTCTCTAAACCTAATTCACTTTCCTATAATGCAACATTTCAAAATTTTGCTTCAAAATCAACTTCGGCTTTAGTGGAAACACGATATATGTAAGATTAATAACTGTAATATGAGGAGTAATAGGCCTCTCTTGCAGAATTCTGCTATGTTTTTTGTCAAATACTTTTGTTTCCATCACTTCCTCGAGGCTTATAAATTAAGACTAAACTAAAACAGATTCTGCAGGGAATCAGGCATTAAAAACAACCATATAGAAATAGCCAATGCTGTTGTTTATATTTCCTTATGTAGGTCATATAGAGACATCAGTATTAAACTGAGACTGTTTCATAACCAGTTAAAATCTCCGCTCATCTTCTGTTGGCTGCTGTGTGCGTGGACGTGTGTAAAGTGTAAACAGTTAATAAAACATAAATATTGAGCATGGGCAGAGTGATGTGCCACCTGATGACACTGTACACACCGAGTTGAAAATGCGCCATAAGGCCTGCTGCACCTCAGGCACACACACACACTGTCCAGCACATGATGGAGGCCTGTAATGCTGCAGCACGGCGCCTTTAGCCTTTCACGTTATGGTCAACAAATCCTGCATTGTCAGTTGGTGTCAGTCGCCTCTTGGATCATTGTTAATCAAACAGGACATGTAGAGAAACAGCCCCCTAATGTGCATTTATTCATCCCAAACTGTGCATCCACGTACTTTATTTTTCTCGCTGTGACGCTGCAGAGAAATCACGTTGCATCTGAAGCATCTCTGGCTGTAGCAGCAGCAGCAGTAAATCATATCTGGGATGAGGATTAGAAGGACAACAGTGGCGCAGCAGGGAGAGAAATGGGGGTGGGGGGGGGATAAGGGCTGGACAGGATCAGGAGCTGACTTGTCACCAAACGTCAGACATCAGTATGTTTATTGCAAATCTGTCAGTATCAGGTCCCTGAACTGCACCTCTGAGCTGCCTTCCTCCCTCCGGATTCTGACTTTCAATGTCAGGCAGTGGAGTGACTTTCTGTCCCCGCAGAGCCACAGGATGGTCGGACTGATGCAGGCATATTGAGAGGAGCACTGAAGCGTGACTCAAAACAAATGGGATTGGTCTTGATCGCTGTTTCATCAACACAGAGAAGACATGGCATTATGTTATTGCCGCTGTGCCTGTTGTAATCTCTGATTTTCGTCACAGAGGTTGAGACATTTGTTTTTTCATGTTTATCTGCCTGCAACTTAATGAGCTTACACAGGGGGCACGCCGGGTCATCCTCAATGTGTTTAGGGATGGAACGTCCCAAAGCAGAAACAAGGTTATGCTGAAATATTGTAGTAACACATGGTTTGTTGTCCTCAGACGCTGGAATTTACGCAACCACTGAAAAACCCACCTGCCTGGGTCGGGTGAGGGCTCGACACAAAAAAGCGTATAAAAGAAGAACTGTAAGACAGAAAAAAGCATGTTTGAGGCTTCATCTAAAAGTTTAAAATAGTTTTATATATTCCAAATATATTATTGTCTCATTAATATTATTGATGCATTTATGTTAGCAGCATTTAATATACTGTTAAGCGGCTTAATTACAAAATAAAATGTCAAATCGTTTTAAATTGACCATGTTTTTCATGTTAATCTCGACCTGAAAAGTAACTAAAGCTGTCAGCTAAATGTAATGGAGTAAAAAGTGCAATATACTCCTCTAAAATTTAGTAGTAGAAGTATAAAGTTACATAAAATTCAAATACTCAAGTAAAGTACAGTTACCGCAAAATTGTACTAAAGAACACTACTTACTTTGTAAAAATAATGCCTGACACATCTCCAGTCCCTCCCACTGTTCAACAGTGAAGCCAAAAAGTGATTCATCTGATGTGTACTTTGAGTTTTTAGTTTGGCTCGTGTCTACTAACATTAAGGTGAACGACCTTAACTGACCTACACTGCAGCCACAGTCCTGCTGAAATGCCTTAAAACAATAACGATTTAACAGTAGAAATGAATTAGCTTTTTGTTATTCTGCATCAAACCGTGTTATCTTTTGACTTTGTTAAAAGGAAAGTGGTGACATTTGTGAGCGCTTCGATGTATGCTCATTATATCCAACATTATGCACATGAATGGCTTTTTTGTGATATTTATACTGGATTGATTGCAGTGTTTTATGTGTCACATTCGGGCAAACATGGTAAGAATTTCTGCTTGATGCTAACGTCGTAATATGAGTGATTTTACACTTTGGCGACCTACATGCCTTTTGCATCTAAGCAGCGATGTGTAATCTGCACGGCAACCATCAACCTTTTTTCGTCCGTGTGACGCTGCAGATGAGTAACTATAGCTACTCCGTCCTGTGTTTGTACCTGCCTGTTGACCTCTGGAACTGCTCTTTGTGAGCTGCACAATGCAGCAGCACTGCCTCTGAATGCACCGACAAGACAAACCGACTGTTTGCAGGCGTTCAGGTGCCAGAGTCTCTGTGCAAGCTTTGATTGGCAGCCCTCCTGTCGTCACGTCGCGCTGTGTGTTTCTCCATTGTGCGCTGCGACCTGGCAGGTGGCTTCCTGTCACTCATCCGCTATTGGCACATTATCTCCATTGTGCTGGGACGGTGAACCTTTCCTCCGACAGCCTCTGAAACAACAGGCCAAACAGCTACCAGCAGCTAATTACATAAATGCTGGGGGGGAGCAGCAGAGACAGAGGAGAAGGAGACAGAGGGCGGTGGTTGTCTGAGTGTGATATCATTCTGCCGGTGGGTGCAGCGTAATTACATTTCCTATTTCGGGGTCATTGGAGAGCCCCTCCAGATGCTATCTCCAGCCCATCTGTTTATTCAGTTAGCCAGTGGTGGGGCCAAAGGTCAGCGCAGAAGTGTTGCTTGAATGTTGAGGAGCAACACGCAGCAGCCTCTCGGACTTCTGGGAATTCACCGAGGCTGTTCATTTGAATAGGAACGAACACACCGTGCATATGTGAAAAACTTCGGACCTCGCTGAGCTGCAGCCGGGGTTGTAAATTTGTGTCCTTGACCCTCTTTGTAACAGCTGGAAACTGGACAAGCGGTTGTTACTCAGTGAAGCCTTGTTGTAGCTGCCTGGCAGCGCTGTCTGTTAGTGATGAGTGTAGCCTGAGTGTGTCTGACAGAGCTGTTTGTCACGTGATCTCTCCGATCGCTGGCCTTTGGTCGTGTATTCGTCATGTGTATGGAAACATTTTGTCTGCCAGCTTTGTCAGGAAGGGGCAGAGGCGGGCTGGTATGTAGGTTTGTCCAAATCTTTGAGCAAAACAAAAATATAATTCCTAAAGTTCCAGTGTGAATATGCTCTTAAAAAAACAGCAGGCAGACATGATGATCTCAATTAAACATGCTGATGTTTTGCATCTTCTGTGTAATTTTTTAGCTTCCCACCAATAAAATCTAAATAGATATGCTGCTATTTAAACATGCCCATTAAAAAATATATATCTGCGCTTAAAATGTGCAAACAGGACAAAAAAAAGACACTCGGCACATACCGCAAGAGATCATTTTTCACCTTATTGTGTTATTGAACTCGTTGCCAGATTGCACTTAGAGCACCACATGAGGTTCTGCCACTTGATTTTAAAAGGCTCACTGGGGAGCAAGGCTCAGAGAAAAAAAAGGGCAACACTTTGTTTAATTGAGTTGCTCTTCAGGGTACAAGCCGGCTAAAGATCACGACAGCAGAGACGGGGAATAAAACTGCAGCAGAGCATCTCTCACCCAGAGGTGGACAGAGATTTGTCTCCAGAGGAGAGAGAGGGCTCAGTATTCAGTGCATGCACCTGAGGTCACCAGGAGGAGACTTTTACAGAGAGAAAAACTGGAGGGGACAGGAATAGTTTGGTGACTGGAAAGAACTTAAAGGGGCAGGTCAGATTTTTATAAGCAGGGCTGGTTTACTCATTCATAGTCAGTGTATTATCTGCAGTAAATGGTCGTCTGGAGAGGAAGGAAGGAATACAGCACAGGAGCTAACCAGTGTACTGCTGTAGTTGGGGTCAGCAGCAAAACATATTTTAGCCCCTTAAAAAAATGTTTAAGTGCATGCCTTAGCTTGAACATTTTCACTGGTTTACATGTTCATAAAGTAAGTAAACCCTTATCTATGCTCTCGTCAAAGCCACCAGACTCCATTGACAAAAACAGCAATTTTACCTTTCAGGACAAAGGAGTTGCTGCTCTGCTGCTTCCTCAATCAGTTAGTTTGTTTGTTTGTTGTGTGACTTTGTTGAATCCAAATGAACCACTTTAACCTCCCAAAGTTACAAAATAACACAGACAAACTAAACAGTCGAGGCAGCAGTAGATCAGCAACTTCCATATTCAGCAAGGTAAAAGTACTGTTTTTGTCAATGGAGTCTGGTGGAAGAGAGCAAAGATCCTGGCTTCAGTTCTTCATCAAAAAGTGCCGACTGACATGCTGAAAATATTTCAAATATAGTGTATATTTAAACTGACATTGATTATTTTAAAGTGGACCTTTTTTAGGTGCTTAAAATAAATTTTTACTGGCCCACCCACAGCGGTACATTGCTTAGTTTCTGTGCCTACTACCATCTTCTGCAGGTAATACACTGACAATAAAGAGGAACCTCACACAGCCCCACTTTAAAAACTGTGTGTGTGTGTTACTGGGAAGAACAGCCGGGCTCAGAAACTATATCCAAAGGGAGAACAGACTTTGACACAAGACCTACATTTCTCTGCACAAATGTACTCCATATGCTTCTGCTTAGTGTCTGGCTGAACATTATGAGTATGTTCCCACTGGGGCGCTGTATGCCCTGCACTTACACGATTGCTTATTTCTGAGTGATGTCGAGGCATGCGCCTGTGGGCAGATGCCACAACTGCAAATCAATCTTGTACAAATCCATATCTATCCATCCGGAGCTGGGTTACAGCTGGGCCACGAGGGAGAGAGTCAGAAAAGCTTCGTATGGATTTGATTGATGCTCCCACCTTTATCAGAGAGAGATGACACATGCTGCTTGATAGGAAAGCTCGATGCGATGCGGTGATACGAGAGATGTGAGCTGACGAGGTCACTGTGTTGTCTTTACATTGCAGCCAAACTTGCACAGCCGTCCCCCCTCGTGATTCTGGACTGTTATCGCTGGTGCGAGGCAGATTTTTCGAGCCTTTCTGTCTCATCCCGCAGAGCCCCCAGAGACCCCTGCGATCTAGTTTATGCTGTCCTACTGCTGCTGCTTTTTATAGGCTCGGCCACGAGAGCACCAGCTTAGAGGACGGCCCCTGGGGAGCAGACCCATATCAGCCGATCTGCACCCGGGCTGCTGCGCAACACTGTGCTGAGCCAACACACACATACCTGTGCACACATACGAACATGTGCAAAGTCAACGTTTACCATTGACTCATGTACCCCACACGGCACCGAGTGAGGTCTTATATTAGAGTCCTTCCTGGCCACTTAGCCCCCTTGCCCCCAATTACGCTTGACAGACAGGAAATACAACTCTAAATGAGGATATGTAGGATGTTTAATAATCAGAGGGGATTATTTAAAAAGACATACATAAATATATGTTTTATTTTAGGTTAGCCAGTCTGCCAAAATGACTCCAGGGGTTTCTCTTTGTCTCCTCACACTGCAGAGTCAGCACATTATTAAAATCCAGGCACCAGCTTTGGATAAACTTGATGCATCTCCTGTCTGTGCTGTGATCCACCAGCCAATGTTTTCATTGGGAGCAAAGCTCTGTGTGAAACCCGGCGAGGTGCTGCTGCCTCTCGGGGCGGCCTGCAGGCGTGCACCTGTGGAGCCGCTGAAAGGCCACGGCAGCAGCCCGCTTAGAGCCCCTCGGTGCAGGTCCACAGCAGCTCCACTGATCTCAGTACAAAAACAATGGCTGCCAGCGGAGGAGCGGGTTTGGGAGATTGGGGGCAGGGGGTTTAGAGAGGTGGGGGAGGGAGGGAGGGATAATGCGTAGCGGGAGTAATCTCACACGCTGTGCCCCAGTGTTGGCGTAAATGAGGAAGTCACATACATATTATGTAACTGTGGAAGAGTGGGGTTGGTTTTAAGGCTGGAAAATTACTAGAGTCACTGTGTGTGTTTATGTCATCTGGCATTGCCAATGTCATAGAGCAGCACGTCACCGCCACCATCGCCGCCACCATCACTTTGTGTGTGTAAATGAGCGTAACACAAGGACAAAGACGCTTGTGTTTGTCTGCTACGGATTCATTTATGTGTTTACTTTGTGGTTTTATTGTCGTATCACCTACTTTACAATCTGTTTTACAGTTTCTCTGGGAGGTGGACCGTTGCTTTATCCTGGTTTAGGAGGTCATGTCTTGGCATTTCACAAAACCGCCATGTTGATTACAGGTTGACATTAGGAGGACACACACACACACACACACACACAATGCATGTGAGACACATTAAGGTAAATAGATCATCAGATTTACAGATTATGCTTCTCCGTGACCTCAATTATCCCACACGATCATTTGACCTTCCATTTCTCTCACGTCTCTATTTTTATCTCCACCTGAATAAATGAAACTGGACCATGTAGTGTTGAATCCTTTTAACAGTCTGGTCTCCTGAAAGTTTTGTTCCCCAGACAAAGAAACAGGATTGTTTGTCACGTTTAGGGGGAAACTTTTCATCTCCTCAAAAACTCATCCAAATCATTAATCATTATTTGATTTTGATTTTGTGCTGCTATGTTTTGAATCTAAAATAAACTATCCATAAATCTGTCACTTCCTGAGGGGTCAACAGTTTACTCATTCATAGAGAAAGGTTGGGAACTGTGAAAACAGAGGGCCGATCCAGCGGTTTTCCCAGTTTGACGGCGTTAATGCCACGAGACTTGGACATATATGCTTGGTCATGGCAACATCTGGTGTCTGCTGTCTCCTGTGGGTCTCTGTGTGAGACACCTCAGGCTGCCCTGCGAGGCTGGTAGCAGGTGTCGGGCGGGCAGAGGCAGCAGGGTTCACAGCAGCGTGGAGCCCCAGGCCTCCACACCTTGCCAGGGGGAGAGGTGGGGGAGACAGAGGGGAGTCAGAGAGAGCCCTGTGGATGCTCCCTGCCAGGAGAGAGAGAGAGAGCCGAGCAGAGGAAAGCAAACAAAAGGATAATAACATGATTTGACACGTTGTGGTGATGGAGAGGAGAGAGAGAGAGGGAGGGAAATGTCACTGTCGAGGAATGAAGGATGGATCTGGAGGTAAACAGGATAGAGGAAGCAGAGGATGGAGTGAGAGATGGAGTGAGATATTCAGGGGAGACGGGACATCTGGAAGTTGCGTGACGGGATTAAAATGTGTGTCTGGTGTCATAAATAAGGGTGAAATCCACGCTCGATTACTCCGTGTTGTCGTGTTTGACAGTGGCAGCTTTCCACCACGCGGCCCAGCAAGCCTCTGCTTTGGCAACATGCGCCTCGCTGCGATGACGCACAGCTCGCCGAACACACAAACACAGACACGCCGCTCTGTACGGAGCAGTTCAACACTAAATAGAGCCAGGCTACTTAACTCTCTTCCTGTGATGTTATGTGGTGCCGTAAACAGAAGCATTGAGGTTCATGCCATGGCCAAGGTTGGCTCGCTGCTCAGAGGACACTTCTCAATACCTCGTTTGTCCGACCTGCCAAGTCCACTTCACGGCCCTGCTTTCACTCCCTGCACACTTTCCTTTATCCAACATTTTCCCCAAAGGTAGTTTTACAGATGTCGACTATAAAGAATTGTGGGAAAGTGAGTCAAAGCTTTGAGCTTTGCGTGTAAATCCTATTTTATGAAACAAAGGCCTCACACAGTCCGCTCCGGGTTCATAGTTGTTAAAGTGATACGCTGCACCAGACTTATCTGTGGAGGATCATGCACTCACTTCCTCTTTACTTAGACTGTGGCTTTTTTGCAAAAATGTGCTACTTCATGGTGAACGGAGGCTTTAATTACTGTTTTTGCAGTGATGAAATGTAGCAAAGCATCCAGAGAAACTTCTCAAACCACTTCTGCAGCATTAACAACTTCTCTGTTGCAAACGTGTGTATAACTAACTATTATTTCAACACTGATTAATCTGGACATTTGTCTGACTATACGATGGCTCAACTTTTCTTCTTTCAGTGGCTGTAACAGACTCAGCAGTTTAACGTTGAAAGTAAGATTCCATCATATGAAACTAGAAGATATAAGGAATAAATTTGCATCATGTAACATGATATCTTTACAGGAAGGAGGTTAAATTTTAGCAAGTGAAAAACTGATATGGCCATTTTTCAAAGGGGCCCCTTGACCTCTGACCTCAAGGTATCTGAATTAAAATGGGTTATTTGCTTATGTACAAGTCTTCCCTGTGTTTGTTATGTTTTATTCCACTATACGATCATCAAGTTTAATTTTGCATTATGTTAAGCATTTAATTTTGATTATTGATGTGTAATATTTCACTATATAATGTGGTCTTTTGTGTGACTTTCTGTAGAAGTACTTTTCGACCATAGTGGAGCAGCCACAATGTAACCAGCACAATTCAGTCTGAAAGACAAAACACAGCTGCAACTTTAGATACACGCCAAGACGACACTCACAACATGGTTCATTTCCCACAGTCTGCTCAAGGATGTGATGCAGAGGTTCATCTGCTCACGTCAAGGTAACCGGTGGCGTGATGTTAGTCTCCATAGGAGCCATTGTCAAAAAAACATCTGAAGGGAATTCCAAAAAAGGGCAAAACTGGAAGATATTTTACATTTTACAACATATATCAGAGAAAAGCATAATTTTGCCATTAATTAATAACTAGTATATTCATTTTTTATGCTTATATTTTTGCAGTTCAATATAAGACACATGAACAACCCTGTTAAGTGTGTTAATGAGTTCCAAACTCTCCAGTCTTTACAGTTGAGTGTTTCATGATCAAAACACAGATTTCTAGTGCAGTTTGACTGTAAAAGAGCTAAAGTGAGCATCATTATAGAAATGTCAAACTGTAAGTGTGCAGTTGGACAGGCTTGGCACGGTATTGGCGAGCTAAAAGGGACACATTTGTTCCCATAAGGACAGAGAGCTCACTGTACGCAGCGTCTCGTACCAGAGGTGAAGTGCGGCCCTGCAGCCCGTCTGGCCGACAGCGACCTGGCTCCGTCTCCTGAGAACAGCGTGTGTGTTGCAGAGGGAGACTGGACAGTGGAGGGGAGTGTCTGGGCTGATTGCTCCGGCTCATTTAGTCCTCTTTTCCATGGTGCCTCTGTTCGTGAGGGCGTATGTGACCGAACGTGCTGATCAAACATTCAGAACCTTCATTAAATCTAAAGCTTTAATTTAAACACTGAGCAGCGTGAATGAATTTACCTCCTGTCCTCCACAGCACTGCTCACTGTGTCTGTGGAAGTTACATAATGATGCTCTGCTCCACTGACCGTGCCATGTGCTCTGACCTCACCAGTATTGAGCGCTGAAATTTGTTGACCCATCAGCCAACTGGGCAGCAGCGAGTCATGAGCCGCAGCTTCACCAACAGTTTCCACTTGATTGAGTGCTTTGTGCTGAGCATTATTAATAACACAGCCGGTTTAATTGTTCATTTATTTATGGCCGACCTTTATATTTGTGTGTTTGTGTGTCTGTTTACCAGATCCGGCGCAGGAGGCCAACACCTGCCACGCTGTTCAGAGTAGCTGACCAGTCGTCTCCAGAGGACGATCAGTCCACCCATCAGGTAAAGGTGAAGTCAGAACTATTTTATATAATAAGTATCTGTGCATTCTCATCTCTCATGCACTCAAAAAAGTCACCTCTTATTTTTGATTTTGCAATTTCATTATTAAACATAACGGGCCTCATGCAAGAATATTTTCAAGAGAACTTTCTTATCTTAACTTTATCTTACTTTATAATTTAGGATTTTCAAGCACAAAATTGCCACAAAGTAACAAAAAATAATATATATTTGTGATAAACTGCACATGACGCCTCCTGCAAAAGGCTCATAAAATGTGTTTGTGCTTAAGTGATCATTTAAAATATGAGAATATTGGTGATTATAGCAACTTCACCTATACAGGCCACGAGTGAATCTTTTGGTTCTTGCATGAGGCCCAAATGTGTGTTTTTTTTTTCTATTTTCTCTGCCTCATAAATATCACAAAGTCATGTGTGTGGTCAACCATTGTTCAAACCCAAGAAATCTTTAATATAAACTTTAACTTCCAAAAACTTGCTAGATTTCAAAATAAAAGATCAAACCAAGGAACAAACTCCTGGGAGGGAATTACTTGGAGATTTTAATACAGTGTGCAAGAGATTTTTTCCATGTTTTATTCTAGTTTTTTTCATCTTTTTAATATGTACTAAGGAGGAAACAAGACGTGGTTCAAAGATTCAGAAGTGAACTCTGTGATAAGAACTTTGATCTTGTCGAAGGATTAAACATTCCTGTCATAACTTCAGGGATGAGTAAACTTCCATGGAATCTACATCAAGTATCCTAGAAAATATTAACTCTTCACAGTCAAATCACTCATGAACTGTGTCTCTCAGTGTGAAATATGCTGTGTAGTTAAGTTGCCATACTTTGCTTTCCTCTGTGAAGTTTTGTACCAAAAAAATATAGGGGAATTTGTGAGAAAAAAGCCCCCAAAATGCTTGTTGCTTAAAGTTTTGGTTATTGTTAATCACTTAGATGTTGAATGAATAATGTGTATGCAGAGTTTGACACGAGAAGTCTGCTGACACATTTACTTGCTGAACGAGGAAAGTTTCTCTCAGAAAACAAATGACAGAAAGTTTGTCAAAAATATGAGTATCTGGAGTATTTTTATTCCTGAAAATATGTCTGTAAGGGATTTTTAAAGATGAATTCATGTGTAAAATGGACTAATTGTTTCCCTGTCTTTGTTGTCAGTGGGTCGTCGGCGAGAACGGAGTGCTCAAACCAAAACGTGTCAATCCAAACGTGTATCAGCCTCCATCACTCAAAGGTAGGTGTCGCAGTATCAGGTGCTCCCGGTGCTGGTTGTGTGTCGTGATTCCTCCTTGTGTTTAAGCCCTTTTTTTGTTTTACCGCGTGCTTCGCTGCAGTTAATTTCCTCCTTCCTTTCAAAGCTTCATGATTAAAAAAACTGCATGTGACAGATGGGTAGATATGCATTAAAAAGCCTTTATTTCTTTTCTTTCTGCGCATGTGTGGTGTGCACAGGCATGTTTCCATGTGTTTTGCTCTTACTGTACACTCTACAACAGGATCTGTATATATCTGTGTGCGACAGAGAGAGAGAAAGGGAGAAAGGGAGAGATTAGAGTGTGACAGCTGTGAGACACTGAGTGTGAGTCTAGGAAAGTCTGGATCATCCAGGATTACAGTCAGTTGTGTATACAGCTGTGACACACACACACACATGCACACGAAGAAACACATATATAAAGAGAATAGAAATACATACATAACACAAACATTCCTCTGTGTCTTTGTGCACGCCGCTTCCTGCTTGTTGCATGCTGCTAAAGGAGCAGGAATCGACATTTCCGAGCTTCTCAGCAGGGTTTCATTTAATGGGGACTTCTGGGTGCGTGTTGCATGTCGAGTGATGATATAATGAGACAGGAAGCCTCGCTCCTGCATCAGAAATCTGTCCTTCACCAGCTCCTACGCAGAGATTGGAAGAGAGCGCTCCCTCAGAATCATTTCTAATTACATAACCTACCTTAAGCTAGAATAAGTGACCTGCCTCAGCGCCGCACTGTGTGTGTGAGGGTGTGAAAGCAAAAGAGAGTCAAGGTGACCCAGTGGTAGTGAAAAAAAGGGGGGAGTTGAGGTAATATCACAAAAGAGAGGAGAGGGTGAGTCAGCACTGCCAAGCGAGAGCAGGCAGTGGAGGAAAGACGAGGGTACAAACGAACAGATGGGAAGACAGGGTGAGAGAAGGGAGAGAAAACAACAGCGGAGGCTGAGGAGGAATCAGTGTGGGATACCGTTTTGCAGTTGCCTGCCTGTCTGTCTGTCAGTGCATGTGTTTAATTGGCTTCCTGCCTGCATGGCATGTATTCAAAAACCCCTGTGAGGCTTGATAAAAACTGACAGTGTTGAAGCGTGGTAAAACCAAAACAACATATCCCTCTATCCCTGTGTCCATGTGTTTGTGTGGCCGTCTCCCTGTTTGTTTGTGTGTGTGTGTGTGTGTGTGTGTGTACCTGTGTGTAGCTGTGCAGAAGATGGCCGAGGCACATATGCAGCACCTAGGTATCTACCCCCCTCTGGAAGACCCTTGTGAAGGGGAGGAGGATGAGGACCACTGGCAGGGAGAGGAGGGAGAGGACACGTCTCCCACCAAAGCTGCTGGTGAGAGGGAGGCTCTCTGTCAACTGGCTGAGAACACGAGGCTGCACACAGCGAGGACAACACTGCTGTTGTTGTTGTTGTTTTTAAGACAAATATACCCTGTGACACTTGAACACTGCTATAAACAGAACCGCTGGCATTGCACCTTCATTTTTCAATGCCTGGTTTAGTTTGGTGGTGTGTATTTTCCTTAACTGCTTGCAAAAAGAATAAGGTTGAGAAATTTAAGCAGATATCTGTGTCGCAAATTAGATTTTCTACATGCTTTTCCTTATTTCAAAGTTACTGGAGTTGACAGAAAAAAGGTTTTGTACATACAAATTCTTTAAAAATGGAAAATTGCTGTGTAAGATGAGCAAATTTAATCCTTTTAGGGCCAAAACTGTTGCGACCAAATGGTGGGGAAATTTTTGTGGCCAACCACCAACCGACCGACCAATTAACCAACCAACCAACGGACTGATTAACCAACCAACCAACCAACCAACACACTAAACAACCA
>CAFUXE010000432.1:272563-296126 GCA_903364295.1 Serranus cabrilla | reverse complement strand
GAACTGATTAAATAACCAACAGACTAATTAACCAACCAACCAATCAACAGACTAAACAACCAACCAACTGATCATTTGAACAACCAGTGAGAAACCGTAGAGCTGTTGTCTCTAAAAATATGAGGAAAAAAAACAAAACAAATGGATGTGAGAAAATGAAAAACAAAAGTAGGCACACGAAGAGGTAAAACAGCAAGAAATACCACAACTTTTAACATGTGAGAAACCACCTGCTCCCATAACAAACACAATATAAAACTCTATTTGTTCCCAGTAGAACAGAGACGGATTTCTCAGGGGAAAGTCTGCTTCAGCTTCCAGGGTAATGTCAGCTCCATGTGGGCCGAGCAGCAGCACAGATGAAGCTCTGTGTGTTGAGAGACAGCCCCGGTGTCATATTAGCTCGCTGTCTCGCACCCCAAATCTGTCAGAGCGAACACTGGAACTGCCAAAAGGCCTGGACACGACACCTACAGCAGCCAGAGAGGCCAGACAGGTTTAACCAGCTCACAGAGCGTTCTGTCTGCTCTGTATTCACTCCAACTCTTCTCCTGTTGTTTTAGATTTAGAGGTGTTGACTGAGTTTGAGTTATGTGCAAGTTTCTGTGAGTCTGATCTCCAGAGGAATTTTAAAACTGAACTGTTTTTGCATATAAACTCTCTTGTAATTTAGTTTTACGCAGGAAAATGATATCTGAGAATGATATCACATGAGAACATTTCATGCAGAGTTACAGCTCTGTCAGCACAGATGACAGGCTCGCCCAATAAATCCCTTTGTGGAAGCCTCCTGAAACACAAAGCGCCCAACGGGATGCTGAAGGATCCTGATCTGGTCTTTTGATTACAGTTCATCTGTTCTTTCAGTCGGGAGACACAGTTTGGGTCCAACCTGTTTTTGTCCCAAACACAGAACGAAACAAGGGGAACAACTTATTTAATCAAGTGGCTGTTCGTCACATGATGATGAAGCATGAACTTTTCAAGAGTCTCAGTCTCATCTGGTGTGTTCCTGAAGCTCTCAGGTTGGGTTTGCAGGTTCAAAAAGAAACATAAACTTTCCGTGTAGTACAGTACCCATTCCTGAATGGATTATGCATCAATCTTTATGCTTCTGATTAACACTAATAACAACAAGTTACCTTTTTCTGCCTGTACAGAGAGAAAGCCTGTCAATTAGCGTCAAAACTGGCTAACAATTCTTAGTTTTATTACCAATTAATCCGCCAGTTATTTTCTCAAATAATCAAAGAGTCATTTGGTTTATAAAATGTCCGAAATTTTTCATTGTCAGTCCTAAACTCAAAGATTTTCTACCATCATAGTAGATCAGAAAAGCTGGGAAATTATTGGAGTATTTGCTTTAAAGCTTAAAATGTGTAGAAACAAATTAGTTTTGGTTGTAACTTTACAATAGGTTATACAGATCAAGCACCTGGGGGGGGTTTAAGAGGTTAAACAATTATAATTTATCAAAATAGTTGCCATTTTTCTTTAAGTCACTTATCAATTAATTAGCAGCTCTACTGTCTCACTTCTTCCAGCCCAAAATTAACTCTACAAGCATTTTAATGTATAAATTGAGAAGATAATAATATCTTTATTTATATAGCACCTTTTAAAATAAAAAAAGCAATAAGAGGAGATAATGTAAATCAATCACAAGATATCCTCAGATACAGAGGAAGTAATCAGAAGAGATTAAGAAGATAAAAGGAAGACAATAGTATATGCAATAACATAAAAGCAAGTCTATAAAAATGGGTTTTAAGAAGTGATTTAAAGAAGTTAAAGATGCTTCACATGATGCTTGTGATACATTAGTATCAATGGTATCAATATCCAAAAGCAGAACTTGGTGTTTGTATTGACTTCAGTGTTTTTCTCCTCAGATCACCAAGAAACGGCGACCGAACAATCAGACAAGTTCTCCAGCGTGAGAGAGACGGCCAGGCAGATCCAAGCCGCACAGGAGGAGGAGAGGGAGGACGAGGACGAGGAGGAGGAGGAGGAGGAGGAGGAAGAGGAAGAGAGGGGCAAAATCAAGGAAACCACAGTGGAGAACAGCCGAGGGAGTAACTGAGAGAGAGAGGGACAGAGAGAGAGAGAAAAGAGAGAGAGAGGGAATAACCAGGAGGAGTGAAGGTGTTTTGTAAAATGGTTAAAATCTGAAGAACTCAGAGATGAGAAAATGTGCTGTTTTGTGGAGACGAGTGAGATCTGAATGAATCAAACAGAGATCTCTGTACTTCACCTGTAAAGAGGGATTAAAGAGAGGACAGAGAGGGAGGCTGTGTGTTAGGAGTCGGCCTTTATGAGCAGGTGAGGAGCGATCTACTGACAGAGCAGATACAGACGCCACTCTGGCCCTCATGTCCCTGTGTTTATAACCGGAGTGGAGGGGCCGACAAGGTCAACACGACCAACCCCCCCGTAGGACCAGTCCTCCCTCCACCTTACTGCTTCTGCACAGAGCTAATGTTCCTTTAAACAGGGTCATACTTACCACGATAATCACACTCACACATGTAAACTCTCTCGGATATGACCCTTTCAAAAATACTTGAAAGTCTTTAAATGTGTGTGTGTTCCACTTTATTTTCAAACTTCATCGGTCTGATTTGCAGCATATTCTGTGAGGTTAAATGTGCACACACTGCCATCTGGTGGTGGGACGTAAGAACAGCAGGTTTAAAGTGATACTCCAGCTGATATCTGCCTGGTATCAAGTATTTAAAAATATACTTTAAATGGGTTTTAATCCAGTTTTAATGCTTGTTATGGTCGACAATTTTTCACATTGATCATTCAGTTCTATACAGTAGCTCGAATTCTTAGTGGCGGAGTCCGCCATTCCCATATGGGAATGAAACTGCCAATTTAAGCACAAGGGATTAACAGGAAACTACAGGAAACTCCAACTCATACAGCCACATATGAGGGTTTTTCCCTAACCTCCAATGTGACACACAGGAGTGTTTCAACACATCCTCATATAAGTAAAAATAAGTAATAAATAAGTAAAAATAGTGGCTGTTTCTTTGTTAATCTTTCTGTTTGTTAACCACTGCAACAAAGTCTTAACTATCTAAATCAGAAATCCAAACTCCACAACAGGATGTCCAAGAAATAAAGAACTTTATTAAAAATAAAAAATGATCCGAAAGCTCAGGATGCCACAACTTTAAATTAACTAAGTAAGATTCTTTAAAGACGTATGTACATTATCTATGTAAGCTACCCTACATTACATACGAGACCCAAGTACATTATGTATTTGTCATAAGTTAAATATATTACATGCATTATGTAAGTTAAATACGCCACATTAGTTAATTTATGTATGTAAGTTAAAATATTCAGTGGGCACAAACGGAGGTCTCCGGGGTCAAAGTCCCTCCCACCTTCTCATTCTCCAAAGTGTCAATCAAAATTGAGTGAATCTATAATTTAAAAAAATTAAAATATTTTAGTTGGAGTATCACTTTATGTAAGACTGGATGATAAGCACCAAATTGTTTTGTCTATAATTCTGTTAGATCCACGAGCAAATGAGTGTTTGTGTGTGGTTATTTCATGCCACACTTTTCATATTTGAGTAGACTTAAAAATGAATCTTTAAAGGGCAAAGCTACCTCTAATTTTATTTTGAATAACCCACCTGTCGCCTCCACGCATTACACGTTTAAACTGGATTCATCGTGAACTGACGTCATGTTAAAGGAACCTAGAAAAATGTCATTTAAAATCAAATACTGTTGACTCATTTGGGATTTGTCAGTGCTCACAGATTCCCTTTTGTATGTTAACGCTTTTCTATTGTCATCTTTTTAATTCTATATATGTTGTAAGAGCTATTTTTCTAATCTAATGTCCTAGCCCGGCTCTATCCTGTTTCTACTGTCTCTCCAACTCACAAGCCTAAAACCAGTCACTGCAGCTACTTTATGACTGACATTTGAGCAAACGTAACTGCTCCGAGTCTTTTCACCACATGTATTCACTTGGTTTCTCTTTTCTTGGAGTCAGCAACAATTTCTGAGTGTTTTAGTCAGTCTTTATCAAATTTAATTTACAGTTTAATTGAAGAAACAGGCTTTGATGTGTAAGAAGGTTTCCACTTGCGCCACAGGATGAATGAATCTCGCTCTTTTATCATCTGGGCTGTGGTTTGTATATAAAAACTGTGCGAAACTTTGACCTCTGACCTGCCCAAGTAGTGGGACGACTGGACGAGGCTGTCCTCCCTCCTCCGCTCTCTGTCCACCTCCCCTTTTCATCCCGGGTCAGAAGAAGACAACCATGGAAAGACATGTATGAACTCTTTATGCTTATTCTGTCTTTATTTTTATTTTATTTTTCCATTCTCTTGTTTCTCAATGTGATGTGGTTGTTTTAAAGTGAGCAACAATATGATATCAAAAATAAAGAGTTTTTCCTTTTCTCCTTTAAAATGACTTGTATGTACTGCGTGTGAGTGAAAGAGGGGCTGAAATCTACATTTTTATTAGGAAATTTCATTCATTTTGTTATGTTGCACAAATCCCTTTCCAGTCCTTGTCATAAACACTGAAACATTCTGATCAACAATTACATTAATGCTTAATTAGTACTGCAAAAACAAACATTTTATTTAAAATAAAAATAAATGGAAAAAATGTATCCCCATATATTATAGTAAAGATTTGTTGATCGGGGTTATCACATTTGTTTAATTAATTAAGCTTGCAAAAATAAAAATAAAAAAACTGATTAAAAAAATACCTCAAAGTATGCCAATATTTATACTTGCAATTTTGTTTATGATGGACATAAATATTTCGTCGAACATAGGTACATGTTATGTGTTTATAATACACCGTGAGGGGTTGTTCGCCTTGCTAAGCGAAACCGGAAGTACAAGGCAGTTTATCCTCTTGTATTTTCACGGAGTTGGCAATGGTCCCGTGATTTTGGCGTGTTTATTTGAGGAATGTATACATCCTGCTGCAGCAGCTCGGTTTTAAAATGCGGATTGTGCTTCGAGGTTGGGAGCTTAACATTTCTGCTCCCATGTAACAGCGCAGACAGGTGTCCTACTAAAGTAGTTACCCTGATAGGAAGTGCGCCCCCGGCCGCGGGAGCGCGCATGCATTCAGTGAAGGTGGGACTACTTTGCTTCAAATTCACCTAAATAAATGAAAATAGCAAAATATGGATTGTTTAATTTATTTGTTTTTAAGAATTTTTGTTTTGTCAAGGATGTTTTGCAGAGTGCCGCTTATAGTGCATGTTATTGAACTTTAGGCCTATTTATTGCACTGAAACCTTTTTCCGCATAAGGTTTCTTTAATGAAAATTTGACAATGTTATGATGCAACAGGTAAAAGATTACTGAGTCAGACACTATTTGGAAAAACAACACACTGCAATTCAAGCTTTTTGTAAGAAAGTGGATCCTGCAAGATCAAGATCACAGTTTAACACATAGCTCCCTCAGTTACATCCACAGGACTCTGAATGTGCAGTAAATAATAAATGAATAAAACATTAAATGATAACAGTCATCATCATCACCATAATATCTTTTATAACACAAAGGGGTTAAGATACCAGGCCGGGTACCAGTAAAAGAAAACTCCTTCTGTCTGTTACATGGTGTCCACCAGAGGACAGTATAAACTCATGATTTTTAACTGCAATGATAGATTGTGTAAACTAAAATCTTGTAACCACCTAAAGCAGACTTATTTTACAAACTTATTAAATCTTCTGGAGATACACAAATTCAAAATAGCAACAGGAAAACACAGTATCACCATGTAAATGCATTACATGCTCCACTATACAGCTGTTTTACTACCTGAGACTGTAAAAAGGTTACTACACAATGTAGTAAAGGCTACTGTAATAAAACAAATAGGGCTTAAATGCTAATATGCCGGAGCCAGTGGTGGAAAAAATATCCAGAACCCCTATTAAATAAAAGTACTAATACCTCACTGCAGAACATTTCCACTACAAGTAAAAGTCCTGCATTCAAAACTTGTACTTAAAGTATCAAAAGTAAAAGTACTCTTTATGCAGAATTTCAGCACTCAGGTTGTTTTATTCATTCCAATTATATTATTACATTATTTGTACTGATGCATTTATGTAAGCAGTCTTTTCATTTAGTTAATTTTTCATTTTATCTACTTATTATACTGTTATGGGGTTTAATTAAAAAAAAATAGAAAATGTTCTAATCACTATGAATTGATCATGTTTTTCTTGTTAAATCTTGACCAGAATAGAAACTAATACTTTCAGCTAGATGTAGTGGAGTGAAAAGGTGCAATGTTTGCCTCAAAATGTAGTGAAGCAGAAGTATAAAGTTACATAAAATGGAAATACTGAAATAAAGTACACGTATCACAAAATTATAAAGTACTTCAGAAAATGTACTTAGTTACATTCTACCACTGGCCGGGACAATGTGATGAATATAGAGAAAACCACTGATTTATCGGAGCTCTGGCATAGTTTACAGATTCTTATTCAATGCCAGTTTTCCCTTTAGTAAATCCTATGCTTTGGTTGTTTCTAAGATTGTGTAGAAATGTAATTTTCCACAGAAAATACATTTCAAAACAAAGCTGTAGGTTTGTCATGTGATTTTTTTTCGTTGGCAGTGAAACATCTTGCAGCGATATTTAATCTTCGGATGGTCAGACCGGAAGAGTAACGTTCGGCGATGATGATGCGGTAAATCAAGTAAGTTTAATGTTTTTAAATTGGGTTTTTTGCGGAATAATTAAACGCGGGGTTACTTTAACGTAAGGTCCTTGTTTCATAGCGTTACTTTGCGTGGCTGTCCACTTGAGACATGATGTATGTGTGTTGTTTTTCTTCTAACAGCAGATGAGGGTAACTTGCTCAGAACCGAAGGTAAGTTAGCCAGTGTAAGCTAACCGCGGCAGCTAACATGTTTGGCTAGTTAGCAAGTTAATATTCGTGTTATTCTCGTTGTTTACACGAGTTAACTATAAACAGGTACTAGAAAACATGTTGGTTGTTTTCTGTCTGTTTTGTTTTAGTAGTAACGCTGGTTGTCAAGTGTAAGTTAGCTAGTTAGCTTGCCTGACAGACAGAATTAGACAGTTGTTTGTTTTTTAGCAGAAGTGAGAGGCGGGGGGAGTCTTGGGGTCTTGGAAGAAAAAGAAACCCTGATATTAAAGATGTATTATCCAAACGCTGATGAATGTAGTCTTTATAGGTATGTGGATAAACCGGACATGTCTCAAGAGGCTTGTTAACATTAAGTTCATTGTCTAGAAATAGTTTAAGACATAATTGAAACTCGCTCAGCATCGACTGATGGTGATTCACTGGTTAACAATGGTCAAACTTGTTGCTAGAAAACAGGCTCTCTTCCTGTTATTCTGCTAAACAAATCTGATGCCAAAATGCACGCACTGTCCAATAAATGCCCAAGTGCCAAAACTGTACTGACAGTAAAGTGATGTGCTATTAAAGGCTATATTGTTTGCATTTGTGATTAATTATGTGTCAGCTTTCAAACATCTATCAGTCCAGTAGTCCAGCTTGTAGTTTATGTTGTTATATGGCAACATCTTCAGGGGAGAAACATCCTAAATGTAGCATTGACTGAAGGACAAACAGTGAAAAACACTGTTTTGTTTATGTAGAGAGCCAAAAAACAAGGGCACCTTACACCCTGTATCTTAACCACATCTACAGGGATGATGCAACAACAAGCATTGAGATTCAAGACTTTTATTTGCCATTTGCTCCAGTACAAAAATGTACAAGCGCATTTGAATTCTTGTGTGTATCTCTTAGTAAAAATAGAAATAACAGGACAGCAATAGAAGAACTTTTGCGTAATCAAAGTATATATTTTAAATCAGGGAGAGTGGATCATGTGAATGTTTGGATCTTAAGCCTGATAAAATGGCCTTTGGTGAGGTGAGGAATGTCATGAGACTGCACACAGAGCAGAGGGAGAAGTGAAGAAGGAAGGAGTGTATCCTCTGCTGCACAAGGTGCAGGCTATTATAAATAAGCCTATTAAAACTCCCACATGTTGCATAACTCTTCTCTATTGTTTTGTTCACCAAATATTTAATTTAGATGTTGCCCTGATGAAAACAAGTGAAGTGAACTGGATCTTCATCTTTTATAAATAATATGAGCAGTCCTTAATGAAAACTGTCACATTTCATTGTTTAGGTGCAACTGTGGGACTCATTAGAAATTAAGCTGTACAAAGACCTTTTTTATGCACACTCCTCCTAAATTTTTGGTGAACACAGAAGGACTTTATCTCCCTCTTTGCAGGGAGAGTTTCCTGTCTCACCGCAGGAATGCCAGGTGGAGACTATGGGGAGCTCGGGGGCAGCCTCCCTGCCATCGCCTCCCTGAATGCTTCCTATTCTACATCGATGTCCCTCCCATCCCCGTACCTGATGTTACCCCCTGCGGAGCGCAGGGCCATCTCTGACGTCCGCCGCACCTTCTGTCTCTTTGTGACATTCGACCTGCTCTTCATCTCGCTTCTGTGGATTATTGAGCTGAATGTGAGTGTTGGGTTCGAAGATGTTAAGTCTAAGAGAAAGTTGTTTTTTTGCCTGAAGTGATGGTTACGACTTTGTTCGGTTCTCCTGCAGATCTCCAGCACAATCTGGGATAGCTTAAAAAACGAGGTCGTCCTTTATGACTACAGGTCTTCCTTCTTTGACATTGTTGTAAGTGGAAATCTGTTTACAAATCATTTCAATGTAGATTACTTGCATTTTTTGTGTGTGCAATCTGATCCTGTGTGGAAAGCTTTGGCCTCTCCATGTTGTTAAACCTGCTCTTGTATTTATTCTTCTTTTATTCATCTGGCGTTTCAAAGAGGCTAGTGTTGTTTAATCGCCTGAATTATAGTGAATGAGCTGTGATGTTGGTCACATGTCTTCATGTATTGACACAAGAAGAGAAAATGTTAACCTAAGTCAACATGTGAAGCGATAACACTGAAATGCCTGAGGTCATTTTCCTTCTCCTTTCCTTCCTCCTTGCTCAGCTCCTCGCCGTGTTTCGTTTCCTGTGTCTACAGCTCGGTTACGCTGCCTTTCGGTTGAAGCACTGGTGGGTTATTGCGGTAAGTGAGCTCAGCTGCAGTGAAACAATGACGTATATCTCTTATTAGCAGATCTGGACGTGAATTATAACCCAAATCTAAATCCTCCGTCCTCAGGTTACCACTCTAGTGACCAGTGTCTTCCTCGTACTTAAGGTCATCATGTCTAGTGTGAGTGTCCCCTTCCTGTCTCTCACACACACACTCACTCACACTTGTGAACACGTTGTACAGTGGTGCTTGCATATCAGTCAAAACCACAAAGGCTTCTTTCACTTCCGCATTTTGTGCCAGTAATCTGCTGCCTGACCAGACGATGAGCTGATAAGAGCTTTTATGATTTTACTGCCCTTACCTTTTTAATATCCCACAATGAGGAAGTAAACCCACATTAAATTCACCTATTGTAACACCACAGCATCAGGATGACACAGTTTCTGTCTCCACACAGCTGCTGTCCCGGAACGCCTTCGGCTACGTGATACCCATCACTTCTTTTGTGGTGGCCTGGCTGGAAACCTGGTTTCTTGACTTCAAGGTGCTCACTCAGGAGGCTGAAGATGAGAGAGGTGAGCGAAGGAATCCTGACAAGTTTGAACATGACGCCACAAGAATCTTTTTCGCCTTTTTAAAAAAACAAACACATTTTCCCCTCAGCCTACCTGGCGGCGATCAACGCAGCCTGCGAACGAGCCCCCATGATCTACCCTCGCGCTGTTTCAGACGGACAGTTTTACTCCCCACCTGAATCTGTCGCAGGTGATGTCTTTAAATCAGTTCCTGTGCACTTTGTTTGTCGTACATTTATTATTCGAGCCGTAGTTTGAGTTTGAGCTTCGTGTCTGCAGGATCCGAAGAGGATCTGGATGAGGAGGGTCTTGGACGCAGAGCTGTCACCACACAGGTACGTGCGTCAGCCTGCAGAGTCTTTCTGCTCCTCACATGATCATGACTGACGACTTTCTGTCCTCCCGTCTCTCTCGTTTCCAGGAGAAGGAGTACGTCAGACAGGGTCGGGAGGCCATGTCTGTGGTGGAGCAGATCCTGACCCAGGAGGAGAACTGGAAGTTTGAGAAAAACAATGTGAGTGTGTGATGATTATGGTTCAACATGTTGGATTTATGCAATAGAGAAGTTTCTTCTCTTCCTCTTTGGTTGGAGTTAACACCAATAACTGCAGTGCAAAAGTGCATCTGTGGGACGGACAAACGACTGAAGCTGCGAACACTCGCTTTTACATCAACATCAAGTGTAGAAGTTTGACATCATATAATAATTTAAGCCACCAAAATCCACAACTTAAAGCCATTTGGAGATTTTTTTTTTATTTTATTTTTTTATTTACTTACTATGCCAGGGAAATATTTCATTATTTTGCATTATCCATATGGGATTAAAAGTTAAATTTCATTCAGCTCTTGCACTTTTCTTTTCTTCTTTTATATTATGCGTTTTTGTTGAGAAAATTAAATTGGCTGCTATATTTTTACCTGATTGTTTAAAACTCCCAATATCAATATCAGCCTCAACACTCTCCTACTGATCAGACTGCACTGTGTATTCAATATTATGATATAATATTTAAACTCTTACAGATCCAGTTTAGCTTGTTTGGAGAACAATTAATGATATTCAGAGCACTAAAACTTCAACCTACTGCCAGATTAATCACATATTGGCCTTGTAGTTATTAAATACCCTGTACCCTGTTGCTTATGATAAAAGCAGTGAAACCACATATTTTAGCACCTTGGAATGAGATCTAATCTCGAAGCGCCTATCGAAACCAAACTCTCACCATACCACATTATTCACTGCAGGCAGGAATGGTTTCAGTTAACAGTTCAGTAAAAAAAAAAAAAAACGGAATATACAAACGGCTGATCTGTGTCTTTTACTGTAACTTTCTGCAGAAATGAAAGAGAAAGCATGTGACACTAACGGTTCTTTGTTGCATGGCAGGACATGGGCGACTCTGTCTACACTCTGGAGATTCCCTTCCATGGAAAGACTTTCATTTTGAAGGTACATCAGCACTTTATAGGGAAACAGTGTTTCTCCCAGACATGTGCTCCAGTAGTGATCCACATGAGTCATATTTAATCACACAATACTTTATATCTTGATATTGTTTAAACACTTCATGTCGCAAATTATGTTTGAGCCATTTCACCTGAATATTTCCAAGTTTATGAAGCATTATCAGCATTGTTTTTTAAAAACATTTAATGCCCAATTCAGTCTCATCTGCATTTTATGTCTCAGAGTGATTCTGTGCTACATTTTTGGACTGGACTGGACTGAATTGAATTAGCAGCTGATGGGCATTAAGGTATTTAAATGACCTTAAGATGGCATAGTGATGAAATGATCGAGACTAGATAGACAAACTGAAAATAATGCTACAATGCTTTCTAACTAGCTTCAGAGAACTGGGAGTCATGTTGCAGGAGTTTCTGTAGCGTGAGGAATTCAGGAGGCTACATAACTTAAAGCTATTTAATACGCTCTGTTTTCCAACTTAATGTTATTGCTGTAGATGATAAACAAGGCCGAGCTGCAACCAGCACAGCCTCAGATATCTTTTCCGTTTGGACACACTTCTGCTGTGTTTGAATGAGCTTCGTGTTGAGTCTTGTTTTTATTTCTCTGTCTAGATCAGCAGGCATCAGTAGCGTGAAATGTTTCTATGAACAGTGTTAAAGGGACAGTTCAGATTCTATGAACAGGGGTTGAATGAGGTGCTGTCAGTGTTTTACCTACAGTGATGGCAGTGGTGACTTTGGTGTTTTAAAGCGTTAGTTTGGATTCACCGAAGTCACACAAACAAACTAACCAATTGAAGCCGTGCTTGATTAGCAACTCTTGTGTTCTGTGAAGTAAAATTACTGTTTTGCCAATGGGAGTCTGGTGGTAACACCATTATTTCATTAATTAGTATCTCAGTGATCTCATGATTGTTTTTCAGGCCTTTATGCAGTGTCCTGCTGAGCTTGTGTATCAGGAGGTGATTCTGCAGCCGGAGAAGATGGTCCAGTGGAACAAAACTGTGTCCGCCTGCCAGGTGACCACTTATTTTTACTCCTCTTTTTACACATTTTTGTTGTTGTTTCTTTGTGTCTAAGTGTAACACTGCTCTCTGTCCTCTCCTCAGATCCTTCAGAGGGTTGACGACAACACTCTGGTGTCGTATGACGTCTCCTCTGGAGCCGCGGGGGGAGTCGTGTCTGCGAGGTACAGCAGCGCCGCAGACTCCAACATGTGGCTGCTTCTACTCTGCACCTTTTCTTCCAACTTTTTCTCTCTGCAATAAAGTAAATTGATCAAGCCGTTGATTTTTCTTCCTTCAGGGACTTTGTTAATGTTCGACGGGTGGAACGCAAACGGGACTGCTACCTGTCTGCAGGCATGGCAACTGACCATGACGCCAAACCTCCAGTCGGACGCTACGTCAGGTCAGACCGGGAACTGTGATCATTGCATCGATTTAAGAAAAGTTGCAGTTGAGGTTTTATTTCTTCAACTTTTTTGCCTTCTGTTCTACTTTATTTGTCGGCTACAGGGGAGAGAACGGTCCAGGAGGGTTTGTGGTCCTCAAATCCAGCAGCAACCCGTCCGTCTGCACCTTCATCTGGGTCCTCAACACGGACTTGAAGGTGAGAAGTTACACTTCATTTCAGGCTGCTTTAAAGATAAAATTCTAATTTTATGTATTAACAAAGATGGAGTGAAAAAAGAGCAAAAAGGGGGTTTTAAACATGATTTCATCAGTAATGATACAAAAATAATGAATAACAAAAAAATATAAATAACAAGGATAAACATTTCAATAGCAGAACACACAGCAAAAAAGAGTTTTGAGCATCAGCTGAGGCTGATGGGAATGTGACTAAAGAAATAGAAATCGTGACCTGAAGATGGTGCTAGATGAAAAGAAAAGAGAACACATGGATTCAGTTTTATTTAGATGACTCTGTATCACAAATCACAAATTAGCCTCAGGGGTCTTTACGATGTGTAGAGCATACAGCTCCCTCTGTTCTTCTACACGCTCCCATTGGACGAGGAAAAAACACCCAGGAACTGAAAGAGATTCCTCCCCGGGAGGCGATAGTACACAGACTTTAAGTAGTCTGTGTGTTAGATGAAGTATATAATGTGGCTGGATTAGAAGAAAAAAATAGAATAAATAAATAATAGAGGATGAATTATGAATAAAGGAAAAGCCCGGAAAATGGCAGCAAACAATGAGAAACAATAATAATATTATAATAAAATAATTTAAGTAGAAAAAAATCACTAACTATGTAACTAACTATTCGAGGTTTAAATATAATACATTACAGTTTACCAGGTGAACACAAATGATAGTGTGAAAGAAATGCTTATTAATTTCACTTTTTGTGTCTGGTCAGGGCCGGCTGCCCCGCTACCTCATCCACCAGAGTCTGGCCGCCACCATGTTTGAGTTCATGTCCCATTTACGCCAGCGAATCTCTGAGCTGCGGCCCTCCCACCGCTCCCACCACCACGTCTGAAACAGGAGAGACAGCGTTTAGCTGGGCCTCAGCGGGCCGAGGGGTGTCTTCTTCTTTAGTGGACCCCAAAAAGAAAAAAAAAATGGGCGTAGCGGAGCGGTACCTTCAGCTGAAGGGACGCGCTGCCTGCCGTGACTGAGGAGACACTTCTAAGGATCAGAGACGTGAGACATGTGATCACACATTTCAGTCACAAAGAGGAGTTTTTTTCAGATTTCAAAGACGATTTTCTTTGTTTTTTAAAGCGTGATCACACATATTTTTACGTGGACCTGTAATTGTTTTGCTGTGTCCCTCACCGTGCAATGACAAACTGAATTTCCTGGGTCTGCTCAGCCGTCTTGTGGCAGGGCGGACATTACTGAAACAAACCCTGGCTGAGTGAGTGATTCTCACTGTTTGGGCATCTGTCTCACTTGTTACAAAAGTACCAGTCCAATGGCATGAAGCAGCTGTCTCTCTGAGCCTTATCTTACTGCACACATTGTTAGCCATTGATTTGTTGCCTTTTTTCTTTCTTCTTCTTTGTGTGTGTGTTTGCCCTGCACCATCTCGTTTCTTTGGTGCACCTGTCCTCGAACAAATCCACACTTCACAGCCATATTTTCTCATTTAATTTGAATGCTTAAAAGCTATTTCCACACGGTTTATCCTCCTTTACACTGTGATAGATGCAAGTCACCTGCAGCCTACTCACCACTAGAGGGAGACACCACTGATCCTCATAGTGAATGCCTCTAAAGGTTGACATCATCCTCATATCCCAGGGTGCAAAAAATCTATCATCTGATATTATTCAGCTATTACTGAGGGCACTTTGGGATAAGAGAACCAGGAGTCACATCAGGAGGCTGTAAATCTGTGTTGCAAATGCATTATGGCATTCATAAAATTAATGAAATAATGGTGATTATGTTCATAAGTTAGGCTGCTGCGTACTTACTAAAGCTAGCTTTGGTGCCAATAACCTCCAGTGGCCTTATGGAGTCATTATATGTCATCAAATTATTACTGTACTGATCTGATTTCCATGGACTTTAGTTGTGGCGTCCTCCTCGGGGCCTGATGTGGCTCTGAAGGAGGTTTTCTATGATTTCTTACATCATGAAGCATGTTTTTAATCACTTGTCGCTTCTAGCTTGTAAACTTTTAGCTTTGTTTCAAAGTCTGTACCTCAGAAAAATCACGATTTATCATTGTAAAGACTGAGGTTTGGTTTTTGGTTTGAATTTCTGTAGAGTTTGAACCAGAGAGAGTCACTTGTTCTTCCTTTTCAGTCCTGAGAAACATCTCAGTTGAGCTGTTCACACGTTGAAGGAGCATATTTCTGGCTTTAAATGTGACGTTGTGAGTGTGATGTGGTCATTCACCACATCACACTCAACACAGCCAGACAAACCTCGAGGCATTTCACTTTGTAAGCCCAGGTATTATTTTTACAGTCTGAAATGTGCAAAACAAGTATTGAGGCTTGACTAGATCATTTGTCAGGATTTATTTTAGCTACATACTGAACTGAGAGAATGTCAAACGAATGATATCAACACTTTGGTGCCTTTTATCACAGTAACATTACACGTCCGCCTTTTCGTTTGATTTGCATTTATTTTATACTGTTAAATCATCGGTTAATACCTTCAGCAATGTTATCCTGTATGCATATAAAGCCTGCTTAGAGTACTTGTTTTCTTTGATAATATTTTTTTATAATACTTCGAATGTGTCAATAGATTATTCATCAAACTTGTTAATTTAAAGCCATCACCGAACTGACCAACAGTTTTTGAGTCTTAACCAGTGTCTTATGTCTAATAAAATATATGAACTCATGATAAACCTCTTGCTTGAAGTAACATATATCTGATTAAACCAAACTCCATTTAGAAAACAAGCATTTTAATAGTTGTTTGCTTTTCGTCTTGCAGACAGACCTGACAAAGCTTGAATTCAGACTTTTTACACATCTGCATCATAGTTATGGATTGCTGAAATAAGTTATTTCAGCAATCCATTTATTGCAATTAATCAGCTGATTTCCTGTTCATACTGCTGTACATTCACTCATCCAGACCCAGTTCCTAGAGAAAGCTGTATGCCTAGAAGAGACAACCAATTTATTCACTGTCTGATGCTACATACGTGGCATATCCTAACTTTAGTCTGAACTTTAGATTTAAATTGGTGCATCTTTTTGTCTTTTTCAAGAAACATACCTTTAGATCCGTCAGTTAAAGAATCAATTAGTCAACAAAATCGTATGAGTGTTAGTCGACTCTCTAAAAAGAGATTGAGAATAAAGTCAGGTTAGCTAAAAAGTTCTGAATTACAATAAGCCTTAAAGTTACATAATATACCAAATTAAAAAGAAGAAAGCGATCTAACACGCTCAGCAGGAGCAGTAACACCCTGTGACTTGAGCCTATGTCACATGCATGACGGTCTTACTGCAGAAAGGCCACAATGTTCACAATGCTTCCCCAGTCTCATGCTCGTTCTCGGTAGATAATCCGTGGACGTGCAGTCATCTGAATTCTTCCGAAAATCAAAGCAATCTCTTCAAGGTTTCTTATTGAACCACATTTTTCACAGATTCATGGCTTTGTAATCTCAGCAACCACATACAATGAAACTAAATAATCCTTAAATCAGTGCCGCCGTGGTGGATTGGATACAGAGTGTGTAATCAGACCTGCTGTTGAAGAGGAGTTTTGTTGTCCCCGGGGCAAAACAATGCTAAGGACAAGAGATGGAGCGGCTCACATGATTATGTTGTGACTGTCTTCTGAGGCTGTGGGGGTGCGAATATGTGTGTTTTTTGAATCGATGAGAGAACTGCTCTCATTGTCCTCCATGCAAGGCTGATGAGAAGCACCAGTCCTTGGGCTGCCTTCTGCCTGAGCGTCTCCACCCGGACAGGCTCCGGCTAATGATCAGGAGGACGAAACCTCTGCTGGATGTGGCGCCGCGGCCGGCCCTGAACATGGGCAGCTGAAAATTAGGTAGAGTTTGGGGATCATTGACTTTTACAACTTTTTCAACCTCTTTCTGATCAATACCGTTCTTTCTAGCGGAGCCTCTAGCTGCCTTGTCTTGCTTTTTTTTTTTTTGAAACATAGTCTTAGAATAAGATCACTTCAGAGCATCTCCAGGGGCCGAGGAATCGTGGAGTTAAAGGCAAACCAGCTGATAGATCAAACCAGACTCACTGCTGGAATCGGCCTCATCATTGCCTGAAGAACCAAGGAAGTTTCTTTGCAATCCAAAGAACCAAAACCTGGTTTACACCTGGATTATCAGCATTGTGAACACCTACCACCATTGACTCCAGATGGGTGCAGTCTTTAGGAGGCTCTGCTGCTGCTGCTGCCCTGCTGACGCCGACACTGACGACGATGATGAAAAGCAGCCTTTAGTACCGTAAGCAGACAGAAAATCACCTTAACACATGAGTATTGTTATAAAAATGTACTTTATAATTCCAGTAATTGTTTTGTGTGTCACATCTGATTATTTACATGAAACCACTGCATGAAAGTCTAATATTAACTGTTTGTGTGTGTTGGCTGACACAGTCAGGATCCGTTGGAGTATTTTAACCGTGAAGTCCAGAAGCGTCGCGATGAGGAGACCAACCTGTGGAGTGAGCCCGGAGACCCGAGCCACTCGGAGAGACAAGACGACCGGGTCCTTTACAGCCTGCTGCAGGCCAGGAACAAGACCCGCATGGGATCCACGGTACGTGAGGCAGGATTTTAATAGCTCTGACTGGTGCAGAAAAGGTTTCAAATGTAACTACACAAGGAGAAAAGAGTCAGATAAGTGCACAAGATGAAAAAAACATGAATGATAAATCATCTTTAGCTGTATAAAATTGTGATTAGTCATTCATACCAGCTATGATGCAGCAGACAGTGATTAAATGATCTGTTTACAAGAGAGCAGACTAAACACTATGCGTAAAGAAACAGTTTTCCAAGCTTTTTCATTTTCTAATTCAGGGCTATCGCCGACTAAGTGTTGACATCGAGGCCATGAGAGATACCCGTCGAGAAGTCCGAGAAAAATGGAAGACAATCCTGGAGAATTTAGGTAAAGCTGGGCAGAGGAGATGGGGTACATATTCTGAATGCAGAAAAATCTGTGATGGTTTCCCTTTCTTTCTTTTAGGTTTCATGGCAGAGGCAGACTCACTGCTCACGGTGTCAGCTGGAGCCTCAAATGACCGTATGCGTAACGCCCCGGCAGCACGTGCCCTGCTTCATACCCTGCACACTGAGACGTCCATCTTTTGCACCAAAGAACCGCCCCCAGAAAGATATCTACTCATCCTGGTAATCTTTGAATAGCTGCAGCTCTTGATGTGCATGCATTTACACACAAACACTTGACCACCATGCCAAATTTTTATGGACCAATTAAGCAAGAGACTGAGCTGTAGTTGTGTTGATGATATGAAAGGTTAGCCGGGGTAGCTCGCACCACTGAAACAACATCTCTGCTGGGACTAATTATGTTTCCCAAAAGTTTATGACACAAACGTTTAATTAGTTATGAAAGAGGTGGCGCTAACTTGCACTATAGAAACAGGAACTTTCTGCTAAGTGCAGAAGTACCTCCAAAGTGTCTATAACAGGGGTTCATGAACTGTTAGACTGAAGTGTGTGACAGTCACATGTGAAACAGGAACTCTGCTGGATCCAACAATGGCTCCAACAATTGGTCATGGTTTAGAAGTAATGCTCCTTTTTGTGTCAAGCCACTCCCACTGCCACGCCCCCTTTTTGTTAGTTTGCATGAACAGTTGATCAGCTGTCCTTTGGCTCATCAGCAACCGTCTCACAAAATCAAAAATCAAAGACTGTGAATCTCCCCATTTTGGCTAAGTGGCATAAAAACACACATCTTCACAGTCACACAACTTTATGTTTGTAGTCCAAAAAGGTCAACCACACACAGCTTTGTTATTGTTTAAGGCTGCGAAATTGCCAATCAACTCTATTTGATACAAAGAGGCAAACTTGCTTTGCAACCAGAAGCAAATTTGTTATTCGCCCCTTTTCTACACAAAGAATTGAAGTGAATAGGAGGCGATAAGTCACCAATATTAAATTCCCAACCCAAAATGTTGTTGTGTATACTCAATCTTTGTGCTCCAGGTCACAACAAGGCTTACTTTCTTCAACCCCTTGCAGCAGTAAATAGGTCGAACTGCAACTAATTTTGTTTTCCAAAAATCAATTGAGTGCCTGTTGCTTGTATCTCTACGGTTCGAGGCATAAACTCAGGATGAACCTATGGTGAGTCATCTCACAGTTTGGGAGGAGGTGTTGGGTGAGCTGTCGTCCTTCAAACTTTATGTACCAGATTACTCCTTTACAACAAGTATAGGCGATATCATAATATCGCCTCTAGAGGTCAATAAAGGCTTATCTGGTCCGTCTAAAATTTAGTTTGTTCTAATTATCCTTCTGCAGCTATCATTTTAATTGGTCAAAACCAAAAAATGAATCAAGATTCCTCCAAAGGTTTAGATCATCTGGAGGAAATCCTATTCCTGTGGCGCGATGGAAGACACCCATATTCTGACAATAACCACATTCACTTTCACTGCTTTAACCACTTGTTTTTCCTTCTTTTCTGTTTCTTTCTCTCTTCATAGGATCGTCTCCTGTATTTAGATATAGCTGAAGATTTTATGGCAAAGGCAAGGCGCTTCTATCCTCCAAGGGAGGACTCTGACGAGGAGACGCCGGGCCTCGCCATAAACCTGCCGCTGCTGCTGGCCAGGATGGAGGGGGCCATGAACGGAAGAGGCAATGCGGATGAGGATGATGAGGAGAGCGATGGAAACATGAGTGACAGATCTTAAGATCTACTGGCTGCAATAATAATGCACACAAGGCAGGGGGCAGTAGTCATCAACCCTGGAGACCTGGGTGACAGAAATGCATACCTTCAAGTGTCTGTTGCTGCTTCTTGGAAGTTTTAGGCTCTGAACAATTTATCCTCCCCCCCACCCCCCCAACTGCACCACTTGTGTCTTATTTTCTGGTCAAAATCTAAAAGGGCTTTGCAGATTCTCTGGTGAATGTTATGGTGGTGTTAAAAGTCTGTGTCTCTTTTTTTCTGTCCACCACAGAGTTTTATCAAGTTCTTAGCCTGTTCATTGTTCAGCTGTTGTGAACCTTCAGGGTAATGATGTTCCTGTGAGCAGAGCCTCTTTATGTTTTGTCCTATGACCATCAGCACACATTTCATTTCATCACATGATCGGTAACAACACTGAATAAATAGCCCAGTAATCTGATGTGTGTTTATATAATTGGTACTTTTAACTTTCAAAGTCTGCATTTAGTTTCAAACATTTCGGATAACAGCAGATGGAAATACGATATAGCTAGTCCAGTATGTTGAACCTTTTAAATGGTTTGTGTATGTGACTGTTAGGGGATGCATGGGGATGTTTTGGCCTCCAGTAATTTACAGTAAATGTGAAAGATTTCTAAGCTCATGTGGAAGTTTGTGTCCCGTTATGATGAAATAAAGTTCCAGCTAAATCCTGTTTCACGTTGGTATGATGCCTTCCCTGGGGGTGCCTCGTGTAATTTAGTTTCCATTTACTCACAGATCATACAAAGATGTAAAGAAGAAACTGCATGGCTTTAAGCAATCTGGAACTGACGTAGGATTTGCTGTGTGAGGGTCAAGTGAGCTGTGTGGCACGAGAGCAACATTCCTTTAAAGTGAAACACAAGGGTCTTCTTTAGTTTGTTTTTCCCTCACGTGGCCTGTCGGCTGTGTACCCATGGTGGGTTTACAATCCGATCCGCAGACATGGCTTAAATCCTGGCCTGGTGCTGACTGTACGGCGTCTGGCCGTCCCACTGGGACCGGACCGGGTTGCAGGATGGATGGTGGAGATGGTGTTTTGGTGGTCAGCTGCTTGCTGTTGTTGTTGTTGCTAATGTTATGTAAGAGAAACACTCTGCTGAGGGCACATGTCTGAACACGGCACCAGCCTGCTGGCACACTGGCTCACACACACACACTGAAATAGATGGTAACACTTGACTCTGTGGTGCCAGTGTGAGGCACAAAAGCCAAGTAGAAGATTGTGTGCAGGAATCGATGGAAAGTTAACTTTCCCTCAGATTCTTCAAACAAGCACTAGCTTTCTATGCTTTGTCAGAGGATAAAATAACATTTCTTTTAACGACTAGACTGAAGTAGCCAGAAGGTCAGTCTACTGAACAATGTCACTAACTCTTACCTGAGTATGTGTGCAGAAGTCGATCCTCTACACACATGTAAATGTACAAATTCTACAACTTGATTTCATTAACTCTTTCAGTAGATAATGACGTCTTTATAGCTTGTTATTGAAACAGAAATTCCTTATAACATGGATTACAATTACAAATGTTTCAAATATCTTTACTATGAAGCATTATTCACAGAAGTATCTGAACAGGGGGATGTTTGTTAATTTTCTTAATAAACATAAATTATTAAAACATGCATCAAGATAAATAAGATATCAGAAAGACAAAACAAGACAAAATCATATGATTGAGCAAATAAAAGCACAGTAGGGCTAATAAAAAATCATTTTAAGTGATAATAATGTCAAACAACAGAATTTGTAAAAACTGTAAATAAAACAAATACAAATATATGAATATCATACCATCACCTAGAATAATTCCACCACTTTGGCAAAAAAAAATTTTCAATATTCAATAATATTGTAGATACAAAGTTATAATATTAAACTAAATGAAACTATGTCTACAAAAGTAAAAATCAATGCGTGATGGTTGAACTTATTCTCTTTGAACAAAATAAAACCAAATAAGTGCCAATTTAGAAGGTCTTAGGTAAATAATATTGAGAATAAATATGAAACAAAATCCTCAGGTAGAGCTCTGTCTTCCCAGATCCATTCTTCTGTCACGAAAATAATAATGATAATAACCATTAACTTGCGTTTTCACATCATTTTGTCTTATTTAACACATTTAATAGACCCCTGACGGGCCCGGGCTTTATCCAGCATTTACCCTTCTCCCCCCTCTCCCTACCTCCCTCCCACTCCTCGTCTCTTTCTCGGTGACAGCTCATTTAAATGTCACTTCCCAGCAGCTGTGGCGGAGCTGTTACGCAACACAAAGTTCCTCCTGGCCGGGCGTGGCCTGCTGCTGGTGGAGCGATGAGACGGGGAGGAGGGGGGTAATCACGGTGACAGGGCTCACCTCATCCTGCTCACCTCCACAGACGCTCTGCACCCCTGGCTTTATAAGCATAGCATGACTCACCCACAAACAGCGAGGAGGTGGCTGCCATCTGATGTCCTCAGGTCGACTCCAGAATTATAACTAAAACACGGTGTACTATCTGCTCTAGTTTACTCATCGCTCAGTGTCTAAAAAGATATGATCTCAAGGACCTTGCGTGGTGACTTACTAGGTTACTGAAATGGCATCTCACTGAAGGCATGACCCGAAGGATGCCTACGGTGCTCTTGCTCCCTGTTCCCTCTCTGACACTGAACAATAATTTACATGTGCAATGTCACTCTGCTGAGAAGTGACAGAGAGGAAATTGAAATATTGTCGTACTTGACAGGCAGAGAGAAAATAGCATTTAACTGTTACATAGTGCTTGACTAGTCACCGGAAAGGAATGTCACTCATTTACGCTTGAATATAGGCGGTGGAACAGCCATACTGTAGATTAAATGTCATAATTTGGCACAGATTCAGCAGACTGCATACTTTTATTCATGGGAAAATGATGATAAACACATTTAAAGACGGAGTGATTGAATCATTATACTTTATGTTCTTGTGTGCGTGATATCTGATCTTTGTTATCGGATGATATCAGTACCTGAAGTGGATGAATGAGTCAGAGTCAGGGACCGGTAGTAACATCACACCAGCAGACAACTGTCAGAGGTTAGTGTGTGTGTATGTGTGTGCGTGTGTCACAGCCGGTAACCTGAGTTGATTACGGCTTGCGTGGCGCTCTGTCAGCGAGGTAATGAATCACTGGGGATGGAGCTCTGACTGCTACTGTGAGGCAGCGCACTGTAATGGCATTTAATGAGAGGGTCTGATGTTGCCACAGCTGTTGTATGAACCTCTTCTGAACTGTAGGCCTATTATGATTTCCACAAAAACTGTCTGATAATGCAAATAACAGTTTATGTAAAACCAACAAGCATTTCCGACCATGACTGAAAGTGTGTTTTGGATGTTTTCTAAATCATACAAGCTATTAAAATGAAACACAAAACATTTCAGAGAGTTTATACTATACTTAAAAAGCCACCATGATCATATAAATACCAGCTGGCGCTTTGGTAATGATAAAATTTGGAGGAAATGAGGATAGTATGACCGCGCATTATTTTTGAGAGCAGTTATGACCCACAGATATAAACACGGCCTCTGATTGGTCGATGAGTAAGAAACACAGCCTCTGATTGGTCGACGGACTCAACCGGAAAGCATAATGCCAAGCTAGCTGACGGCTAATGACAACAACGACTGTTTTCAACACGGAAAAAGTGGATATAAGATATTAAATGTTGAATTTATCATTATGGATTTATTTTCACAAAGTTTCCAAAAAAGAAACCGATGTTCAAGGCTGGATTGCAAAGTTTCTGAACGGGATAGGACCCCACCGGAGCAGCCATTGAAACAGCAGGACAGCTAACGTTAGCTTCTGGGCTAATAAGTAAGTCTCTCACTCGCAGATATTTATTATTCCTATAACAGCTATATGAGATACTTTAGTATCTTATAAAACCCCAATAATATAGTAGCCAGTGGTGGAAAAAATATTCAAACGCTTACAGTCAGAACTTACTGATATAAATGTACAGAAGTATTAGCATCATAATGTACTT
>CAFUXE010000432.1:255188-272510 GCA_903364295.1 Serranus cabrilla | reverse complement strand
AGTACTCGCTATGAGGAATGGCCCAACTGAGATCGATATATATATAAATTGCAAATATTTTAGATTATTTGTATCGATGCATTTAGGTTGGCAGCATTTAATTTGGATAGGGCTAATTTTAACTACTTATGTTGAAAAGTAACAAGGCTGGCAGCTAAATGTTGTGGAGAAAAAAATAAATAATAAACAATGTAAATTTGCACAGGAAAAAGATTCTGTTTATACTCTGTGATGCTTTGTTTACGCGCTCTGATTGCATGTAGCTTCATTAAACAAATGAATTATCTTTTTGTTATTAATTAATGAAATTACATTTGACAGTCTGTGGTGGTGGTGCCCTGTGTTCCCAGTGTTTAGGTCAGCAGGATATGATGAGCTGCTCAGTAAATATCTCTAGCTTTTCACCTTTTATCCCCCAGGGACAGATGTATTGCTTCTAATGCCTACACATTTAACCTACGTGCTTGAAATAACCTCTGTGTATGGAAAACAGCTGCATCATTGTTATCTTTCCACATTAACACTTGCTGCTCCTTGTACATCAAGACCAAAACCTTATTAAGATTCCTCTTTGAAGACTAAACCTGTTGTGTGTGTCTGTCTACATGTTTATGTAATCTCCAAACAAAGTGTCTCCCAAGACACCGCAATCCCTTCTGAGGGGGGACGTGTTGGGCTGAGTGATTACAGAGGACACTGGGTGTACAATTTGGGAATCAGGGGATTTTCAGCCCAATTACCCTTAACCCCTCCTCAGAGTTTGGGCTTCCAGCTCCCCGGG
Organism: Serranus cabrilla; assembly: GCA_903364295.1. NCBI lineage: Eukaryota > Metazoa > Chordata > Actinopteri > Perciformes > Serranidae > Serranus > Serranus cabrilla. Next base: position 271,729 of record CAFUXE010000432.1, on the reverse strand, counting down.
AATGAGACACGGAGCTCTTGGTGTTGGATGTCAGTGTACACTGATTGTAGAGTGACAACATGGATCAGAAATAGCAACAGTACATCTATAAAAGTCGTGGACAGACCCGAGCCCAGACACAGACAGCACAAAGGGAGAAAGAGAGCCAGGAGACAGAGCCAGCTGAAGCATCACTGTTCCCCCTGAACAAACAGCCACAACACCAGACTTTAAGACTGATCAGCGAGAGCCATTGGAGGCGATACACCCGAGACAGATATTCCCACAGCAGCAGAGATGGTGCCAATCTGTACAGTCCTGGAGAAGCGTAACGGCGTGGTGGTGGGAGCTGAGCTGACCTGCAGCGTACGGGAGGAGAACAAGGCGGACAGGGAGAGCTACAGCGCTGACTGGAAGAGTGTCAGTCTCAAGACTCGACCTCAGGAAAGGTAAAAGCTCAGAGAGCAGCCAAAAACATTCGACAGATCTTCTGAATGTGGTCAGCACTGAATAAGAGGAGAAACATTTTTATTTCTTCTAATGACATCCTAGCTGTAATTTACCATCTACAGTTCCATCATCAGATATAGATTAAGATGTTCTTGATAATCTGATTGGGAGATCTTCATATAACTGTTATTGGAAGGTAGTTTAAATAAGCATCAGAGCAAGTTTCTAACTTCAACTTCTCTCTGATTCCCTCAGGCAGACTATGAACATGAATGATGACTCTCGCAGGGAGACCCTGTCCCGGCAGTGGCAGGCCCGTTCCCTGACACAGATCTGCCCCTCTGGTGTCTTCAGAGTGGGCACTGTGGAAAGAGGAGTGAGGGAGCACCAGCTGCTGCCAAAGAGAAAAACCCTCCCCTTGCCCATCTTCACCCCCGCAGAGCTGGGTGTCAGGCTCGGACGTGGAGCCCCGCACACCGAGGAGGACCTGCAGCCCTTCCCCATCCCAGACGGAGCCTGTCCCAGCAAGAGGACCCTGGACGAGATCACAAGAGACCTCCCCCCGGTCAAGCCGACCCTCATGGAGTTCGTCAAAGCGCCCAGAGTTCTGGGTCGCTCCATGTCTCAAGAGGCCCAGAGAGGGTGAAAAAGAAAAAAGAGAAAGAGGGGATGTTAGGGAGAGACGAGACGGGTGATGGTTGGGAAAGAACAGTCATTGAGCTACATGTGTCAGGAAAGAGCATGACAAGATATATATAGATTAATCTCTAGTGACGTTCATCACAAACCGTAAATACTGTAGATCTTTAGCACTCTCTGTGTTTCTTAGCGAGCACAGCAACAGTGGTGAAATTTGTGGTGGTCAGTGGTATTAAATATGGATATGTGGAGTCATTGTGATGGAGAGGCAGGGTGTGTTCTCAGCTGTGCCACGGGGCTGATCTCCAGCTGGCCTCACCATACCTGCTGATCTCTCTCACTGCGACCCAAATATATTTGCCTTTACTTTGTTTAAAAAGTGGAAATATCTTTGTTAAGGTAAATGAAAGTGTGCTGGAGGTTATCATGGATTATACCTGTAGTAGGTGGTGAAGAATGCAATGATGCAGAAAGTGACAGATGGAATATGACGTGCAAAGGAAAGAGGGAGAGTCAGAGAGGGGAGGGGGCCTCGGAGTTGGTCACCATCCAGGTCTGCTTCAAGCTCTTGACAGTCTCTGATCTCTGTGAAGAGTACAGAATGCTCCGGCATGATCGCACACTGCAGCTGTACATATGAGTGTGTGTGTGTGTGTGTGTCTGTTGACACCTCTAATGAAGAGGACTTATAAAACCTCATAACCTTACTGTGTATTATCCGATATAGTAGAACAGATGTTGTATTAGCTGAGATGTTGTGAATGAATTTGAAATTTGTGCAATGATGAAATATTTTTTCCTAGATATTTATATTTTTACTAATAAAAGCTGAACAGCTCTTCATTCCTCTGTCGCTGTGTTTTCTTTACATGAACGCATTGTCATCATTTAATTTTGTGGCACAGTATAGGTTGGGTGAATCAAGCAATGCTCGGAAAAATGAAGATCAAATATTTAACTTAGTGACAAGTAAATTTCAGTGTATTGCAGCCTGGTTTACAAGGATTCTGCAGGCTATAAGGAAAGTGTCATAACTCTAATAACACGGTCTTGCAGCTTTCGGGCAGGCATCACTATATAACACTTATAGATTGGATTACATTTTTTTTTTAAACCTTGGGGATATTTGTGTTTGGACAGAAGAAAATGTGATACAGCAAAGAGAAGAGGGGATAAATATTAAAGTTATAAACAATAAATCCAAATAGAAAAAGATAAATATGTGACTAACAGCAGCAGTAAAACACGCTGAGAGAACATTGAAAGAGACAGATCATTATGGAAAATAATGCATTCTGGGAGGCACCATGATGCCAGACAGGCTGAAATAAATAGCTGGGGATCTGTCACCCATAATTTGGATACTGTGACAGTGTCCTCCACCCTCTGAACAATCTCCACTTCACCACTTTACATCCCTCATTTATCTTTCATGTTCCACCACCTGTGTTTGTTTCCAACACAGAACGCACTGTTCCCCTGTCAGTGTGCGGAGCGTTACTGGGTGCACTGCACCACCTCCTCTTCATCTAACACTCTGAAACTACAAGTGCAATCTCATTTATCAATGATTACTTCTTCCACTTTATATCCCTCTTAAATCTCATTTTCCTTCTGAAAATATTTGTTTTTTTTAACCCCTTGTGAATTACTGTCCCCCTCTCTCTCACTCACCGCTCTCACTCTGTGATAGGCAGCGTGTGGTGGTTTGATATTAATAGCTGGGTAAACATTGGAATTACCCTGGAGACAGTGCAGAGACAGCTGTATTGGCACGTCCTTCCCATTTGAGCTCTTAATCCTAGTGTTTTATCAGAGATTTGGGTGAGCTGCCTTCACCCCCTATCTTTAAAATTACCCTGCTGAAGTCCTGCGCTCCCTGTCCGTCACAGTACAGTACAGTTCAAAATCCAAATAAATCTCGGAATCCTGAAACTATTTTTAGTGGATGCCAAGAAATGTAGGAATAGAGATGCAGTGTCACAGACAAATCTCTTAAATTGACATTGAAATTCTTTCCTATGACTCAGCTACATGGTGCTCGCTGTATTCTCCCATTTGGCGTCAAACTATCTGCTGCTGCGAGCAAGTTAATGCAACCCTGCAAAGAGTTGGATTCCACTGAAAACCATATCCAAAATATTAAATTGTATTTGAGAATCACACTTTTTTAATGCAATATTCTGCTGCTTTTACAGTTGTCACCTGTAGAGATTACGTAGCATGCCTCTTCTTATCCTTCCAGCCACTCATCACGGTGTATTTAAAGACCAGGTCACACAGTGTTACACAGCAATACATCCTAAGTGTTGTCACACTCTTGCTAAGTCTTACAGTGGTATGTAAAGACCTACATCAGCACTATATCATGCAGAGTCATTGTACATGTGTGTGAATACAGGAATAAATCTTGCTTGTGGTCTATTTGCCATTCAATTTAACACCTGTTGCTGCCCCCTACTGGATCATTTGGGTAATGCAGGTTGGACAAAGTAAAGGCATAAAGATGCAATTAACATAACACAATATCATTATTATCTATTGTAAATGAACATAAAATACATGTAATTGCAATAAGCAAGAAAATGACAAATGTAAGCGTGAATTAATTATCTTGAGTGAAGAAAAGATATTTGGTGAGAGAAGTAATAATCAGACTCTCTTCTTCTCTGCTCCTGCCTCAGCAGCACTGTTGTTCCCTATGAAAGAAAGAGATTAAAAATGACAGAGCTATAAAGCATCTGATGAACTCATCTCTTCAGCCATTCATAATCAACAGCACCATAATCACTAGCAGCTTCCCCAATCAGTACCCTTCTCATCACCGTTACTGTGAAGCTGCTCTCGTGTCACACAGCTTTGGAGGGTCCTATATATCTTTACGGGAGCAGGCTGTGTGAATTGGCCGTTGGCTGGGTGTTGCAGTGTGGTTAGTTTTACCTGCTGCAGGTGTGATGTCGGCTCTTACAGTGTCAATGTGGCTGTGTGGGGGAGCTGGCCTGATCAGACAAAACACAGAAATATAAAACAGCGTGTCACGTCTCCTGGATGTTTATGTAGTTCTTAAAAATCACAATAATGGACAAGCTATATAAAATAACATAAAAAGAAATGCATGTTATTATTATGTTGATATTTGCTTGAGCATTCATAATCAGTTTTCGGACATGCATGTGTTTCAGTAACAAGTTCAAATGTATTCAGCAGTGACCTCAACCAAATATTTCCTGAATGTGTTGATCACATCTCCACACTGGTCAGGAGGAATTTTAGACCATTCTCCGTACAAAATGTGCTAATTATATTGGTATTTCAGGAATGTCTTTCATGAGTGGCTCCCTTTAGTTCATGTCACAGAAGCTCAATTAAGGATTGACCTTAACCATTCTGAAATATCACTTTTTTCATGTCATATTAAGAACATTTTCAGGCTACGTCCTCCAGGTTTATTGAGCATCAGGTGACTGACATCTACCCTCAAAGTTAAAGTTGTAAAAAGTATTTTTATACGTTTGGATGTATTGTTTTTCAATGAGTAATGTACCACTAATCCTATTTTAATGTTGTTTTAAGGCTATATGAGAACAAGATCTCCAAGCACAGTCTGGTAGACATTAAGCATTCCATGCCATAATTGCTCCCTAAACACCCTAAAATATCTAATAAAATATGTTTTGGTGAGCTGCACTCACGAGCTCATCTGATATGAAATGAAATGTCTTAAAATAGATTTCTAGCACATTTCTTGCTTAATGTTTGCAATGTATTAATAGGATCAAATCTACAACATAACACCCAAATTTACTAAATGTAAAGCCCTTCCACACCTACAGTAATTAACACCAGCTGTCTTCAAAGCATGAGGAGGTTTGAGCTATTTTAGGAACCATTTTCATGGAAGAATACACATCTGCTCAATACAATGGAGCCTCTGTAGGGAACATGTCCCTTCACTTTTAATCAAAATCTTATTGATTTGCTCTGTCTGTCAAAACGAGATTCTTGAGCCTGCTATAAAAAAACATCTTGGACTGTTGATGATTTGATATAAATTGGTTTCTGAGGAAAGTTAATCTGATTAGTTGACAGGATTATCCTTTCTGTTTGAGAGTAATGAATGTGCAGATGACTTTTTACTGTATCTGACAGTTAATTCTCTGCATCACCAGGCAAAGCCCCACCTGCTGGCAGCAGAAGAAAGTGGATTTAGTGGGACTCAGTTACTTAGAAATTAATGTAATTCTGGATTACATTAACATGAAGCATTTGTGGTTGCTGCTGTTATTTAATACCATTATTCTACAATTTTGGATCCTTGGCTGATGGCATATTTTTAAAATAGTGTTTCACTGAGCTCCAGAGGACGCTACATACACTTACAATGACTACATTAACATGCACATACTATTGTGGTTTTTGCCCTCATTCCATAAAAAAACATTATTCCTTCTTATCTGTTGACATGGGAAATGATAATAAATATTCTAGTTCACATGCAGCCAAGCATACTCCATCAAAAAGTTTTTTTTTCCACTGGTGGCGGACATGTTCGACCCTGCACAGCATCCCTCTTGCATTCCTTTGACCCCCCTCTTGAAAAGGTTGGTGTTGCAATATTTGCCCCTATTGATATTCAAGTCTTTCATAATGTTTAAAAGTAGGTGTGTATCTCCTTCCAACCAGAAATGTTGGCTTTTCTTTTGGGCATGCATCTCTACCCTGGTCTTACCAACACTCCGTCCACATATGCTCCAAGGCCATATTCAGGATAGTGTTAATGGAATTAGCTGTTTACACTATTGTCATATTTGGAAAAATTGTGGAATATTAGTGTGCAAGCAGTGGTGTAATGGTAGATGATACGAAGGAGAAAGTGAGAATACTCTCCGGTATAGTCAAATCATTTGACTATACAAGTGGATGGCACAGATATGCCAGTCGACTACCGGTGACGTCATTGGCTGGTAGTTGGCAGCCGTTAGTGTTTCTTTAAGAAGATAGTAACTGCCCGTTAACTGCCGTTACCATGTAAGTGTATATGTATTATCAACTTTACGGCTTTTAAAGTACTTATTTTCAAGTCAAACTGGAAAATTAAACACCTTAGTGTCCTCGGTGGATATTGTTTTAAGACAGACCGCTGGTGAAAATTAGCAAATTCAATGCTCAGTTCGTTTCCGGTTGGAAAAAAAAACGGCTAACGTTAAGTGCTAGCTTGTCGAAAAAGTTTTAACTTCCGGTGTGTGCTGTAGGTTCGGAGGGGATGCGGGTTTGTTTTGGTCAAGAACCGACTTTCAGGAACTCAAACTTATTTCTGAGAGGATTACCAAATGTGACAGCAAGACGAAAAGAGCGCACACAAAAAGTGGAGCTGAGCAGCAACAGGTATGTGGTCTGAATATCTCCTGTGTTGTGAAATTTCGCATAAACATACGTCTTAATTGAATAATTGTGTGATTTTATGGTTTTGCGTGTATCATAAGTAGTTTCACGCAACAATTTTCCACATAAAACTCCAGTATTGATTTGTAATATGAAATGTAATGGCCATGCAGGAGCTCTGGTCACCTGTCTCCGTGTGGAGGAGTGGAGGTGGGTTTGTTGGGGTCTTGGTTGACCGCTGTGGCCTGAGGCAGGAGCCAGGTAGGGTAGGACAGGTGAGGGGCTGGCTGGTAATAGTGGTGGTATACCTCCGGGTCAGTCTCATTCTCTTGAATTATAACCAGATCTCTGGGAGTCTGACACTGTGGAGGAGAAAAGCACACCAGCTTTATTTTTGAGTGCAGAACTCAGATCATTAGAACAAGTTTTAGTCCAGTAACTCTGTATTTACTTTAGGGAAAAACAGGAAAATGCTTACATATTCATAATAAATGACAACAAGGTAGATTATTGACTCTGAAAAGTTTAATTTAAAACCGTCGTGCATTATTTGCACAGTTTACCAATTCAATTAACCCTATTTCACATTGGATTTTCAAAACATTAACAATGAGCTAGGAGGGATTTTTTAAATTATGGTAGCAATGATAAAACCAGTGTTTGTTTGTACATAATGATAATAATAATAATATTTTTTCCTGCACTGATTTAAATCAAGATAAAGGTGAAACACTCACACTCTGTTTCATATTGCAAGCTATGACCAAATTCATTTTAATTTAAAAGTCAAAGCCCATTTTAATAAAATCCAACTCAATTTATTGACTGAACTGACCATGATCCTTCTGATACCCACCGCAGGGCCCGATGGAGGACTGGTGTATCCAAATGAGCTGAGAGCCGACATGGTCATGTTATTCATGATGACCTGGTGCATCTGGGCATTCTGGATCATCATCAGCTCTACAAGGTCTGCATATTGAGAATATTACACTGTGATGAACCCCGTCTCACACACCCACACCCAGAGAACAATCAGCACTCTCTGATGGTCCTCTGATTGTCTTATCTATTTTATCAGCCTGCTATGTATCCTCTTCCGTCAGGGTCATTAACCCACATTGTGTCAAACTGAGGCGGTGAACGTGAGTTTTCTCCCCTTCCTGTCACACAGTATTTGTTGGGCGATGACTCACCTCGCAAAATTCTTTCACTTCTTTCCCGCAATATAAATACACTTTCTGACCAAGCTTCAGGAAAGTCAAATCTACTCATGATAAACCCGCTGTCATCTAAAAATGTGTTTTTCATAGCTGGTTATTTGAGTTTTATGAAATGTTTGCCACCCTGATAAATAATTAAATGCTTTCCAGGCAATATAAATTATCTCTCTGGGCATCAGCTGTTTGTTGGTTTAGTGATGCAACAGTCAGTAACTCGACAAACTTTATGATATTTCACCATCTCGAAGGGGTTATGTCAATTTCATAAATAATATAGCGATAATGTCAGTTAATGTTAGTCTGATGACTGAAGAACATGTCACTCGATGTCCCATGTGGTGGCTGGTTGGGCTGGATAAGCTCGGCCCTTATCTATCTCATGGACAACATTTCCTTTAACATCCAGCTGCCATTTCCTCTCTGGGGGGATTGTTTTGTCAGTTTTGTCCTCTTTCATGCTTTTGTCCCCATTTTTAAAAATTCAGCTTCTATCTTTTGCTACCATAACTAAAAAAAAACTTTAAAAAAACCCTAATCTGTTGTTATTCAGTACACGTTTGTTGACAGCTTAATACTTAAAGATCCTGAAGCTTGGCAGCAAATCTGTTCGTCACAGGCCTCCCATGGCTAGTTATTGTTGCTAATGTATATTGGACTGCAGATGTTCTAGGGAGCAGCTAAGCGAAGTTTAATTTGTGTCCCTGAAGATCAATACTTTCAACTCAAGAGAAATTTTGTGATTGTTGAGGTTATTTAGAGTGCACACAAGTTAAAAATGAAAATTGAAACCTCAACAGCCAGAGAGTCTGAAGATTTTTATTTGAAGTATACAACCTTTTTGGCCACTTTTCTACTTTCTCCAGACTTTTACCAAATTTTAAGCATTTGCGTCAAAATGCAGAATTGCAGCTTACAGTATATACCGACCCACAGGTTTGGCTTTTCAAATAATTCAGTTATAGTTTGAGCTCAGGAAAGTTAAAGTGACACAGTAGCTGGGTTTAGGCAGTCATTATAACGCTTATAACCCAAAATCCATATGCACAGGAACAAATGGTTGATTTTTTGGAACTGATTGCGTTTACAGTCACAAAAAAGGCCGCTGGAAGAGTTTTAACCTTTGAATATCTGAAATACATGAGCTTTATTTAAAAAAAATTGAATTATACCTTTGCAAGTTGTACACCGGGCTGACTAACACCGGCTGCAGCACTTGGATATGAATTTAACACAAACACACTCTCACAGGCAAAATCATGCACACACATTTTATGCAATTGTCCAAGCTCAAGGGTAGACCATAAATAATATATCTGAGTGCTTGCTAGCAAGCTGGTAATGTGACAGACAGGCAAGAACATCGGTGAGTGTGAAATCCTGAGATTTAGTTTGTGTGTGGTGACAGTCTGCCATACCCTCCTTGACGTGACCACCAGGGCTAATGGAAGGAGCAGCGCCAGGAGGCATCATGGTCGCTGGGAGCTGCTGTAGGATAGTGGTGGGCTGCTGAGGAGCCTGGGGAGGAGAGATGGGCTGTAATGAGGCTCTCTGCCTGCAGGCACAGTGGCTGAGAATAAACTCTATCTATACAGGAGGTGAAGCTCGACTCCACAGGAAGGGGAGGAAATATGAGAATTATCTTCCCATATGCAAACAATATTAAAAACATCACTTCTTGTAAAGCTGGAAATGATTGTATTATGACGTAAGACTTTGGGCTCAGAGAGAGCAGCAGGTTAGTCGTTAGAAGATTAAGAGCTTTAGCTGACAGCGTAATAACCACAGAAGCGTGAATGAGTGAAAATAATACACACTTACAGGGAATATCTGAAGAGCGTGAGGCTCAAAGTGTGGATAAATATCTTCTGTCCACGCCATATGTGAGAGCTTCAGCCGATATGACTTACAAGATGCTCGGTATGTAATTCTAACCTGTTTGCTGAGATGCAGAGGCACACAGTAGCAGGTTGCCAAGGTGCCAAAACACAAGCAACAGTCTGCATATGCACACACCCTCACCCACATAACACATACACACACCAAACCACACACACACTTCCTCCTTCTATGATCACTACATTGACCTCCAGTATGCAGCACAGGCTGTTTGTGTAATTAATCTCACTTTGGAAGCCAAAAGCAGAGCAGCTGGTAACTCTGAGAACTAAAACCACAATACATTGTCTATAAAAGTAACCACCCACTCTGGACTTTTTTATGCATTGCTGTTTTTCAACAGTGAATCACAGTGGATGTAATTAGTTTTTCATTACACGATCAAATGAGAGAAGAATCATCTCTTAAATGTCACAGTAAAAAATAGCCGCGAGTTCAATTAAATAAAACTTCGGTAGGTGTTTTAGTCTGAAATGACCTTACTTACTCAGATGTACAAGTCACCAGCTAATCAGCAACCAATTAGAAAGTAATAATAATTACGATGCTAATTAGATCGTCCTTGTTTTCCGGGTAATTTTAATCTGCATGCTGGCATTTCTAAGTACATTTTTTTCCCCAGCACTAAAATCTGGTGTGCAACAGCACTCTGAGACGTGTTTTATTCATATTTTTTTTATTTAGTTTTCACTTTAAAATTAAATAGATATTTTCCATCTTCCTGTCCAAGCATGTGAACACAGACAGACAGGGCGCTGCTCACATCATAGCTCGATTACATGATAAAATATTTACATGTTACCGAATGGATACAGTATTACAACAGCTGATAACATAGACTACATGTTTAATCAACAGCCCAGAGAGGAAACAGATATGTTTAGATAAGAAACTTGTTCATCTAAAGTGAGCAACACTTCATTGTTTACTATTTAGGATTTATTGGCGAAATAACAACAGTTAATACAATTCACAGCACATAATTGCAGTTGTAAATAAATAATGTTGTGGCCTTGTCAAAGAATATTGCTTCTACAGTCCATCTATTATATTTTTTGTTGATGTTCTTCTGGTTCCTTCTCAGTTTATTCAGTTTGCACATTTTTGTTTATTATTGGCAGAGTTAGTCAAACTTTTCATCCCACAGTGTCACCATTTTCAAAGAAGCACATGTAGAATTGTCTGGTTCTGACTCTAATGGGAATATTTAAATATATTTTGGGGTCCACATTAGTCGCCCTCTATAGTTTGCTCCCATCTGCAAGGATCAGAACGTAAAGCATGGTGCAAATTACGTTAATAATGCAGTTTACGCGTTCATTTATCGACAAATTTCAACGATATAGAAAGAAATATATTATATGATTGAAGTGATCATTTTGACAATGTTTGTCATCATATCGCCCAGCCCTGCTATTTACCTAAATGGTTAATTTACATACTATAAAACTGTAGCCAGCAATTATGGATATTGGATATTTATACAAACCATTTAAAACTCAGAATCAGCTGATTAATAGACCTTGTTTTAAACCTTTTTTATTGCTTATACGTCTAATAATTGCTAAAGGAGGATGAAGCAGTTACTTATACTTATAAGTCTTATTGGTTACAAGCATTTTTCACACACAGAATACGCTGTAGTTCATCCCTGGATGCAGCTTGCTTGCCATGATTTACCCCGAGTCTCCCCACAGGTGATTTTCAGGCATTAATATTTAAAATAATAGTGATGCGGCCACTGCTGTGCATTATGGAGTGCTCAGAATGCAACACAGCCAACAATCCATGTTTAATAGGCGGTTACAGCACGAGCGCTTCACCATGGCAGACGACACTAATTAGCACACAGTTTACATTCACTGTACCACTCTGTCTTCCAACTCTCCCTCCCTCCTCTGCCCTCCCCGCTCGCTGTCAGTGGAAGGGGCCTCTACACCCCCATCGCATCTTCAGCTCTGTAATTAAAACGCTGTAATCTGGGTGGATCGTCTCTATTTTTAAAAGCCCCCCTGTCATCGTGTGGGTATAGTGGCACAAAGAGAAGCATCAAGCGGTGGAAGAAGAAGAGGAGGAGGAGGAGAAGGAGGAGGAGGAAGGGGGGAGATTGGAACAACCGCAGCGGCAGGTGACGACCAACTCTGAGAGATGAAGGAACTAATAAACTGTGTTTAATTGGCAGAGTAGCCTAAAGATAATTCTCATCCTGCTATCCAGTGCAGCCCACGCACTTCACATCAACTTCGTTGGAATAACAGATTGTTTTTTGTTTTTTTATAGGAACAAAAAAAAAAGAGAAGTGCTTCACAGAAATAAAATCCATATCTCATGTGAATATTAAGAAATAATCAAGTCAAATAATCCCTGGACATCAATAACAGCATAAAGTACGGCTGGGCAATACTTCAATATCCTATTCATCTTTTATTGAAATCATATTGTAATAATATAATGCTGAAATTTTGAAAATTGCAGTAAAATGAAATGAAAAATTGTTAACCACATTTAAAAAGTTTTAAACAATGCTTGGTAACACCAATTTACGTAATGTTGCATACAATAACCATATTGCAGAAAAAGTAGAAAGATATTTTATAAAATGATGCATTACATGTAAAGGTTCTGCATTCAAAATGTAGCTAAAAGTAGAAAAAACAAAATGTAATCAAAGTATCAAAAGTAAAAGTACTCATTATGCAATATATCAGTGTCATATATCAATGCATTGTATTAATTCAATTGGTTGTATTTTAAATTTTCGGCCATGTATTTAGTTACATGCCATCACTGTCACAGTGAGACACATTTAATTATAAGACTGGTTATTGTAATTTTAATCATGATATTGATTTATACATAACCAGCCCTAAAATGAAGTAAAGTGAGGCCACAGAAGGTTACGATACATGCGTACTCTGAGTATCTACAGGTTATTAATAGAACATCTCAGGAACTATATATAAATATATATAAATGCATATATGACACATGTCAAATATAAATGAGACCCCGGAGCTTTCTGACACTTAAACTGCTCTCTATAAGGAGTATGCTGCTGGGGTATGATTAAATAATTTGCACTTCTCAGTAATATTTAATCACACATACACACACACACACACACACACATGGAAATGGTCCTTGGTGTTGGTTAAAGGCTCAGCTCATTGCATTAGGGATCATTTATTCATACCTCAGGGGTGGAGAGGGAAGGTGGAGCTGCATCAGAGAGCTCAGGGCATTAACCGCATTAGCTGCAATGGCAGGGCATCACACGTGGAGTGGGGAAAAAATCCTCTAAACTCAAAAAATTGCAAAAAAGTTTTTATGGCTGAGGTGGAAAAGTTGGTTGTGTTGATGAAAGTAAATTCCAACAAAGTGCAATGGAAACAGATTTGGGGAATAAATGACGGCGTACTTGAAGCATGACTTCAAACTGCTCTGCTGAGGAGCTGAAAACAGTCACAAACAGATTCAAACAGTCTTCTCAACACTCCACACAGATCTAATGGAACCTGCCTCACATTAATACATGAAACAAACAGAAATGTCATAGTTTCATCAAGTTTTCTGCATTGTTTCTCACCATGTGAGGTTGTGACTGGCGCTCTTTTAATTACACAATCCTGTTGCATCCTTCTTAGGGATGCCGGAATATGGATATTTTTCAGCCAATGCTGATTACAGCCCGACAGATATGGGATTTGTGGAGGGGGGGAAATTCATCGATAACCGATATGGTGGCGATATATACATTTTTTGAGCTGAAATGAAAATAGACTTTTTTTTGTGTGCTGATTTTTCACCATTCTGCAAACGTACCCAGAGAGCTACTTTCTCAAACATAAAAATATATTAAATTATATTTCACATACATTATTATATTGCCAGCCAATTCTAATAGTCTCTAATACTGATATGTAATAATTACCTGCTTCTCTTGGCCGATACCGATAAGATGACGGATAACTAGACATTGTCGTATTTTAAAGAGACTGTATTGGATGGAAACAAGCATTAGCATTAGCATTGTCTTTGGCCGATTTTCTCTAAATCCAGTTAAAATTTGCACAACATCTGGATGGAACCGAACTACTGTCGCACAGAACTTCTTCCAATGTCATTCCATTAGTACGCTGTTACGGTATTCTCTGGAGTCGCTGCTGTCAGCCGGAGATGGCCACAGTAAGCTGGCTGATTTGAAGTTAAAGCTGTTATCATTAGTCCATAAGTCTGACTCACTCTCACCCCCACCCCCCCGCACACACACACACCCTTCTTTGCCCCTCACCCCCTGCGGCATCAGCTCAAGAACATGGCCATTACCTTTCCCCGTTCCTATGGCAACACCACCCTGCAGCCCTTATGTGTTGGTAGCAGTGTGTGTGTGTGTGTGTATGTGTGTGTGTGCACGGCTGCGAGGTTTGTTTAGATAATGTCAGCGAGGACTACAATCAATTTTTTTAAGGTTTAATTCTTTCTCTTGCTGTCACTCAAGAAACACCATTCAACTCGGTCACAGGTTGCAGTCCAGTGAATGTTTGCGGGCGTCTTATAACTTTACCGCTGTGTTGTAATTGTTTTTAATTGATCCGTGCAGGTGTTGATTGCTAAATCTCTGATTACAACAACTAGAAAGTCAGAAAAGCTCGATTTGTTCTCATCAGGGGTCATCCGGTGTCGCCTGGAGCAGAGAGTTTGGAGCCGTCTCAGCGGCAATGTCCGGTCATGGTGAATGACATAATGACAATAAGGAAGAGATGAAAAGACGTGATATATAGAGAGCACAAGAGTGGCATGACGGAGCCGAAATAGAGTATAGGACGGGGCAGAGAGCGCGGATGTAATTCTCTCTTTGGCGATCCGCTGTCTGGATGAAGTAGAAAGAGAGCCAGAGAAGCAATGTGAGATAAGGCTTTGAATATATCTCCTCTCACTCCTCTCCTTTTTCTCCTCTCCCTAAGGAGGAGAGCTGACTGACAGACGCTCCCCACCACCACCACCTCCTCCCCCGGCTGTGGGCAAGCTTTGTATAGTGCCTACCACCAACTCGAGCCAATTAACACGTCTCCATGCACACTCTTGAGTTTATTAATACATAATAAACTAGTTAGACACGGGCACCAATTATCATGCATTCGGCCATTTAAATGTAAGTGGTCGGGGACGTGTGTCGTAGGCAGTGGGAAGGGTTTATAATGATGCTGCAGAACAGTGCGCCAGTTTATGGTCAATACAAGTGATTTACAGTGGAAATCAATGAGATGAGACACCCACCATCCCCTCGAGAGGACGCGGCCATTAGAGAAAAGCATATTAATGCGGCTCGCCTGGGAGAGAAAGAGCTCCCATTCTGCTGGATGTTTGCTTTTTGTTTATTGTGTGCTTGATTGGTCCCATGGTGATCGTATCCATCTAAGGCAGCCAAGCTGGTGTCATTGTGTCTCAGCTCCCTCTCCGCGGTGCTCCTCGCTGAATGCTGACTTAATCAGACTCAACCTGTGCCAGGCTCCCTTCTTGTGTTTTGATCCGACGTCCCCAGTGCCGAGCTGTCTCCTCGCCCTCGCTGGATCTGCGTGTGTACCCAGATGCGGGATTGACCCGGACGTGATCCTCGATTAAATGCAGAAACAGAGATGAGGGATGGTTCAGAGCAACGTATGACTCGCCATTCCTCATGAGAATTAGATTTAACCTCAGCGCCGAAGGCCTGCACAGACAATGAGCCTTTGTGGTCTCATGCTCCGTCTAAAACTTTCCTTTGGGTTGGAGGCTTATTAGATAATTTAATTTCGAATAGTTTATGATTTCCTCAATGAAATCATAAGCTATTTGTAACAGTGACTCACTCGCTGATGTACCTGCTCTGCCTTCCTCTTTTTCTCTCAATGCAGAAAAGCTTTGGAGCAGAATGGAGCTGTGGGGCCACCTGTGCTGCTAAAGATCACACTCACTCTTCCTCAGTTTGTTTTATTTTATTGCAGACATCTGTTCCTTCTGAATATGATTAAGCTCACATGTGAGAGCTGAACCTGTGAATACTAAACATGCATTTGCATATTGTTTGCAGTGACTTATACGAAGGTCTTTTAAAAGTGTAAAATCACTACCTCTTTGAGGGGACGGTTGCAGTTTATATTGTAATTTCAATGCACACAAATAAAATGAGAGTCCACATCCGTTAAGAAGTTCATAAGAAGGATGGTAATTAATTTCTTTTAACTACAGAGCTTTTGTTGTTCCCTGTTTTCACTGGAAAATTCATTTTCCTCTTATGTCACACAGCCACATTTCCACTTAATTTATTTCTAAACCAAACAAAGAACAACAAGAAGGTGACGGTGATAATTCGCCGATTATCACCATCTTGTTTTTCTTTAGAATCTCCCAATGAAAACGTTTGTATGAATTCAGCAGCACTGTGAGAGGAAGAAATGCAGGGACAGAGCTGCTGGAGTGAGAACACACTGACACACTGCTAGGTGAAGCTCAGGACAGGGCAGGTATAAAAGCACTGCGGTGCATCACATCACCCCAAAACTGCAGAATATGTCGAGGTTACAGCTGACGGCACAGTCCTAATATGAAATCAACAACAGTCACACTGGCAAATGATGCTTACATTCACGCTGAGAATATGTGCTGCACAGAAACACATTTGCAAGTGTGAAATGATGTAGGTGTGTCATTTTGCGGATGGTTTTCAAAATGCGTTAATTGAGTTAAGTGTTTACGCACGCGTGTGCGTGTGTGTGCGTAATCGGCAACTTCACAGTGTCGTGGGTAATGGAAAGAATGAGGCAATTTTGTTGTTTGTTGTTCATTTGCCTGCACATAATAGATTTATTTAAAATTTCATGAGTTTGAATGCAAGGACTGTCGACTCCCTGCTGAATTGGATGCGGCACAATTTGCCTGGGGTGATGTCGAGCAAAGGTGTGTGTATGTTTGTCTGTATGTGTGTGTGTGTGT
>CAFUXE010000432.1:242819-255162 GCA_903364295.1 Serranus cabrilla | reverse complement strand
TGCCTGTGTCACAGTGTTTTTTAGTGTTTTTTGGGGAAATTCTACCAGTTTCAATGGGCTCAAGTCAGCGTGGGGTCTCACTACATCTCTAAAAATGAATGGAATTGCTTTAAAAATGCAAATATTGTGGTTTTAGTGTCGATATAATGGAGACACAGACTGTCAGTTCATGAGAAATGGAAGCAAAATATATGATACAACTTGAGTGTAGATGCCAGACAGCGGCATCTGTGACACCTTTTTAAATGATTGCCAAGTCATACCGCTTTCTACTGTGTGTGTGTGTGTGTGTGGACCAAAGGGAGACAGACAAAAGAGAGTGTTTACATCCACTCACCTGTGTGAGATGGAGATACCGTTGCTGTTCCTCAACTTCACTGCATGCTTTGTTATTGCTCCCTCCTTTGAATACAGCACATCCCATTAGAAACAGATTGAACAGGGCTGAGAAAGGCCACCTCGTCCTCGTGGGACCTGCATCAGCATAGAGAATACATCTTTTGTGCATCTTGCTCCCTAATCAGAAAAATACTGAAGGATTTAAACACGCAGCGTCCCCTACACTAACAAATCTGCATCGTGACATATTAGGTTTTTCACTCAACAGTAAGCTTCTTGGAAAAGCTATCTTTATTAAAGTGAAGTGCTGAGTGCCACTAGTGGTTTAATCATCATTATATCAGTCATGTTTTCTTGGTTCATTATTTTCCATGAGGTCTGAGTTGTAAAAGGTCAGCGGTGACACATCCTGACAAGCAAATGTACAGTAGCTTATGGAGAGAGAGCGCGAAACAAAGCAAACCTCACATGTCGATTGGGGTGACGGGTTAACATGTTAACGTGTTGTTCCAGCACTGCCACTTCAACATTATCCTATTAATATCCTCCTCATGCACTCAGTATAATTAACTACATCTCAGCCTTGTCAGCCAGTCCAACTTGTGAGCTCATAACCGTACATGACTTCCTCTGTCAGAAGAACGCTCCGTGATTATTGCACGTCATTCAGTCAGCGAAGAGAGGCACCGTAATGAGCAGCGTCCATGTGTCCACAACAGATTGTGATGGTGCTACATGCTAACTCTTTAGCATATGCTCAGTGGTTGTGGGCGACTTGTGGTGCCTCCGAAGTGAGAAAATAAGAACTTTCAGCCAAGTTAGGAGAGAAGAGACTTCAGTGTAAGAAGGTGACAAGACATGCACAGAATCGGAGAAAAATCATGTATTTTAACTGCTTTTTAGCAACATTGTGGTCATCATTATATTGTAGTGACTTCATGAGCAGCAATTCAGCACCAGCAATGTTCTTCAATGCAACATTCAGTGCAGGAGGATAGAGTTGTGTCATGTTTGTTTTGTGCAGTAAGAAGTCGGGGCATGATGGTTTTACATATCAGCTAGTTAAAGGCTTGATATCAGATTTGTTTACATTGATTGATTCACTTTTCTGCTCCTGGATGCTGGTCTGTTTCTGCTGTTGGAGTCTTGTTGAAATGTCAGTAAGTGACATATTCTTCCTGTCACTGCCGTTTCTAGTCAATACACGCGAGGTCCGTGGTAGTAGCTGCTACAAGTAATTAACATTTGTCATGTTAATTGAAGAAATATGCCAATATGAGTTATTATGCCTGTTAGTCATCTTACAAACTTTTGTAGCTGCCTTGATGTTTTTCTACATTGTTTTCTGTTGCTATTTTTTCAGTAAGATGACGTCCCCGTTGTCATATTCTGACATCCCCGCCTACAAAGCTCTGGTTGTTTTCCATCCTGGGAAACAGGCCTCAACGAGCACAACACCAGATCTATTTGAATAGGTGAAAAAAAACACAGCAGCTGTACGCACCAACACGGAGGTTTGGAGCCAGGCTAACTTTAGCTGCTTGAAACTTTTGAGCCACCTGACAGCAGCAAAACAATACACATCTCTAAAACCTGCCATGTTCAACTGTACTCCACACTCATCACATTGACTTACTGTACAATATCTTTTTAAACTGAAAAGTTACTAAAGTGAATAACTGAATCATTAACCATCTTCTCTTCAAAAATAGCCAACGAGCATTCACTGATACATTTATTTATTTATTTTTTCACTCAGTGTTACATTGCAGGCAATTGCAATATGAGTCAACATATTGGAAGAATTTGTCATTTTTGCTTCATTGTCATTTGATGATAAATCTAACAAAAGTTTCTGGGTGTGATTTATTTTGAAAGGATTTTTCTTCTGTCTGTTAAACACAATTTGTAGGCCGGGCATCTCTGCAGCACCTCAATACTTAATTGTTTAATACTTTTAATGCTATTTCGACACTTATTTTGCCTTTTACACATTTTTCTCCTCCTGCAATTTGAATATTGCAACAGTCCATATTAAGATTTCATTTCATAAACATTTTTGTTAATGTGAGTCAACGTCTAGGCTTTAATTGCTTCCTGCCGTGCTCTAAAAACCTAAAGGCAACAGTAACTTAAATGCTTAAGATCCATGTATTAGTAATCACCAAGTCAACATGTTTAAGTACACTCTATTTTTCATATGCATGTGTAATGTGTTGTGTCTGGAATAGATTGTAAAGTTATTCTCAGCCGTTAAAAGTCTAATTATCTAATGAGTTTTATTTATTCATGTTGTTTTTCTCGGATACTTGTGGTTGGGGTCAGGATTTGCTGGTCTGTTGCACATCAGTGTCCAATGTGTGCACGGTGAATAGGCCCATGTGTGGATGCATGGGTGTGTTTGTAAGGATTCATCTACCCCAGCTCTCCTAACAAGTACTGAAATAATAATGAGAACATTGGTTGCTTCTGAGTGGGGCAGGAGAGAGACGGAGGGGGCGCAGGCAGAAAAGCAGAAGAAATGGAGGTGAAATTGAACCTGAAAATGCTGAGCTGGATACAATGGAGAGCTAATGTCTGACACCTGGAGTGACACTTTCTGTGGGTTTCCTGTCTGTCAGAAATAGAAGTCTGGAAAAAAAAATTCTGGAGAAAGAAAGACACTTTCAACACATTATGGGCAGTTTGTAGCTTCCCCTGCACTCTTTGTGTAAAATCCTTCAGAGAGGCTCTCTCAGTGCACACTTATTCACATTTACACGCTATCAGATAGCACAAAAGAAGAAGAACATGAGCTCTGGATGCCATACTTAAACTCTTAAGGGGCAGCGGGGGCCGCAGGGAAGTTGAGGGCGAGCCTGAATGTTTCTTGATTGCAGCTGGTCACTCTTCAGAGAGATCAGATTAAATGCTGTGAAGCCAATATGAGCTCGGCTTCTTGTCGACAAGATGGATAACTCAGCCGGGCCTCTCAGCGCCTCTCTATATAGAGCTGAATTAAATGCCACGCTGCTTCTACTGAGCGCCTAAGTATTAAGAGTGATTGTGCTATCTGAACTTACAGCTTCTTTTCAGTTAGAATATGTCAAATATTAATTTATGAGTAACTTCTTCAGCATTCATAAAAAATATCTTTAAATTTAAAAGTGCACCAGTGAGTTGCAGCCAATTAGATGATAGAGTTGATCAGAGAACACCTAAAAAGTCTGATTTAAGTTTCAAATAATTAAAAAAAGTAAGTGTAAACTTCTAATTCAGTTTAAAGTTGAAAATAAATCACAGTATAGGAGGAAAACAGTTTCATTTAAATGTTTGAAACAGCATGTTAATTAACAGATGACAACGCTTAATATGGTCATTTCAATGTTTTAATTGCATGCTGCAATTTCAAGTATTTTGGTACAAAATAATTCATGCAGCATCAGTGATTTCAAAAGTGCAAAACGGGTCCAAAAATCACTTTACAGATCAATTAGCGAGCATGCCAAACAGGACCAGAACCACTCCATAAAGCTAGGACGGAGTTTGTTGAAAAACGTGCAAGATTTCATCAATTAAAGTGTATTTACCAAACGAGACCAAGAAAAATACTTTTTATAGGAATACCCACATGTCCATTACGTCCACATAGTACACTGGCAGACGTGGAAGTATTAGAATTCACAATCATGCTTTTTGACAGTTTTAGAAACATTCATTAACAATCAGTTCAAATTTACAAAAGAAAGTAACTAAACAAAAAATGAGGTAACTTGTAAACATTTTCGTCACTTTGTTCAAGTTGGCAACATTAAATTCACTCAAAAGATTCAACAGATCGGCCCACGTGTAAACAATTTCCCGTGTTTTACGCACAAACTTTACGCACGAACATTGGTCGCAGGACTACTTTCCTGTAGTCGGTTTTCAGAAGGAAATGTGAAGTTTTGCATATCTCTCCTCTCTAAGACACACAGAGCGTCTTCGAGAAGTACATGCAGATGCAGATCTTGACCTGCGGGAGGAAAACGCGCACCAGATCCTCAAACCGGATCTCTGCTCAAGTTCTCCACAGTACCTGCTCTCCATGCTCTAGCTGAGCCCGATCATGACCGTCTCCACGTCTTTGGAGGGTCTCCGGTCCTTCACCAGGAAGTTAATCATGCTCTCCGATTTGATCATCAGGTTGCACCCGAGGAAAAATATACCGAACACGACAGTGAGTGACAACACGCACAGCACCGCGATCTGCACCACACGCATGACGAAGAGTTTGCGCTCGTCTTGCACCAGCACCAGAGACCCTCCGCCGTCGCCGGTCACCACGTTGTCGGTGCCGTTGCCGGAGTATGTCGCCAGAGTTCCAGCTAGGGTCTGACTCCCGTTAAACAGCGCGCCCTGGGTCACGTCGAAGAAGGAGACGTTCATGTTGCCTGGCGGGTTATCAGCAAAAAGACACGCGACTCCACAAGACAAGCACACAGTCTCACCTCAGAACCTGGACTCCAAGTGAAAGTTTGCGTCATGTGACTGTTAATATAAAAATAAGAAAAGGAACCCCCAAAACAATGTGCTTCTTAAAGTCCAGCTCTACAGGCAGCCTGGGTGCGTAATGACCACATCCAAATCACCGGGCTGCTACTGCAGTCAATCCGCGTCGCACCAGGTGCAGCCAAAAGTAAGTTTCTTCAAGTCAAAAGTGCGTTTTCTGACTTGAAGTGAGTATTGTTAGAGAGCGCGGAAGGTGCAAAACGTGTTTCCTCCGCTGTAATAAGACACAGTCCCTTTGCGTCAGTGTTCGCCTGTGAGCGCTTCTTTTGTGCCAAGTCTCTGGTGCGTTTTAAAGTGATGATGAGTTCCCCGTGGACCACACCACCACTCCTCACCAGGGGAGGCAGTCAGATGGCCTCAGATAATGCGCAGCTCCTCTGATGTACAGAAAAGGAAACAGAAAGAAAAGAAAGAAAACTTTATTTTAGCAAGTCTTCATCTGGGGGTATTTTATCAGACATTTTCCTCTTGGTTCTGGTGAATTCTTGCTTCTGGAGTAAAAGGAAAACTATTTCTGATTCAATTCAAGCATTTATTATGAGATGCACCTTTTACTCACCCAGTTCCCTTTTTTTATTTCTCTCGTCTTTTGTTTTTCAGGAAGCAATATGCCTCCTAAAAAGTCATCCAACAGGTGAATGTATTTCAAACAAGTGGCACTTCCTGTTACTCTAGTTTTTAAAGTACGAGTGAGACTAAATTACTTTTTAACATGGATGTTTTTTGAAGTGTGCTCTTTGAGACCCAAGGAGCACTCATTTATGCACATCAATAACGCCTGAAAGCCTCGCCAATATTGATTCAGGCATACATTAACTTTGAAGGCTTCTCATGAAAGTGTTGAAAATCCTTTTTTTTAAAACCTGAAAACATACAGTTCAGTTAAAATGAGTTGCAGGTCGTCATCTTCCACTCTGAGATTTATTTATAGAGTTTAACGTCTGTTGCTGAGGGAACTGTCACAGGGTCCCCGGGCGAGAGAGACCAATATAGGCACGGCGAGCTATAACTTAGAAATGAAGCCATGAATTAATAATCTATGATTGAACCATGGCAAATATTTATCAGAAATATTGGCTCCCCTGCTCTCACTGCGCCCTTCACACAGTGGCTTTAATGAAACCCCTGAACAGCAGACAGCTCCCTGTTTTTATCTGAGGTGTTATTCAAATATCGCTTTGTCTTTCAGGTGTTGTGTATCTGTCGCAGCTGCCCGGGACGCCAGCTCACTGAGGTGGAGATGAAACCCCCGAAACCTGACCTGCAAAGGAATATGAGCCTTGGGTAAGCATGATTCACATGATGTTTCAAATCATTACTGATTCTTATTACAATGATGGAGTATATGTAATGTTATTCTCCCTTGTCGCTCACATTCTTCTGCATGCAGATATGTTTTATTTTATGAGGTCTGAACTGGATTAAAATACAGAAAATGTGTTTATACTTCAGGTGACAGAATGTGGTATTTGCCCTCAAGTTACCTTTTGTTGTTGATGGTCTTAATTAACAGATGGGCTGTAACAATTCTCCAAATCCATGATTCAGTAAGATTTCTTTTAAACATTCCTTCAGCACTGATAGTTAAACGTTTTTTCTGTTTAAAAAGAAAGGTTATATTGTATGAAGTTCAACATAACTGCCATATATTTCTTTTTGGGAATGTACCTCAAAATTCCAATTTTACAGATCCTGCTTTTCATTTCAATAATTTAGATTAAAGCACATTTTTTGAGTGATTATCAATTTAGAATTTAAATTGTGACACTCCAGATGTGATCTCTGCATAATTCTACCCATCAACCAAAAGACCTCACAGGAAGTTCAGTATGATTTGTTTAAAAAAAAAAAATAGTTCTCCCTCTTAAGATCAGCATTTAGTGCATTACTGTGCTTATGAATATTCAGGCCGATGTCCTCCCAGGAATGAACCCTAATTTAAAATTGACATGTTTGCGAGATTCTCCCTTTTCCTGATGACTATAAGCAGACATCTACTGGACATCACCACAGATTGTTACTGGATGAATGCATTCTTGCCTCGTAAGTTAGAAAATTACCCCAAAAGGCCATTTTGTGCTGCAGGAAAATGATCTGTCAGATCTGTCCGAGTCTGTGCTTTAAAATTTTAAACATTTCAAATTTATGAAAATATCTCTGCAGATTTTAATGGAAATGTAACTGCTGTAGAGAGGAAGAGGTGCTATAACAAAGTTAGAGACGATTAAACAACCCTGGCACCAATGTAATATTTATTATCTAATTACAACGGCAAAGAATTACAGCCGCTGTAACGCCCTCAAACTGCAGATATAATTGTTTTATATTGTATATGAACTCATTAAAATGTTTGAAAGATATAGAAGAGAAACGGTTTCCTATTTATTCTTAATACCTCGTTCATTGACGAGTTGATGAACTTCAACAGGTTAATAAAAAACTGCTTCAAACATTTTCAAACACTCCCCAAGACTTGTCTGCAGAGCCTGTCAAATTAATCTGCTGTTTGTCTAAAAACAAAGGCCATGAAATTCAATTTGGGACGCTCCTGATGTCTGGGTAAGCAGCTTTCAGCCTCCGCGACAAGCTTGTGTACAAACAATGATTAGCTCCATCCACAAATACCTTTCATAAGCCTGGAGGTGGTTTCCCGTCAGATCATTTATTAACGTCTGATAACAGAAGAACAGCGCATATTTTTCGTGTACAATGAGATCAAGTAATCTCATTAGCCGTAGGATTTGGTTGCCGCAAATTAATTGGCAGCGTGTAAATCAATGCCGCGCAATTTGATTCTGTTCTATTATTCATCGGTGTGTGATTATGGAAAGTAGCTTGTACTTACACTTCATCTCTCTGTCAATATGTAAATTCTCCGCCACAGTTAAAACCTGACAATGCTTCTTTGAGGCTTTTCAACTGCGAAACTTCAAAGAATTTTCTAATGCGGGGAAAGTGGTTGCAAAGTCAAGGAGGAGGAAAACTTCAGTGAACATGCTGCCTTTGAACTAATTACCGAAATCTTTTGAAAACGTGTCACGTCGTTATTACGTCTTCAAAGAAGCTCTGCCCTTTAAAAGCTCCATAAAGTGAAGAACCTGCGGCTGAATTATGACTTTACACTCTGAGGAATTTCTGTGAATGCTGCGTGGTTCATTGATGTACCGGTCACATGTTGAGATATGTATCTAACTGGAGCCTATTGTTGGTGTAACTGTACATAAAGATATATTCATATGAGGATGCATATAGTGAATATATGAATGTGAGTGTCTGACTTGTTCCTAAGCAACAGTAGACCTGTGAGCCCAGTGACAGATGGTTGGTGAAGTTATTTTGGTTTGGAGGAGAAGAAGAGGGAGGGAGGGAGCGATGAGGTGCCTGGACGGAGGAGAGAAGGAGGGGGGAATGTTTCCACTTAACATGAGGGAATTGGCAGCCTAGCAACACAAACTAAGTGAAGACATCCCTAGCAACAAGAAGGTGGCGTTTGACCACACCCGCCTCCCCTCTGCTCTTTAGCCCTGCATCCTTTGTGTCCGCTTCTCCACACAACTTTCAATTAACAGATGTCTCTTTTTTTAGCTGATGAAAGCATTCGAGGACGCCGCCGCGTCCCCGCGTGTGCATCAGCTCAGCATGTTTTGGATATTAAATATGGATAGAGCGAGCATCATAAGATGCAGGGAAAGTGTTAGAGGCCATGTTTTGATCTCAAGGGGCTTGCCCCCTTTGGGACTGTTAATCACACAGAGGTAAATACAGTCATTAATTACACACTGATACAGATTGCAGGGACGCAGACTGGTGCCCCAAATCAACCCCACACTAAGCAGCCATCAGTCTTTATAGTTATTTTAAGGAGGTAATGGTTCCATTGCAGCGGGATGTTAGACTGCAGCCTGTCCGTTTGACTCGCTGTTGAAAATCTGTTTGTTTGAGAAACAGACTTCATGAATCTAATTGAAGAAAACCTTCCTCTCCAGCGCAGACGTCTCCTGCTCTCCACCAGCAGCTACCCATTAACCTCATTTCCATTTAGACACATCTCCACATCTCGGTAATGCAGGCTGCTATGATCTGCCTTGTCTTTTCCGTCTTCTTTGTTCCTTCCTGCTTTCTTTCCAGCTGCCTCGCTTACATTCACCAGCAGGCTACATTAGACTTCCCACAGTGCTTAAGTCTGGATGCCTTAAAACAACACACAGCGAAATGAATCCACTCTCTCTCTATCTCTCCATCTCTCATGCACTTATTTATTAATTATATTTACTTTCTCCACTTAAACGCTGTGATCCCCTGAGAGGGAAATGTAAGCTGTAGATCTAGACGAGGAGGAGGCAGATCATACAAATGTCACAACACAAATACACGTTTTCCCTCGTCACTGACTCCGGGGCACATTTCATAAGCCGGCAAACCCTTCACCTGCAAAAAAGTCATACAATTGACCCTCCCATCCACCAGTTAAACCCAGCGAGGCAGGAAAGGGTAAGCCAGTTGTGGTTAATCAAACACTGATTTTGTCTGAGAGCAATTGCGTTTTGATATTGGCTCTCCGTGACGGCATTCTCCCACTCCGTGAAAAGCTTAAAGGGCTCCAGATAGATCTGTAACACAGGTCAGGACCCCTCCATCCCCCTCTCCTCCTCCAGCCCCCGTCCTCGCTCCTTGTTCAGTCTTAATTGGCTGCCATCTGACCCAGTCTCTGGCTTTTTACTCAGGACGACTGGCGCTATGCCTGCTCCCAAAATGCCATTCATCTGTGGGGGTGATCGCCACGGAGGGCTTTAGAGCCAATAGATCCGAATCAGTCAATACTGGAGAGGGGGTTTGATTCCCCCCAGTGTATTACCTGCTCCATCCACCCACACTGAGAGCTTAATGCCAGCAGCCAACAGTTGACTATTATAGCTTTTCTACTTATTTCTCTATTTTTGTCATTTCTTCTCGCAGCAATTCTTGGACACGGTGGCAGTAACTTAGCAACAAGCCGGAGAGAATAAGAGCAGGGCACAGGGATAAAGATTCAATAAATGGACAAGTGCCGAGATAAGAAGCATTGTCTGCTTCTGCAAGCCCCAACACACACACACACACACACACCAGCGCCACACACTTCACAAAGTTCATTTCTGTAGGGCATTCTTAGCTTTTATCCCATTTTCTGC
Organism: Serranus cabrilla; assembly: GCA_903364295.1. NCBI lineage: Eukaryota > Metazoa > Chordata > Actinopteri > Perciformes > Serranidae > Serranus > Serranus cabrilla. The sequence goes on along the minus strand of CAFUXE010000432.1, from coordinate 245,122 downwards.
CTCATTTTCTTTTTTCTTCCTTGTTTTAGAAGCTGGCAGATTTCCGTATGCTCCGTCATTCAGGGGAGAGCTTTTTCTTCTGGAGCTCTTATCAGATTCATACATTTAGTGGGGAGGACAGAGAGCGGGGCTAGACTGTTTCTAGGGAATGCATATTATATGGCAATAGCTTGGGGCAAAGTCATTCCTTTTACATCCTAAAAGAATTCAATAAGTGAATTCTGATCACAATCACCTCTTGAACTCTAGCCCTGTATATATCCTTTTATATATTATTTGTCCCACTAGGGGTCCTTCTACCACAACTACACAACCTGTCTGCTTCAAGTCAGTGTGCTGACTCATTCGTTTTGAGTTCTTAATTGATATTATTCAGGTTTTATTATCAGCTTTTCACACAAAGATTTAGTGCAGCTTAAATATTACCTATTATATGCTGTGTTCTTTTCAAGTCACTTTTTTCTGTTTTTAGTTATGGCAGTAATTTTAAACACATTTTGTCTATAATATGAGCTCAATGCAAAGCAACAAATCAAAAACTGTGCAGAGAGCAGTGTTTTGTCTTGACAGGCACCTCTGCACAGAGTCCAAAATGCAGCTTATCTCCAGTTTTAATATAACTGCCACATTAAATCACTTTTAATACACCGCCTATCTCTACAGGTCCAATAACAATTTGACCACATGTTTGACTCTGTGAGCTGCACCCTGAGGCCATGCTGGATAACAAATACTGTGGGAAAGGGTTTGGAATTGATGTATTTGACTTGAATAGAATGCAGCATTTGGTGAATTGTGCTAATATGATCAAGATACTCAGAAAACACAAAGAGGAATGGCACCATTAGTGGGGAGGAGAAATTGTTTACAGCTGGAAAAAGGTGAACATTTATGAATGCAGTGGTGCAAATGGTCCAAAACGCTTATTTTTTTTATTTTTTTTATTTTGATATTGTGTCAAACAGTTTGGCTGAGTTCCTTTTTTTTATAATAAAAAAATTAAATACATTCACGATGGAGTAAAAAATAGAGGACTGGCAAGTTCTCAACATACTGTACTTAAAGTGTTGTAAGTGAAGAAGAAGATTCAAAGTGATTTGTTAAAAATAATTTGTTCCCTGTGGGGTTTTTCTCGCCACACCTCATCCCAAACTGATTTCCAGCTTTCAGGAGTCTGACAGAAATCTGTCCAGGTGTTTCTTGAGACGTAAAACAAACAAAAACTTTCTCACTGGCTGTTAAAATACTCTGCAGACTGAATGTACTGTCACTAACTCTTAATACAAGCACTTTAAACGTATCAAATGTAACAACCCACTAAGAAACGAGTATGTGCATGTCATGAGCGTGGCTGCTCAGCGATACATTAACTGCGTGGAGAGTTTGGTGTTTGGGGCGAAGCTGTATGAGCCAACATGCGTTTAGTCAACTGAAGAATGAGGAAAGGCGTTCAAGTAGCGAAGTGAACAAGCCCACAGGGAACACAGACGACTCATGTCGAGTCTGCTCCGTTACTCTCCAACCATGGGAACTTTTTTAAACCATCTGTTGTTACTGTTTCTCCTTCTGTTATCGGCATCAAAAGTTTTCGGTAAGTTTTTCTTTTTTGATTCTTTGAGCGACTTTTTAAAAAAAAACTTTCACCTGCTTAGCTGACCTGGCTGGGGGTGTTTCCACCCGACTCGTAGGTCATCTTTGAAGGTACCACCTGTCGTTACCTTTTTCAGTAGATGTGCTGATTATTCTAAGTTTACTGTTCTCAAACGTAACGGAGAATAATTCACTATAAAGCGGCATAAATGGAGCGACGCTGCTCTGCTGGAGCTTTCGCCACCTTTCCTTATAAGGGAGTGAAAACAGTCGGGATGTGTTTCCCAGAGCGAGGGGACCAGGGGGTCTCCTCAGGCTTCCCGGTCTCCAAAACTAAAATCATGCCTCTTTTCATTAATAGCAACTAATAGGGGATGTTGTATAAATGCTTTATATATAGATTATGTGTGTTTTGAGGTTTAATTGTCCTTAAATGAACTTGACAAACACTGACAAACAAGGCACATAAATAAAAGACCATGTGTCCATAGTGTCTTTATGCCTATTTTCTATAGAGTCTAAATGACATCAAACTTACTTGGAATACCTCAAGTACTAAAACTTAATATTTATATCTATAAAAATACTATATGTTGTTTTTAGGATCTTGATTTTGAAAGATAATGAGGGAGTTGATAGGATGTCTTGCAGTTCATTAAGAGGGAAATTTAGCTTTTTTTCTTGGATTTATTCTGTCTGATGTAAAATAAAAC